>CM049379.1:31208094-31570594 GCA_026937815.1 Etheostoma perlongum
ACTAAGGGCCCGTCTAACCTGTGCGTTTTCACACAATTTGGTTCAAAGTAGTTTAGGAGAATTAAGTAACCTTAGTATCATAATATACATTTTATTTTATATTGTAACTGTACTTAAATGTTGCGTTATGCCTTCTTTTTTAATTCATATTCAAAGATTACAAATGAAAAAACTCAAAAGCAATTTTTGAATAGTGTCTTGCCTAATAGTAATAATAATATTATTAATAATTATACACACCTGGACGGGATTTGAACCTCGTCCTTTTCCTCCTCCTTGTCATCTCTGCTGATCATGTCATAAATCACTGAAACACACACACACACACACACACACACACACACACACACACACACACACAATACACACACACACACACACACGCTCAATTAAGTCCAACTCTCATTAACTTTAGTAGCTATGCTGTAATATAAGTAAATATATCTCTAGGTTATCACATTTATGCCGAAAATGAAGACACCAACACATTAACCTGAATAACGGTTGGTGGTTGGCCGATTTCGACTTTACGTTACATTGATATATTTGTCCCTCGTCGCTATCTTCGGTGACATCTTTGGAGTCTGACTCCGATGAAGACATTTTAACATAGACAATGTAGTTTTAAACTAAAAAATTTAGCTTTAGTTATAAATGTCGTGGAAAACGGTAATGTGGGATACCAGTGTATGTGTATGTGGAAAATTGACAGCAAGACGTTGCTATGGAAGCGTAAGGGAAGTGACAGCACGTAACGCCAGCTGTCATTGGTCAGACACCTGTCTCGCGCTGAGATCCTAACCGTTGATATCAAAGACTTGATTGGTTGATATTTCTTTTTCAACATGTTTAAGAATTAAGTCTACTCTTTTTTTCAGGCATTAAAATTCGTTGCTAATAATGACAGTGAATCCTAGAGACTCGTTATTATAAAAATTAATTTGATAACTACTACTTCATGCGAGTCATTCGAGTTACTGTCTTTTTTTCATTTTTATTTTTTTTATTATTATTTTGAAATAAATTTACAAACATTCAGTCATCACAGCTCATAACATAAGATTATAGAGAAAAATAATTGCAACTTATATAATACAAAACAAACAAATCCATGAAGAGAGCGAAATAAAAAAAATATATATATATAAATAAACATGTGACAGATTTACAAACCTCTTTAATGATATTGACAACAGATGTTCTTAATTAAATAGATTGGAGATTGTATATATCAGGTATAGTCATAACTTTCTTATTTGTTACTAATTTAAAAGACTCAATATATGTCAATTTCAATTTAGAATAGTTTAAAACAAGGTCTTTAATTTGAAAATTTATGAATATGAATGAAGATTGACAATATTACATACATTTCTATCTTTACATTCAAAATATGTAATAATATGTTTCCCTTCAAATGTGATTGAATGTGTATTTGGGTTACTTTCTTTTTGTATTAGAGATACATTTACAAACATTCAGTCATCACAACTCATAACATGAGATTGTAAAGAAAAAAATTGCAACTTATATAATATGAGAACAGTTAAAAAAAAAAAAGTTAAGTACAATATATCGGGTTGCTGTCATAGCAACGAGTTATAGCTTGGATGACGTTTTTATGCTGCGACGGGGGAATGCCACGTCACCTTCAAGAGACTCTTGTTTTGCTACTTTAGCTGACGTTTCTGATGTGTCTTTCATTTCGTTGCATTTAGCTAGCTAACTCTAATAATTGACAAAATGCTGACGACGGAGGATTTTACGCACTTTCCGGTTCAGATGTGGGCAAAGGTGCTGTCGAAAGTAAAGAAAGCGGTTGTTTTTATGGATGACAAGTGTGCAGAAGCTCTCCACTGGTGCGGAGGTGCTGCCGTCTTATTGGAGGCTGGAGCCAGAAACTTAAAGGAGTTTTCGAGCTTCGAAGCCTGCGCTGTGAATGAACCGAAAGCCGTGTTCGTGGTGAGCACTTTGTTGAAGGGCAGAACAGTCGACGTCATTAAAGACATTATATCCCTCAGTCACTTCCAGTATTGTGTTGTCTTCACCACCGTTGCTCATTCCGTGCACCTGCTCGCCAACAATGTCCCCGCAGAAATGGAAGGGAGCCCTGTGTTCGAGCAGTTTGAAGAAAAGCTGTGTGAGTGGATGGGGAGCATGAACTACACGGCTGAAGTCCTGCATGTACCAGTGGTCTTCGCCCCTGTTTCACAGCAGCTTCTCCTCACACCCACTTTTGCACACCTGTTTCCCCTGCTGTCACCTGACCTGGAGTCCCTGAATGAAAAACGTCCAGAGAAGAAGAGATTTGGAAGTCTGGTCGACGTCGATATGCACTCTCTCCCTCTTGGACTGCAGCTTGAAATCAAATCCTTGGCTTCGGCATTAAATTCACTGTTTGAGGCTACAGGTACCAGGGAAGAGAGTTTTGCTGTGGGTCCCATGAGCCGTATCATAGCAGGGGAACTGGCCAATCACTCTCAAGCAAAAAACAGAAGGAAGATAGCCCCGAATAAAGCATCCATCATTTTTGTGGACCGAACAATGGATCTTACAGGTGAATACTCCGTCCTTTTTGGATTGCTTAAATCCAAGGTTTCCACCAGAAAAGTTGTTAAGCCCGGTGGCAACTGTCTATTTTGTCAAGGGTCCGACTGGGACCAGTCACAGACTGGTGGCAGCATTAATGTAGAGCCCAGTGGTGTCTGTGATGTTCAGAATCTAAACTATGCTATGAAACCATAGGGCCATTAAGTCAGTGTTAACAGGTAACTGGAGATTTGAAAATATGACTGCATCTGAGTTTCCAACCAAGCCGCCCCACTGTAACTGTAGTTTAGAAAACCTTTAAAAATACATTAAAGTGCTCATATTATGCTTTTTGTCTTTTTTCCCTTAACTTTATTATGTAAGATATCTTTTTTGTGCATGTTATAGGTTTACAAAGTGAAAAAGATCTATCATGATCCTGTCTTGTTATTATTTATGGTATTCATAGGTAAAACCGTGACTAGAATTGTGTAGGAAAATATTGTTAGTGACTGTTACTGCATACTGAGTAGATGTTTGGTCATTTTTGGTTGTCAGGAGCTGTTGGTCACCATGGCGACAACCTGGTGGAGAAGATTCTGACTGTGCTCAAACGTTTACCTGGCCATGTGACAGACGTACAAGTGGACATGCTGGAGCTCACAAGTGTGCAGCGAACCCCTCACTCCCAGAGCACCCTGGCCCCCGGCTGTCTCGCACAAACCCAGTGAGTGGATCTCTGACGATAGTCTGGACCATAGTTCATCATAGCAATAGCCAGCTGTTATTATCACCTGCATTGAAATTACTGTCATTCACAGTGATCATTGATTGCATTTCCTTTCAGCCATAATTTCTTTAAATTTTGATTTTAAACTAATAATAATAAAAATACATTTTATTTAACAGCGCCTTTCTCAACACTCAAGGTCGCTTTACAGACAAAAAAAAGCGAGATACAGGGAACAGAGTTATAACAAAATAAAGCAAAACAAAACAAAACACGGCAAAACAAATTACAGGGACAGTGTATTTACAAATAAGCAAGCTGGAACAGATGGGTTTTGAGTCTAGTTTTGAACAGGGGGAGAGAGTCGATATTGCGGAGGTCAGGTGGGAGTGAGTTCCAGAGCTGGGGAGCAGAGCGGCTGAAGGCTCTGTTCCCCATGGTGACAAGTCGAGCTGGGGGTACAGTGAGGTGGATAGAGGAGGAGGATCTGAGGGAGCGGGAGGGAACGGCGATGTGAAGGAGTTCTGATAGATATGGAGGAGCAAGGTTATGGATGGCTTTGAAAGTATAGAGAAGGATTTTAAATTGTATTCTGAATTGAACTGGAAGCCAATGGAGCTGCTGAAGGACAGGGGTTATATGATGAAATGACGGGGTTCTGGTGATGACACGAGCTGCTGAGTTCTGAAGAAGTTGAAGTTTATGGAGGGATTTTGAGGAAGGCCAAAAAGAAGGGAGTTGCAGTAATCAAGGCGGGAGGTGATGAGGCTGTGGATAAGGATGGAGGTAGTGTGAGTGGTAAGGGACGGACGGACGCGGTTAACATTACGTAGGTGGAAGTATGCAGACCGGCAGATATTATTTATGTGTGACTGAAAGGAGAGGGAGGAGTCAAGGATGACGCCCAGACTCTTGACCTGAGGGGAAGGGGAGACCAAGGAGTTGTCAATAGGAAGAGTGAAACTATTGATTTTGGAAAGGGTGGATTTGGTGGCTACAGGGAGGAGTTTGGTTTTATCACTGTTTAGTTTAAGGAAGTAGACCAATTAAGGAAAAAAGACAAAATGAATACACCATCTCTGAATGAGGAAGATTTATTGATTGATTGATATCTTTATTTTGAACATGTAAATAAAATAAAACATCAGAAAAATAGTAATAAGAAAACAATTAATCCAAAAAAATAAAACTCCCTTATTTCCGGTGCTTACAAATCTCTATTTACACATGCAAAAAGAGTAGGCAGAAGTAAAACTTAAATACTCCTAACCCTTTCTACCCTATAAATCAATTACAAAAAATAAGTCAGTAAAGAGCAGAATAAAAAGATAGAAAAACACATTTTAGTAAATAATCGGGAGATACTGGATTCTGGTCGTGCTTGATAGAGAAGTTTGCAATTTGCTTTACACCTATACATGTTTTACCTCTACTTCTTAACTGACATGCTTAAGTTTCAGATATTTGAACTGTACATGTGTATCATTTGTCTATTCAGAGTTCTGGTGACCCAGTATGACAAAAAATAATCTAATCTCTTTTTCAGCCTTGGGTGTTGCTTATAAGCCTCATTTTCCCCTAGTGCTGCAACCGTTTAAGGTGCCCTGCCACACAAAACCGTTTTTACTTAAATTTTTTGAAATATGTCAGGCCCATATGTGTGTGTTATGTTGATGAACTGCTACCTCCTCTGTCGGCTCTAGCCACTAAAAAGAAATAAAAGGAGAAATCAGACCAATCAGAACAGCTGGTCAGTCTGATGTCATGTTGCCTGAGCTCATTACTATTCATGAGTAGGGTAAAGGATGCTGATAGTCAGGCTCTCATTGGCTAGCTGTTAGCCAATCAGAGTCAAGCAGCTTAGCTGGTTGAATATTAATGAGAACTGGCCCAAATGGAGCTGAGTCTTCCTGGTGGGGGGTGGGGGGGGGGTCCATAGCATTTCAACGCATCTGAATCCTCTTCCAAATCCGCTAAATCAAATCTGAATCCAGTTTTGAAACCCTCATCAAATCCTTTTTAAGGAGTTTGTGACCCGGATAGGACGAGTATTTTTCTTGGGACCACATCCAAATTGGAACTTGCCATTGGAACCTGTCCCTACCACTACATACAACCACAAAATACAGTTTTACATACTTTTCCCACCTGGCCAAGCACAAGCTTACCAGCCAGAGCCCTCCCCCCCCCCCCCCGCTGAGGTGGTTGAGTGGCACATGACCAGCATTGGGTGCCAGTGGTTCAGTGAAGCTTGCCTCCTGTCGTGGCCAGGCAGAGGCACATGTTCGGCGCCTGCGGTGGGGCTGTTGTACATGGCAGGGATTAGTCCTCCATCATGTCTTCTATTCCCGCTTCGCCGCTTCATGTGGTTGCAGCAGGAAAAAGACTTTGGCTTAAAAGAAGAGTTTTGTGGCTGGAGCTGTCATGCAGTACGTCTGGCCGCGTTGAGTTCATGAACAGGCTTACAAATATACCGTGAATGCAGCAAGGGCCGTTCTGAACTAGGTGGGAGGTTCTGTTGTAATGGAACCGTCTTAGATCTTTGTAGTCAGTGCTATTTAGACAGTGTGTACTGTAGCAGATAATCAGCACTGCAGGGGCAGGTTGCACTGACCCTCGCGTGCAAGTCTGGGGCACGTCAAACCGATCCCTATAATACACCCACAAAATACAGGTCTCAAGTCCATGTAGTTGTCTGGGGTTGACACAGCTGAGTTGTCTCACTGTTGACGGAGGAAATGCGTTCTGTTTAGCTCTCCATGCTGCAGCAACAAGTAGGACTGCTCGATATGAGGAAAAGATGCACTTGCAACCATTTTGACTTGAAATAAAGGCTGAAAATGCCCAAAAAAGGGTTTGACACACATTTTGCCTTCAACAAATATTGTGCCCCCCGCAATTTGGATATTGCACTAGTCCCTATTGTGATTTTGATACAATTGTGAATAATTATGCAGCCCTCTCAACAAGTGTACCCTCTTGCATTGTCTCTCTATTAGAAAGGGTTAAGTGTGTGATGATGGAGAAGAGGTTGGGGCTGGTGGCGGTGCAGAGGTTGACGTGGTCCTGGCGGCAACGTTTTGCAATCATTGTTCCAGATCTTTCTAGCAAATATGAGTCTCAACTAGGGCTTAGTATCGCCACTGATTTTTCCTGAATCAATTCTGATTTACAAGGTCCCAATTTGGTTAGATTTCTGAGTCGAGTTGGGAAATATTCTCTACCTGGTGCATTATTAAAACTATCAATGTTTACATTAAGAATGGACCCCAAAGCAGTTACATTAATGTACTTTTTATTTACACACCACAGCAGTCAGCACCATAAAGTGCAGCTCTTGAGACTCTACAATCAGTAAATATTGGCATTTCATTCAGATATCTTGAGGTGAGGTCATGGGACCCCTTTTTGCCAGTTTTCGGAGGGTTAATTAAGATAGTATGACATATTAATTTGGGATTGACCAATACTGTTTTTTCAAGGCTGATATTTGGAACCGATATGCACTTACAGTAAAAATGAGTCAAAGTCAAAAAATTAAGGCTCAGACACAAACAGACTGAGGAAGAAGTGTAATGAAAGTAATAAGTGGGGTGCTGTGTGCAGCGTACAGTACGTGTCAGCAGGGCTGTATAACCCTGTGCTATCTCTGAGCAGATGGCCCGGTTGAGCCTTATCACAGATGTTTAGGAGATTGAAGAGAAAGCACTGCAAGAAAGAAGCCGGGAGTTCCCACTTTATTTAACTGGCTTCAAGTGCACAGCTCACCACAGGCAGAGAGAGAATCACTCTAATACGTTCAGGACAGGGCTCCGCAGATGTAATGTTTTTTAAGGTTTACTGCTTTTAAGCATTAATCTCTCCTAATTCTACAACAGATACAAAAGCACACATTTCTAACACGGATTGTTTTCTTTGCATGATGTGAACTGTGCAAAGCACTAGACCCTACTGGCTCTGTGTGGTTTCATTGTCTATACAATAGGTTCCAACTATGATTTGCGGTGCTATTTTTAGCTCAGACCACTGTGTGTTTTGATTGCTTTTGTTGTGTAGACCAACTCAAGCCTTTTAAATATTAGGTGTGGATGTAATTTGGACCTATTTGTACGATATTTCCTTCAGTAATTCCAGGATATTTTTACAGACTACGCTGTCTTAAACATTCTGTGGGTGGTTGTTGATTCTAGTCTCCTGGCTAGACCCCACACTTACTTTGCAATTATTGTCGTATTGTCTTTCATAACCTGGTGCGAATTTTCCTTATTCTACAACCTGACTTTCACTCTGCGGTTCTAGCAATCGTGCCAGGGAGAAAGTATACTTTGTGTGGCTGTATACTATACGCACGCACGCACACACACACACACACGCGCAAAGTTTATTTTTTGTTGGCATTCTCTTCCAGCCATTAAATAGTGCCATGATGATTTGCTGTATATAGAAGAACAGTGTGTGTGTGTGTGTGTGTGTGTGTGTGTGTGTGTGTGTGTGTGTGTGATTTGCTGTGCTTGGCTGCACAGCCCTTGTGACATAGGAGCCCCATTGGCAGAGGGCACCAAGTTTCCCTCAGTCTCAGAGTGAACCCTGCACCACCGCCAGTCTGGCCGCCTTCGACCTTGATCCTGTGGTGGGCGTGTGTATGCCTGTGGGCAGCACCGAGTACGGGTGGCCAAGGTGCTCTGGATCGGCCTCAGGAGCTGCTGAGCTTGAGCCAGGCACAGCAACCAACCGCACCCTGCCATGAGAAAACACTGCGAAGCTGCCATCTCCCTTCATATCTGCCCGGCAGATTGTGCATGTGTACCACCAGGAAGCAGGGGAAACACCTATTTCTGTCCCAGCTGGGAAATATGAGCATGATTTTAAAAAACAGTGCGTTCAGGCTGTATGGGATGAAAGTAACAAAAAGCAGAAGTAGACAGACAGCTAATGACAGACAGCTGAGAACAGCTAAGCCCTGTTTTTACCCCACCAAGAATAAATGAAACTGGCCATAATCATTCTGTGGTGGCTATAGGGTAGAGATTGTTTTGCTATATTATCCTTACTTGTAGTTAAGTGATTTATAGGCTTAAAAAAAAAACTTTCCTCCATCATTACTTACAGTATAGTATGAGTTCTCGTACAGGCCAGTCTACTGACTCTGTTTTTAGGATGAATGAGTTGTTTGAACAGGAACACGCTCTGTTGAACAGCGGTACAGGATATTGATTCTGGCCAAACATTGGGCTCCTTACATTGTTTCATTGACAAAAACTTAATTTCTACAGTAACTGCTTTCCATGTTCCACTCTCAACATAGTTGAACCTGCAGCTGATGTGTGTGTATGTGTGAGAGAGAAAGAGACCTCGCAGGAAGTAGAGGTTGTCATGCCCACAGAAAAGTGTTTTTGTTTCTTCTTCTTGGACTAGATCCTTGCTCTAGATGGAAATTGCAGCCATGCTCTTTCAATGTGCTTGTGACTAAAGTAGTCTCAATTCAATAGCTTGAAGACTTCTCCCACCAATTTAAAAGAAGAGGACCATTTCTCCCTCTGAGCCATGTGTGTCTGTGCAAAAGCAAGCAACACAGTGCGGTTGCACTAATCTAATAATTTATCACACTGATTTTATCAAGACTACCCTAAAGGTCAGTGAGAACTCAAACAGTGATAAACAGAGCTCTTATCTGTTGGTTTTTTGATAGTTACTTATGGGAGATGCTGGGATTTAGCCATATCTTTGGATGCAGTGAGCTGACATTTCAGAAGTTGTGTTTCTGTTTCTTCCGCGGTCTAATTCAGTTTTCTCACCCTGTGTTGAAGGTGTATCTCATCCTGGAACCCACAGTACATCAGTCAAGTAGATTACTCTAACCTGAGCAACTTGTACTCCGTGTTCCCTTCAAGATGGAGATAACATAACCTGTTCGACTTCCGCTCCGTTATTTGATATTTACTGCAGAATGCACTTTCTATTTGGAAAGAGAGTGTGTGTGTGTGTGTGTGTGTGTGTGTGTGTGTGTGTGCATTTATTCAGTGAGATGAGAAAACACCCCCAAAAGGCGACTTCCTCCAGTCCCACTTTTTCAAAGACCCCCTGCTGCTGGCTTTCATTTGAAATGGTAAACTAGTGAAGACGCATGGGGGGGGAAGGAAGAGACTCTTGCATCAATCCGCATCAATTCCCCCCCCCCCCCCGTAAAGCTCCTTTAATTTCTCACCTTCTCACCATTTTCTCTACACTGCGAAATAAGAAAGTTGCTTATTTTTTGCTTATTATCTTTGCTTATTTTTTTTAATTCTGTATTTCCTTTTAATAATTTACATTATTTCTCATGTGCATTTTACCAATGCAGCCAGCATCACATTTTATGACTATTTGAATCACTTTATTGGAGTGTTCATTGTACATGTACAACATAATTCTACTTTATGAATGAAACTTCTATATAGCACACAACACACCTCTAGTGTTAATTAAAGAAACATTCCCACTGTGGTAATTGGTGAAGAATTTTTTTTTTTAAGGGTGTTAATGATGTATTTTACCATTCCTTTTTTTTTTTTTTGTGTAGCAGAAGTATTTATGGAGTGGTCACTAAATGGCAATGGCCAGTGGGAGCTCCTTGTACTTCTGCATTGGTGTGTTTAATTCTAAGTGTGTATCTTCTCCTCACTTCCTGCAGAACTCGTCTTTCCCTTTTATCTTTGCCTATAAATCTGCCGGGTCATTTGTCCCTCTTGCCAGGACACACAGACACTCAAGGCCAGGTCTGGTTTTGGTCCACCTCCCTCGCATGAACGCGAGGATGTTTACAGGAAACCGACTGTGTTTTGACCCATTAAACACACTTCATAAATTAACTCACTCAGGGATTTGGCCTGACCTTGTCTTATTCGACTGAATCGGTTACATGTAGACCTATTGGAAAGTCCACCCACACACACACACACACACACCCCATCTGGATCATCTGCACTGGGTTTCTGATCATTTTATTCCATAACTGTAGTTTATGAATGTTACTTGTTGTACAGATGCTGAGAAACACCAAGAAGTGTTATTAAATATTTATGAGCTTTGATTAGTAAAAAGTTTCTCAGCTTTCCAAGGGGAAGGCTTTGTAGAACTCCTGAGCTTTAGGCCAGGGCTCTTCAACAGGGGGGTCCGCGAAGGTACTGCAAAAGTTTTGGTTGATTAGATTTTTTTTTATATTCCCCCCCCCTGCAATTTTCAATCAGAGACTTTGCTTCAATCTTCTCCATAAACCCCCGTCCCGTCCCCAATTGACAGACATTGTTGATCTTGGCAGGTATCAGTTTATTGTGTTATGTTATGTATAAATGGCAGTGGCATGGCCACCCTCGCACATGTTTAAAATAAAAACATGAATATATGAACCTGTGTATTATTTGAGTATCTTAGTATTGAATGCACAATAACAAGGTACATTTACACATGGCACTATAGGACCAGTTTGATATAACACAATTTTATACAATATATATAATTAGGGGGTCCCCGCTCCATCTCGCCATCAGTTTGGGGGTCCTTGGACTGGAAAACGTTGAAGACCCCTGCTTTAGGCAATAGATTTGTTACCATTTACTTCAATCTTGTTTCATTCGTGGTGCTCAGAACATTCCAATATATATATATATATATATATATATATATATATATATATATATATTTATTTATTTATTTTTTTAAATGTACAGCAATTTCCCTTTACAGAAACAATATGTCTTAAGTCTGGTTACTTCCATGACTTCACATCACATTTTTTTATTGGTAAATCTTTCTACACTAGAATTATTCTTCATGAAATCTCAGACCCATGTTTCAAAAAGTGGTCAACTAAAAATGATAACTCTTGACACTACTAGAAGGAACTAAGAAAATATGGATTTCTGTGTCAACCGTCCAGGAGGCTTCATCAATATTACTTACTTTTGAATCATGTTATGAATACTGCCCCCCCATCCCCACCCACCCACCCTACGGCATCAGAGTAACTCAGGAAATAAACACTGAAATGGGTGTGCACACATGCACATGCATGGTCGGCCAAACACTGAGGGATCCACAGGATGGGAAGTAAATTTAAAGTCCATGTTGCAGGTTTAATTTTGCAACAAATTTGTGCAATTTGCTTGTTGGTAGTAAATATTTGAACTGTTATCCATTGTATTTGATGGTGTTGGATATCGCAAAATTGAATATAATGCAAAAATTAGGCACAATTTTACAGTGTTTCATTTTCCCCCCACAATGCATTGCATGACGTCATGTTGGGGAGATAACAGAGCAGCCTGCATTGTATTTACCGCTGGTCTGGCCTAATGTGGCTTCTGGTCTTTTAACATTAACAGTCTATGGTCTCGATCAAGTCCATGTGACTTTATTATATTTATAATGATATTGGAGGGGGAAAGTGAAACACAACTTAGACGGGGTGTTGTTCGGCTTTTCACAAGTTTAGACTGCTAGCTAACGCTGCGCCGCCGGACGTTAGCACAACAGCGTTAGCCTAGCCTGCTAGGTAAATATTACGACTGCCTTTGGTGTTGCCTATATATGCGTCCATGTTGTCAACATCATACATGTGGCATTAGTGCACCTTTTGTACCATAATTGTATTGAATGAAATAGTAACCTTCGCTCCTACGAGATGGGGGGTTTGTTACGTTACACACAAAGCTAACTGGCTATAGTTAGCCTGTACGGATGCTAGCGGATATAGCGCTCGCTCCCCGACCGGAGGCGCTCGCTCCCCCACCGGAGGGGCTCGCTTCCCGACCGGAGGCGCTCGCTCCCCGACCGGAGGCGCTCGCTCCCCGACCGGTTCGCTCCCCGACTGGAGACTCACTCCCTGACCGGAGGGGCTCGCTCCCCGACCGGCGGCAGGCTCGCCTACAGCACCCGCTCTCCACCGCAGCTTCGCCGCCACACACACAAGCACCGGCCAAACAGCGACACGTTTTCACCGGAGGAAGAGGTAAACACTTAGAAATAACACTCGGGGATGCCTTCTATTACTATATCTAGATAAGTGTACCAGTACTTATCTGAACTAACGACAGGATCCCTGTCACTAGATCGAAAGAAAACGTTGACGTTCATTCGGTGCTATTCACTGACAGTAAAAAGTAAAGTCATTGTATGCACTGCTGCGTTGCTAAAATAAAGGAGATAAATGAAGGAGATAAATGAAGGAGACTTCCCCACAATCTTGACAATTCCTCATTTGCCCTCTCACGTCTGGTAGGTTGGTAATTATTCGGCTGCTGTCCTTTCCTCCTCTTCCTCATCCCAGTCAGTCACCGTAGTTCTAGTGCTAGGCTGAGACTTCACTCCCCACGATGACGTCATCGCCGAATTTACTTCATAAACCCGCGAACACCAAAAATAACCCAAAACTAACTTTTAAGACTATTTGGAGACATTTTTAAAAATGATATACATATCTTGAGTGTTTTTTGTACCCAATAATCAACAGTGGTGGTTAACTTGCAACATGGGCTTTAAGAAATCCTGAGTCACAACGGTTAGAGCCATTCTTTACTGCTGCATCATGCACTTCCAGGAATACTATGCCCCTCTTCACCCCCCCACTCATTAATGACTTGGACAAAGTCAGAGGTATTTCATTTTTAATGAGCAAAACATTCTTTCTTGTGGCACGCACACGACTTTTTGCTTTATTTTTTTATGTTACAGTATTTGATGCCTAACTGCCTTTTAACGTAACGGCACTCTTTTCACATTTAGTGGAATTTAGTTTGGGCATAGACGCCCCCCCTCCCTCATTCACCAAACACACTCAGCCTATCCAAGCAAGCCAGAGTGGACCTTCACTATGGTGGACACAAATCAAAAGCAAGACTGCCCCCATCAGGTTTCATCAGAGCAGCCTTTACAACAGACACTCTGCACTTAATGTTTGCAGATGGCCAACGACACGCGCCCCACATCCCCCCCCCCCCCCCCCCCCATACTCCCAGCCCTCCAACTCCCACCCCACCCCTCTCTCTCTTCCGTAGTAGAGTAGTTACTCAACAAGGTCCCTGGCTGGTTATGGAGTCTGTCTCACAACCTGCCAGTATAAACCTCACCCCTCACCCCTCAGCCCAGCTCAAACCCCCCTGCCTTTCTTCTGACCAGCCCAAATGGGAATAGGGGGGGGCTGGGTGAGCAGAGAGCCAAATTAGAACCATATTTCATCCACACTCTACTGAGGCCTTCCGTCTTCCCAGAACACACGCTGATGCGCAGGGTTGTGTGCAAACATATACAAATGTGTTCTATACACACACACACACGCGGCTGCTCACATATGGCTTGGTCAAGTCACACTATTGGTATTTTAACCATGACAAGTATGTGGGGCTTGACGATTTGCGCAATCCTTATAGTTCTGGTACTTCATCAAGAGCATAGGAGGTGTTTTTCTGAAGGATTACGAGAAATGTTTTGGGGAAATGACCCAATGTCATAACTCTTTACCAATTACTGCAATGCAGTATTTATGAATTCATCCCAACTTAAGCAAACAAAGTGTTTTTTTTATTAATTACCTTATGTATTGCCTTGTTTCTTCTCAGTATTTTTTTTTCCGTATCAATTTTTACAATAGCGTCTTCTCCGGGGCTAAGTCGTGTTTGCTGGCCTGTGTGTCTGGCTCGAGTGTGAAGATGGCGGGCGTCCCAGTGTGAGCCCCTCTCCTCCCCATCCAGACCCAGCCCAAGGTCTGGAACAGATTACATCTGATATTAAACACATGGTAGTTAGAAAGGCGAAAAAAGGCAAGAGAGGAAAAAAGTTAAAAAAGAAAAACAGAGTGGATTTGTCAACAAGTTCTCCTCGTACCTCCCCTCTCTCTGTCCTCAGCCCTTTTTCTCTCTCTTTCTGGTCACTCCTGAGAGTAGCAAGAAAATCTTGTCTGCTTGGCAGTCTTGCTGTCAAATGCACAGACAGGGATGGAAGCTTATGATGCCCTTATTTTTTATCCAGCCAACAAAGTGTTAGTGTCATTTTAACAGGGCAAGAAATCTAAGAGGAGACCAATGGAGTGTCATGAGTTCATATACAGGACCCAGATCATACAGAAAAAAAGTGCCATTCTCTAGGGAGCTAATGAGGATGAAGCTCCTCTGCAACACTCCTTGTCTCCTTCATGGAAAGACTTGAAGCTGTTTCCACTGCTCGCTGGCAGATGGTAGTAGTTTTGCACATGCCCTGTCCTCAGTCTCCCATTGGAGATGTGGATCAGTTTGTTTCCTAACCTAGCGGATAATGAGACCAGGGACTAAGATGGTATCAGGTGGAGCCTTGGTCTCTTGCTTTGCCACTGATTTAAGGACAGCACCGATCAGTCCAGAGGAATGTCGGCACACAGACGTTTTAAGGTGGATTGAGAACATTCCCCCCGACTAATTTCAGCTTTTTCCTGTGAGGGGTCCCATAAGGGAGTCGCCACTCCCCGACCCAGCAGGCTCTCTATCACTGAGACGAGCACTCAATCACGTCCTTGTTATTCCTTTTGTGTTTCTACTCAGTCCTGCATGCTCTGAACACACAGCAGGAGCAGCTCAGCTTGTTAGTGCTGAAAATTCATCTCTACTATGGTGCTTTTTTTCTTTTCTCCTCATGAATAAATGGCCTGTTTGATTGTTTTTTTTCCTCCCAGGTCACCTGCAGCACAGTCTCTATGGGAAGCCATGCTGACCAATAAACATAAAGAGGGGGTGATGGAGGTCCGTCGGCAACTAGTGGAAACAGCCAGCAAGGAGAAGCTGCCAATCAAGATGAGCATGGGTAAGAAACTGAATGCCACAGATGGAACAAAAACACAAAATACAGAGACTACAAATGAATAAACATGACATAAAGTAAAAGCATCATGAGTGTAAATGTATATTCTTAGAGAGAAGTGTGTGTGTTTTGGAGCAGAATCATAGCGCCCCCTACTGAGATCCAACTTCTCTGCCTTGCAGTGTATTTGCCTATGTGGCCACAGAGGAAATCTGAACCACATGTTGACTCTATTATACACACACACACACACACACACACACACACACACACACACACACACACACACACACACACACACACACACTCCCTTGCGCACACTTTGTTGTTTGTTAATGAAGCAAAAGGGGGCTGAAGTGAGGGATAAAAATATGTGTAGGCATGCAGAAATAAAGTCATTACCTGTACAAGTTTACAGTGCCCTTGTGCACGTTCACCTTTCCGCTGCCCTCTGACTCACATTGGTAATGGATGTACTACACAAACACACACACAGACACACACTGTGCTAATATGCAGGTTAGCATCTGGCAGAGAGGGAGGGGGTTAAATGGGAGGGGCATTGTGGTCCCTCAGCGCCTGTAATCTGTGAGGTAAAGAAGGTCTCAACTCTCGTAACAAGCAGGTTGTAATATGTTGGAGGTCACACACACACATGTGCACACACCCCACACGCTCTGCCAAGCATCTGCGTACACATGGTGGTTTCCTTTCACACATTTTTGCTAAACAGCAGTCCTTCTACATAGAGAGAGAGAGAGAGAGAGAGGGAGGAGGGGGCACTGTCCAACTCCTCACACACTGAACCTTTATAACCCCATTGGCAGAAGACCAGACTCTACGAAGCCCCCTGAGCTCCCAGTGCACCCCCCACAAAGTTCCCATGCTGCCCACCAGCGAGATCTCAATCCATCTTGCTCTGCTCATATGAGGCCAAAGTTGAACCCAGTAACACAAAATGCTTAGCATATAATACCTATCTGCTCTCTTAGTGCTCACTCACTCTCCAGGAGAGTAGAATTTTTCCACTCCCATCCAAACTCATTCTTACTCTGCCGGGTTAATGCAGATTAGTGGAGAAAACTATTGGAGTATCAGGATACTGCAGGCCCTGCATTCTCACATACACACTCAACTTGGCTTCTTTTCATCTCATCAGGGTAAGATCATCCAGAGAGAGAGACAGGGAAAATAATCTGTTTCTCAGAGTCTGAGTATGACCCGTCAGGTTTCTCATAGCACAATAGGATGATGAAATTTTGTGTGTGTGTGTGTGTGTGTGTGCGCTTGTGCAGAGTCCAGTGTTTATCTTGGGTGTTTTTGCTCATAGCGGGAAATTAGTTAGACAGCTTTGGTTTCATCGTCCGTAAAAGTGCATTTATCTTTTCATCTGTGTGTGTGTTTTGTGCATTGCATATGTGTGCGTCATAAGGTTATACAGTTTGTGTTGTGTGCACCGACACTGCAGTGTAAATGAGATGTGTTGACAGGGCCTTTGTTCCTGTGGTGCGGTCTGCTCTTTTAACAGCAAACAACCGAAGAGTGTAATATCACAATAGTTTCAATGAGACGAGTATTCCTGTTTAACAGGATCATCTCCCCTTTTCCACGGGGGTGGTGATGGCCCAGTGGTGTGGGAGACCTGAGTTCGATTCCCACTGCGATACATTAACCAGTGTGTCCCTACCTAGTTGCTCCAGAGGCGTGCAGATATAGCAATTGTGAATCGCTTTGGATAAAAGCGTCAGCTAAATGACATGTAATGTAATGTAATGTAATCCTAATTTAAAGGACAATCGCAATGTGTTTTGTTAATGGCAAAAAAGACTTTGCACACAATCTAGTTCCATTTTGGTAATTAATATAGTTCTGTAATTTACAACGGCAAAAGCAACATATTTTCTGTTGTAAAAGGTTTCATCTTAACATTGTACAAGCAAATGAAAGAAAATGTCAGCATAGATCACAATTATTTATAATTAAGGACATTTATTGCTGTGGAAATACTAGTGTTTACAATGATCAGTCAACCAACAGTGACAACGTTATCAACTGTGTTTGATGTCAATCAGGTAACATGGACTGGTCTTATATAGAGCTTTTCTAGTCTTAACAACTACTCAAGGCGCTGTAACATAGTACAGAAACCATTCACCATTCACACACATTCATACACTGTGGCCGAGGCTGCCGTACAAGGTGCCACCTGCTCATCAGATAAACACTCACACACACTTACACTCCGATGGGGCAGCATCGGGGGGGGGCAACTCGAGGTTCAGTGTCTTGCCCAAGGACACTTTGACATGGGACTGCAGGGCCAGGGATCGAGCCACCAACCTTCCGATTGGCGGGCAGCCCAGCTCTTACAACAGCAGGTACTGTATTTCCACTTTTAGTTATTACCAAACCTTCTCGCACACACAAGTTTTTTTGTATTGTTTTTTTTAAGCATATAACACAAAAAACAGTAGGAATAAAACAACACAGCCATAACCAGATCAGATCTTATTTGTGATAACCACAGCTTAGTCTAATGACTGGAGACTAAGTACTGTTTTGAATTAGAGCCGCAGAGATTAATCGATTAGTTGTCAACTATTATATTAATCCCCAACATTTTTTGATAATTGTTTTGAGTCATTTTTTTTTTATGAAAAAAGAAAAAAATCTCTGATTCCAGCTTCTTGAATTAGATTATTTTCTGTTTTCTTCACACCTCTGTGACAGTTAACTAAATATCTTTATGTTGTGGACAAAACAACCACTTGAGGACGTCATATTGGGCCTTGGGAAACGCCAAAAGACATTTGACATAATTTTCTGCCTTTTTTTTAGACCAAACAACTAATCGATAATCAAGAAAATAATCGACATACAGGATATATATAAATTTTTTTTCCAACAGATATTTTAACCTCCAAATCACTCCATACATTTTTAAAGGTCCCATATCATGCTCATTTTCAGGTTCATACTTGTATTTTGGGTTCCTACTAGAAGATGTTTACATGGTTTAATGTTCAAAAACACATTATTTTTCTTACACTGTGTTTGAATACACCTGTATTCCCTCTCTGTTTGAAACGATGCGTCTGTCACTTTAAGCCCCCCTCCCAGAAAAGGCCCATCTGCTCAGATGGGTAAGCGTTTCCAGGGTTTCGGCATCTGCGCTCTTGGAGTCTCTGCACCGTCATTGCAGCCGGGGAATGACTGTAACAGCACTGTAGCAACACGTTCTACCTATATACAATATAGTTGTGACACGTTCTGAATAAGGCCTGTGTGTATTTCTCTGTCAATTGAGCGTTTTGATACTTTCACAGTATTCATATAGCACCTTGACCGGCATTATAATTAAAATAGACTTGGAAAGCTCACTTTTTACAATATGGGACCTTTTTAAAGGTGTTTTTACAACACTTAAGAAGGTCTTAGTAATGTGGCAGTGTAGCTGCCCTGTTGCGGTGTGTGTTCTCCACTCCTGTGCAGTATATTCTTAAACTGGGCCCCAACATGCAGCCACAAATAAAAGCACCAGGACTTTCCCCATCTTAGAGTGCATAAATAAAAGTCTCTCAGCCTTCCTGTGTCCCTCATCCATGTAGAATTACTAAGCTGTCATGCTGCTGAGACCAGCCACACTCAGCTCCAAGCTGACATCAGACATCACTTAGCCTCTGAGTAACCCTCTGCACCTAGACTGCAAGTCCTCTTCCAGAAACAGGACTAAATCATTGTTGGCCCCTGTGCTTTTCTGCATTGTTGAGGACTTTGATCATGAGCTGAACATATTGCCACTTCTGCACATAAGGCTGAAATGGGCAGCAACTCAAACTGTTAAAAGCATGGGACTGAATATGTGATTTGTTTTATGGCTACATCTGCAATAAGTGCACAAAAGGAGAGTGCACATCAAAACGGTTCAGGTTTCTTCTGCTCTCTTAGGTGATATCCAGAGAGTGACACAGTGCTTTATATACTGTACCTAAAACCATAGGGCGCTGGTGAACAAAACAGACATGGCGTTATTTGAAATAACTCCGTTATCTCCAATAACTCCAACAACAAACAACATTATCTAATCGACTTAGGACTATATTCGAAAACATGTCATATACATAACCCTGGACTTTTACTGAAATATAACTTGCTGGGGGTTTTCAGACACCAGAAATCAATGGTGTATCATACAATGCAATTTTAAATGACCTGAAAACAGGCACAAGATGTATAAGGTGCCTAGTGCAAACTGTTGCTTAAACAAATGATAAAGCAGGTATGTAAAAATCCATTCAAGGCACAAGTAGTGTATTCTTACATGTACAGTCTTCAGTCAGACTCTTGTCTGAAGCCAAAGCTCAACTGACAGATCATCTCCCTGAGATTCATTTTTACATCTGGCAACAAGATGCCTGATGAATCACAGAAGTGTTTCGAGGGAAGTTTAGTGCCACAGATAAGAGCTAAGGCTTTGCCAGGGCTGTTTGATTGTGTAATGGAGAGCAGGCATTTGTGTGGCTTTCTTGTCTTAAGTTCTTTTTTGTCTAACATGTTCTCACTCAGTCTCATATGATCATCTGATCTAAAGTCTGATTATATTGGCCTACAGTGTGCCTTTCTTCTGGTCGCCTATTCTCAGGAGGAATTATGCTTGGCCCTAGTTTTGGACATATTTCCTGGTTCTGCGCTGAATTATGGTTGGCACATCAAACTCAACGAACCATGGGTATACATACTGCCAGGATTTTATTGCTGGATATGTTCGCAATAGAGCTTTTCAGGTTTTTGAATATGTCTAGACTGAAGCTCATTTTTCAAAAATACTTTAATTTCAGCAGATACGTGTTTATTTCCCAACAGAAATCTATTTCACTGTCAGATTTATTTATCAGCTGCTCCGAAAACTAGTTTTTTGTTATGACCTTCCCTGGATGATTCTCTCCAAATTTCTAGCCGAAAATATATATCACTCTCCTAGACTTTGTTATCCAGTTAAATTAAGTTTTAAATGTGTTGCGAGACTTCATTTAATATCTAGTATTCTGGAGATTTCTGCTCCATTTTTTTTTTTTTTTTTTATCCTGCCTGTCTGTTTCTTTTCCAGTCATGTGTTTGGCCCCGCTAAAGAAAACATTGACCATGTAGTCCAACAGGAAATACTCCCACATCTGGTGCTGGTTCATAACATCAACATGAAGAACTAGGCTTTATGGGGAGTAAATGTGTGCCCCCTCTCTATCCCAGCCCCTGACACAGCCCCTCGTACCTCCAGGCCACCCTGCAAACCCCCCCCCAGCCCTTATACGCTTTACTTCACTCTTCCTGTGTCTCTGTGCATCTTCGCAGGATGGGCCGACTAAATCCAGTCTCTCTGCTGCCTCTATAAATGTTGAGAGAAATCCTCTTGATTTACAGGCACTAGTCTAGCCTCTACTGCAGTATATGTAGACCTACTCATTGATGATGAGTCGTATACTGTGACTCATTTAAGCATCTCACTGAAAACTCTGACAGCAACCTGACACTGGCACATATAGAGAATATGGCTTCCTGTCTGGCACAGCAACATGCACACATACACACTTCTGCTCTCGCTTTCTCCCAGCCTGTGGAGTTTTTGCTCATTAAGATAATATTATGGTCTGTCTTGGTATCCTGTCATTCCTTTTTATGCCTTAAGCCTTGTGTGGGTGCGTGCCTTATAACCTTTTTTATGGCACACAAAAGACCAAAAGTCAGAGTACATTTTAAAAACTGTACTGATGTACTTTGACCAATATTGATTGATCTGGCTCCCCAGATAATTAGAGGATCTTCTCTTCCCTCCTCTCAGGCCGCGTGACCCCCGAGCAGCTGTGCTCCTACATACAGTTGTTCCGGAGCAGTTGGGGGGCTCTGGAGAGTCACTGCGGGGTGCTCCAGCTGGGCCTGGCCACGGCGCAGACACTGAGCCACCCCAGCCTGCCCCGCTGGGAAGCCTGCCTGGCCTTCGAGAGGCTGCTGCTGCAGGTCCGTGCTCATCTTACCCAAACCTATTATCCACATGTGTTACAGGCGATGAAAAGTAAAATGTCTCAAAATGGGATATCCAGCACAGATGCAAGCAATTCTCTTTTTTAATATTATAGGAACGTGGATCATATAACTTGAAGAATGCACACCCGTTTTTTAAATTCTATCCAAAATGATGTTACGCTGAATTAATTTGAAAAGCGGAACATTCACTCACAATTTGTAATTAACTTCGCAATTTTTCTTGCATAACTTTCCCTTCGGGTAAATATTTTATTGCTGCAGATACTCAGCAGGTAAGTGGGGGCTTGTGGTTCCCTAGATGGTGGCCAGAATGTTGTGTTAAACTGCCCCCCCTGCAGATTCCTCTCCTTCATAAACAAGGTCAGTTGTGTTTGCAGGAAAAACATTCAAATCCAGTAAACACAGCAAAAATAAAACGCCAGATTTTCCATCATGTTGTTTACAGGCTTTTTAGTTCAGAGGAGGAAGAGGTCTAGTTTACGGGGGCAGACTGAGGCGGATGTACATGTGTGTTTGACTGTGGAAAAGGTCAGGGGGCAAGTCTGATGGAGAGACAAGAGGGGAGAGGCTAAGGATAAATCAAAAGCCAGACCAGCCAGTCAGCACATCAGGTCTTTAGCAATGATCTGATATTTTAAGACATTTCCTACTCACAGAGCATCGCTAACAGATATTAAAGCCATTTCCTCCCCCTGTTACCTTGCTGTTTTCAGTGAGTAAAACAAGCTGCAGGACAGCAGAGTATTTATGAACTTATTTGACTAAATCACGGAAAAATAAAACAAGCTCGCAGCAGTGGCTCATGCCAAATTGGAATTTGAAAACAACCTCCCAATCCTTTGTCCTCAGCTGGGGCCATTGAGGGTTTATTAAATAAAGGAAGAAGACTTTAGGGCTTATAGTCACAGCATCCATTTACTTAATGACTCCGCTTTGATCCACTGCCCCATGGTTGTCTACTTTACCTGGATAAGTCATAGCACAACTTTCTCACCACTCTTTTGTAGTTTGAGTCTGACTTTTTAGTTGACTGTGTCCTCAGCTGGAACTGGGTCTCGTTAAACTGACGATGACTTTGTTAATAACTTAGTGTATACATAGCACTTGGCGTGGGTTGAAAATGACATTCTTCAAGAATCAGATCTCACAATCAAGCCTTGAGGGCGATGGTGTTTGCAATCAAAAAGGGCCCGGAGTTTTATTGAGGTATTAAGGGAAATGAGTTGTGTGTCCTCTGTGCCCCAGTCTATTTATTTAATTTCCATGTGAGGTTGTTTTTTTTTTTTTTTTTTTTTTTTGCTTTTGCTTTGACTCAACATGGACAGAGAGAAGTTAATTACATTACAAAATGGCGGGATGAAATGCCTTTCAGCCCTGGCCACGGCGGTTGGGCAGTGTTTGCTGTGTCTGAGTGTGTGAGGGCTGCTGTGGATACAACTGGGCAGTGCCGGGCGCTCCGTCGCTGGTGGACAGGGGGAGTTCATTTAGGCCAACCGCTCTGGGATGTTCTGTGGAGCTGTGCAGTGGGCAGTAGCTGTACTGAGGCAAAGGGCCATTGAGTTCAGGGCCTAGCCTAGTTCATGCCTTTCCAAACGGTTATGCACACACACTTTACTGCATAAAATACTGTGTAATTATACATTTTTTTGCTCATAAGGTAATGCTTAAATATACTTACATAAAAAGCTCTTCGTAATTGAACTGTGCTTTTACAGAATTTGTAATGGGGGCCTTTACTTTCAGTTCAATTCAATTTGATTTATATAGCACCAAATCACAACAACAGTTATCTGACAGCGCTTTCCATAAAGAGCAGATCTAGACCATACTCTGTGATGTTATTTACAGAAACCCAACAGTTGGGTACTTGAAAGGCAATATACTGTACCTGTGAGGGTATTTGCAGCTGGCAGGTTAATAAGATAGGGGCACAAATGTGGTTATGGAGGTTGAGATGTTAGTTGCACTGTGATTTAAATGTGGTTAGTGTGCTACTTGCTGTTTATACTGACTGTACTGAGACTGCTTGAATGATTACCTCCTTAATATTATATGTGTGTGAGAGGGCCAGATATCTTCTTGGCTGGCACGGCCACCCATGCCTGCACCTAATACGCACCCCTCCCCCCCCGCTGCCCTAGCTGTCTGGCATGTAACTGTGTTTCGGTCTGAATGGGTCAGATTGAGCGGGTTTGGGCCAGCTCCAGCCCGCAGTCACAGAATGTGTATGCTAGATGGTGTTCAGTGTTGGACGGGGGGGGCTGCAGCTAAGGCAAAAACTCAACAGACTCCCTCTTTCACCACTTTTTCCCAGAACATCTCAGACACACTACCTTCCCATCAACGACCCAGCCAGAGCCTCTACCTCACCAAACAAAACATGTACACTACTACTGCACATCCCCCCCAGAGAGAGCTGTCTCGGGACAAGTTGCAACTGCATTTATTTATTTTTTTGTAATGGCCGACTTTTTAGGGCTAGTATTGTGTTTGTTTGTTTGTGCTGTGCAGTCCACTGTTCATTAGTCTGTCACATCACTGAACTCAGTAGTGATGACAGCAGTGCAGTAGAGAGGAAGCTAACCTCTCTCACCCCGGCCTGTTGCTTTACTCTGCTGGGACTGTGCTGGGATTACCAGGGCAGGCCTCTGCAAACAGTCAAGCTCCGAGTTATTACTGCTCACGGCGCGGCCGATTGTCCCATTCTCCCATGAGTCATTCAAATTGCCTGCCTGCCTTATCTCTGTTTTTGCTGTGTGTTTGTGTTTTAGTCTGAAAAACTCTGTATACAAGTTAAAAACCCAAACCTAACGACGTTGACATTAATTTACAGAATTGGAAAAATGCTCTATATTAATACAATGAAAAGTGTTCATTTGCCTTCATAGGCAAACATCTCATTGTGTAAATATTCTTTTGTCCGACTCTTGTTTTGCTCTGTTTTGTGTCCATGTCTGTTGAACCCTAGTGCGTACATAGCCAGGTTGGAGCCTGGTGACCCCCCCAGTACAGTGTCTGTATGTGCTGCCCTAAAGACTCATGACCCTTCACCTCTATCCCTCCACCCCTCCTGGGCGCACAGCGACCTGTAGATGCTCAAACCTGCGGGTCTGTAGATTGCCAGTAGCCTGACAACAACCCCTGAGCTGTAAGCTGTAAGAAGGCACGCCGATCCACTAGAATACTTAAAATGCTGTTATATTTGGAACATCTGGATTGCATCACTTCTAATGGCGACTGAAGAAAAAAATGTTGATATTGGTCCTAAGCAACTTTCATCTTATCTGGGCTGCATGTCACAGACAGACAGACAGACAGACAGACAGGGGATTTAAGTCTGTAATTGGGCTTTCCCCAGGGTATGGAGCCTGTCCCCACATCCCAGACATTCCACTTCATTCTCCATCTCTGCTGTGTCCTTGTTGGGAAGGGTGGGTGGTGTTTCGCTGGGGATTGTAACAAACTGGTGTAAATGACTCCAGGGCACTGCCCTAAGATGTCCACCACTGACCCTCTCCAGTTCCCCACTGTTTAACAGCCTCACATCTGGACTGACCTGGACTGACCGTCTCCTCATCCATCCACTTTCAGTACCACATATACTCCCCTCACAATACAGCCCCAGTGTAGTATCCTCTCTGAAGCTCCCTCAAACCCTGGAGCAACACAGAACGAGCCACAGGAGGTTCAGGATCAACTCCTGTCTGTCTTTTGACAAAGTGGCCTCTCCAGGCTCCCTCCTATCGTCTTCTGCTCAGCCCTTTTCTCCAAACCACGCTTTATCCTGCACTTCCCTTTAAATATATCAAGCTTACCCCCGAATCTCTTGTTATGTGTTCTCCAAACATATGCCTCGCTGTAACATACACACACATGCACAACATGAACTCCTGGGCTCCGCTTAAGTACACGCCACTGTATTTTGTAGCATAACAAGCCCTCTAAAACTGGATGAAAATGCTGAGCTGGAAGAAAGTTGGGTTTATCAGAAGAGTCGGTTATTTACCTATCGCTTCCTTCCTGTGTTTAGTTGAAGAGGATTACAGTGGGAGAGATGAGCAGGGATGGAGTTGACTCCCAGGAAGACCCAGGAATAGCCCCCATCTGATGCAGCATCCCTCCCCCCTCAGCGCCAGTACCCTGAAACGGCTGTGTTTACATTGTTCAGCACAGCTCAGGCCTAATGTACTATCTGTTTAATAGGCAGAGAGAGGCCTGTTTATAGAGAGGGACCTTTTTAACAGGAGGTGATGGGCTGGTAGGCCAGAGGGCAAGACTAACTCATCTCACTTCCTGTTATCATTACCTCTCTTCTCTCAGGCAGATAGGTGCTTGGCTCGCTCCGCTTTCTGCATTGCTTATCCCTAATTGCCTTCACCATCCTGCTGTCTGTGATTGTGTTCAATCTGTCTCCCGATGGAAAATGGAGGAACACAAGGAGGCTCAATCAAGTCGCCTCATAATAAACCTCAGTGGCTCCACTTTCTCAGCTCAATAGTAATTTGCACGTGCTGCATTTTAAATGTTCTACTAAGCATCTTTCTACTAAATCTATATCTCAGCCCACTGAACTGAAACTTTATAGGAATTGCTTTGGTGTTAATGGCTGTAGAGTTATAGAGCTACAGCTCTCTGATTGTTAAAGTTGAGGGAGTAAGATGAACTCCTAAGGGTTTAATGCACGAAAGATTTTCTCTTATACTTTAAGGAACACGCCAACTTATTGGGACTTTAGCTTACTCACTGTCTCCCTCAGAGTTAGATAAGTCCATACATACCCTTCTCATCTCCGTGCGTGTCATAACTCTGACGCCCCCACCTCTAGCCTAGCTCAGCACAGATCCTGGAGATAACCGGCTCCAACTAGCCTACTGCTCCCAATGAGTGACAAAATACCGCCAACATGTTCCTATTTACATGTTGTGATTTGTATAATCCCAGCATGGACAATAGGAACATGTTGGCATTATTTTGTCACTTATTGGGAGTAGTAGGCTGGTTGGAGCCGGTTATCTCCAGGATCTGTGCTAAGCTAGGCTAGTTAGACAGAGTTACGACATGCATGGAGATGAGAAGGTTATGCATGGACTTATCTATCTCTGGGGGATACGGTGAATAAGCTGAAGACCCAATAAGTCGGCGTGTTCCTTTAAAGTGGCCTTCTCGCTCCGCTGTCATTGTTCCGTACTGAGTCAGAGTTGCTTTTGCTGCATATGTGCATCTGTGGGTGTTTTTTTGTACTGGTTTCTATTGTTTACTGCGGCTGTTAAACTGTGGAGTCAAAACCCATCTCGTCAGGAGGATTTTTCATGTGGCCTGGAGTTTTCCCTTACGAATGTGTGTTTGAAGGTTCTGCAGGATTTCCACTGAATGTTTTTCACAGCCTTGGCCAAAGTTTTTTTGTTTTTTTTTCACACACCCAAACTTGCAGAATCAAAATGGTTGTTCTTTCTTGGAGATCATCCATGCTGCTCTCTCCACTTAAGCACACATTAGCTTTTAGTTTCACTGAGCTGCATTGTCATCTCCCAGTGTTTGGGCAAGGTGGTCTAGGGAACAGGATCAGAGGGGACCACTAACACTCTCTATCCCCGGTGAATCAGGTCAGTGTGGTCTGCTGACTTGGCCTCCTGGCGTCAGACTACATTTGAGCATGCTCCAAAAAGACACCACAGACTGGGGAAAATCCCACAATGTCCGGCATTCACCCTTGGATTGTTAACAGGGAAGGCCATAGAACAAGCTAACCATGAGGGAAGATGGCGGTGGTTGCAATAGACCCAACAATGAACCAGTGTCCCAGATGTAGCTGGCCAACGAACCGCTTCATACCTTTATATTCCTCTGATTGGCACACAACCTCTTACTTTGTTTTTACCTGTCACCGCTTGCTGTTTATATTCCTTTTTTCCCCACATCTGCTGCAGATGCTGCATCTGATACTATAGCCAGATGTGCTTGCAAGTAAGTGTGTGTGCAGCCATGTGCGCATCCATGCATTCATGCATGTGCATCCTTTTAATGTGCTTATTCTGGTAACAGTGTCTCAACTTCCTGTTGTCACAAACAGGCTCTCTGTTCCCTGTAGAAAAGCTCCACCTCAGGACAGATTAACTATCAGGTCATTTGTCACTACCTGCTGAGCACAGGCCAGGGAGGGTCACGGCCCACAGGACATGTGTCTTTGTGTCTGTATGTCTGATCTGAAATGGAGACAGAGAAACATTCCAGGACCTTTAAATGTGTCTTCTTTAGATACTGATTGACCCCTCAGAGCCAGATTACAGCTTTGTTTTGAGCCAGGTTGCAGATTATATTGTGATTGATCAGTTAAGGGTGAAGAGTATATTAGTGGCCGGTAACAAATGAGAAACTCTACCGCCGGCACTCGCAGAGGTAGCTTCTTTTTATTTATTTATTTATTTTTTTACCAGCGCTGCAGATGACACATGACAGTCTGGTCCCTCCATGCTCGGGTGAGCGATGATGACTGCTCAGCCTGGTGGTGAGCCAGTGGACTGTAGTCTCTCAGAACCTTTACTTAAGTAAAAGTACTAATGTCACACTGTAAAAATAGTTAGAAGTAAAAGAATGTTTTGAAAATGTTACTTAAGTATCATCAGTGAAACGTACTTAAAGTATTAAGTCAAACTTCTCAGTGCAGAAACATCACATTTTATCAACTGGAAGCGATCCAGACAGTTCTGTCCATCAGCTAAGTGATTAATGGTCTAATCATTTCTGCTAGACTTGTTATGTTGTTGGGTAGTTTAATTTAAAATAAAATAACACATTTTATGTTTTAGGCCTTCATGGGATAGGACAGCTTATATTCCCTCTGGTACGCGATACAGAGCACTATTCGCTAAAACCAGCTGACACAAAGACGGCTTCCCTCCCCAAGCAGAACACTCAGAAAGCCCCCACCCTTACACTGAACAATCAAAGTCAATGAACACTGCTCTGCTCATCCACTTCATGTATATTTCAATCTTACAATTACAATATTGTTATTAATATATATGATCATTGCATCGTACTGCCTTGCACTAGATTTATATTTATAGTCATGCTTAAATCTTGGACTATACTGATATTGCACATCCCTCTCTTTAATTACTACTGTATTTAATTCTAGTGCAGTAACTTAACAATATTTGTTCTTATATTTTATTCCTATTGTTATTATTTCATGTATTGTATGTATGTACAGTATATTGTATCCTAGTATTTCATTTATATTTATATTCTGTCCTGTGTGACTGATTTTACTGCTGTAACACTATAATTTCCCATTTTTTTGGGATCAATATCTATCTATCTATCTATCTATCTATCTATCTATCTATCTATCTATCAAACCTGGCCGATAAAGCTGATTCTTATATATGAAAGGGGAGGGAGAGGGGAAACAACATGCAGGAACCGAACCTGCGGCTGCTGTGTCCAGGTCTGAGTCTCCGTATATGGGCGCACGCTCTACAAGGTAAGCAACTTAGGCGCCCAAACATTATATTATAAATTACATGTGTTTTATGTGCAAATATCTTAATTTGTAAAGTAACTAAAGCTGTCAGATTAATGTAGTAGAGTAAAAAGTATTTATCAATCAATATTTCTCTCTGAAATGTAGCGGAGAAAATAGTGGCATGAAAAGAAAAGACTTAAGTAAAGTAGTACAAGTGCCATTTGTACTTAAGTACAGTACTTAAGTACTTAGTTACATTCCGCCACCGCAGATGTAGATAGAGGACACAGTAGATTAGTAGTGCCCCCTAGTGCTGAGTCTCAGTAAGTCCTGTAAACAGAGATGAAGGGGGAAAGGTGGGGGAGGTAGGAGTGACCCCCTTGGGTCGTGGACTAAAAGGTGGGACAAGAACTCCCTTTTGTTATACAGCGTGTAATTGTACCCATCTGAAACCCCAGCTCTGCACCTCCTTCTATCCTCTACCCCCACCCCTCTGTTCGCTCATACCCACCCTGCAGACCACCTTATCGCCCCCAGGGATTTTGCCCAGTCACCCAAAGGGAACGAGACCGACCAATCACCATGGTAACTAAGCAGCGAGGGTCAAACCGGGTCAATCAGAGACAGACTCTTGCCACCCTTGCTCTGTCATTAATTACCCATAGTTCCCTCGGGGAACCGCTCCATGTGTAGCCAAGAGGCTGGATCCAAGCGGTTGATCAGGTGGAGCATTTGTTTCATATGTGGATCTGTGACAGGGTCAGTGTTGTCTTTTATTACCAGCCAAGTGAGTGCAGCACCTCTGACAGTGTTTTTTTTTTTTTGGAAAGTGCTGTGTCAAATGGATATGTCATGTTTGTAATAATAACTCAAATCTACCCTTCGGGGTGTTTCGGGGACCTTTGTCTCTAAAGGGAAAGCTTTATTTGATTAAATGTTTTGAACGGTTCACAGCCCATCACCCGGAGCGTGCAGACCCCAGTCTGCTCTAACTTTTAGCGTTTCAGTGTTTGTAGGTTGTGACCAGTGGTGGCTTTTCAATAGAGCACTGGGGCGCCGCCGCCATCAAAATTCCAGAGATATAAATGTGTACAAAAATGAAATCTAAAATAAAATAGTTTACTCATACGATGTGCCGGCTGGTAGTAAGAGCCTCAGCCTTTAAATAAAAACTGGCTTTAATCAGTATTTTCTCTTTGAATAAGTTTCCTGCGGTTCCATGAGCAGGGACGCTGGACAAACGGGTGTCCATCTGAGTCCGGCCAGCATGTGACCTAAAGCTGGTCTCTAATTGGTTTCTTAAAGATTCTCCGCAGGTCGCTGCGTCCCTGGCGAATCAGAATACGGATACATCGTATTTTATCCAATCTGATTGGTTCTCGACACATGTCATTCAACTTTACTCTACTAGCGCAGGTGATACCGTCACTCCAGCAAAAGCTTGCAAGCTGACCATTACACAGTGACACAGATCACTTTCGTAGAGAAAATGGCAGCAGTTAAACCAAATTCTGTCATTGATTTACAAAAAAAACTCTCACGAGAAAAGAAGAGGATAAAGGATTTCGGACCGGAGCAACCCGATTTACCCCCCAAAAAATAACTATCACCAGCCGCCACTGGTTGTGACATTGTTAGCTGTAATCTGGTTTTGAGCTCTCAACTTGAGCTGGTATTTGTTAGGAACTATGTGGACGAGAAAAATGCTTACAGATTCCATTCTTTTTTTTTTTTTTCGCTTTTGTTGTTCTTGGAATCATTGTGTATGAGCTAGAAATGAATCTCATCTGTGGGGGGATTTTAAGAGAGTGGACTCCACTAACCTTGTAACATGATTGACATTGGGGTGCAGATAACCCCCCCCAGGCTCTCTGCTGGGCTTTGGAGGAAGTTATATACCCTTCTGTCATCCTCTCATTCTATTTGATTTTATTCTTGGTGCTTTTCCGTTTGTCTTTCTTCTCCCCACACTTTCATCTTTCATTATAATATCATTGTTTTTGTGTGGATTTGTCTCATTACATCTGTGTAGTCTTGATTTGGAGCAGAAGGGTGTGTCTGGTACAGCAGTGCCAAGGACTGTAGCCACATGCTCCAACCTCCTGTAAGCGACTGAAACCAGAGCGGCCGATGTGAACGTGTACGCTTCGGGAAAATATTTGTGAATGGATTTGTTAGAAGTGCCTCAGAACAGTTGCCAAAATACTGCATATGTTTAGTGCAATTATGACAAATAGAGAGTGATACGGCCCACAGAAAGATGTATTTTTAATGGGCTACACATGACATTTATACGTAGAATGTGTTGGGATTACATGAACATGTGGGCTATTGTACAACAGTGCTCTTTTGACTTTTGTTGAAAAGTTTCCACTGCCTGTCACGATGTATCGAAGCCCAAACTAAGCTGTTCCAGCCTTCCACGCTGCATTTTACCCAATAGGCAAACTTGATTTGGAAACATGCGAGGGGGGGGAAAAAACCTCACCAATTCCTGTGTTTTCCCGCTCTAGCTTTCATCTGGAGTGAACTCATATGGCCCACTTCTTCTATTGTTCTAAGCTTGGTGCACTAGGAGACACATGTGGGCCTTGTTGTCCCTGTTTTTATGGAAATGGGAAGAGGAATAAAGTAACCCAAAACGAGCACCAACGCCGAACCACTAATTATGAGCGGGAGGAGGGATGGAGGGGCTGGAGGAGGAGGAGGAGGAGGCTGGTTTCTCATACGCCGGCCATGTGCCCCCTCCTCCCTATCTTCTGCTCCTTAACTCTCCATCTTCTCCACCCCACTGTTTTTCTTTCTTCTGTTCGCAGTTATTTCTGCTTTCTCTCTCATGTTTGCAGTCGTGATGTCTAAACATCACAGCTCCTCTCCTCTTCTCTACTACTCAACTTCAGACAAGAGGGGCGTTATAGACAGTGACAAGGTTTATGGCCCCTTTACATGCTGGGTATTGTGTCTTTGAGAGGCATAATGAATTATGCCGTTTGTGATTAGATGAATGTGTGTGTCACTTTGGGTGGCCCTGTTTTTTGTTGTAATTGCCATAAGCCTTTGCCTGCTTATTGTGGTTATTAGGTGTTTGTTGTAGAGAAAATGAAGCGTTGACTCAAATGACACATGCAATACTTACTGCACATCTGGCTGTGAGGATCACAAGTTCAGATGTCCTCAGTCACGCTGCGCCAACCACTTCTCCACATCCTGTCTCAAACATAACAATACAGAGGTTCAACTGCACAATCCCATTTCGATTTTTGCAAGCTTGCGTTACTGCAGTCTGCAGTTGGCTGACTCTGCTCATACTCTAATGCGTTTTCTTTTTCATTTCTTTGAAATGACAAAACTTTTTGCTAAAAAGCATTTGGTCAAATGTGCCATAATATATTATCCAAATCAAACCATTTTGTACATGACTGGTTATAATGAACCCAAATTTCTTAAGTCACGCTGTGTTACCAGTTAGGTACACCCGGCTAAATCTAATGTTATCCAATACACAAGCCCTGCAATAAATCTTACATTTATGAAGCAGATTGAGTTTGTGTTGAGACCGAGAGGTGCTGACACAGCTCTGTGGTTATTTTGGAGGCTGCAGTGATGACGTGGTGATGTTACATCAAATTATAGAGAAAGTTGTTTTCAATATTCTGTCCACTAACATTAATATCAGTGGAGCTGGCCAAACTATTACAAACACCTAGTTTAGTATAGAATCTTTGCTCGTCATGCTTTTATAAAAATCAGTACATCCTTAGGCTATATGTTTATGTGTGTCGGGGTTGAACGTGTTTCTCTGCAGCGCGGTGCCAGAACGCTGGGGGGGGGGTGGTTTCTGGAACGTCAAATGCAAAACTCTGTTTACGTGTGTGTGTGTGTGTGTGTGTGTGTGTTTCTTTTTTTGGGGGGGTGATAGAGCGAGGGAGAAAGTGACGGCAATTGTCTGCGGAGCAAGTTGTGACTCTAGAGTCCTAGTAAGAGAAACAAAGTGTCTCCCCTGTTCTTTCTGACCATGGTGGGACATCTGCAGCAGGAGAAGTTAACCCCCTACTTGATCTCAGGGCCACAGTTGAACCCGGGCCCGCTGCGTTGAGAAGTAAACCTCTGTATACTTTATGGCTGCCCGCTCTACCAACTGAGCTATCTCGACGCCCGTGGAGCTGATAGTCTAAATTATAAAGTGCCCTGAGATGGAAATTATTCAGGAAAGTAGAAGTACGTCAAAATTGGACTTAAGGACAGTACTGGAGTAAATGTAGTTACTATCCCCCATTGCTGTCAGCGTGACACTACTACAGAGTAGTAGTTGTGGGAAAATGAAGTCAAGGCGCAGCTAAAACATAAATGGTTAATGTTAGCTAAGTGGTGTACTTTGGATACTTAGACCATCACCGTGACATTGTCATTCCCACAGTCTTAGCGGTGTTTGGAGAAGCGGTGCCTCTCGGCCAGGGCAGTGTGTTTAGTCGTTGTTTAGCAGCTCGGCCCTGCGCAGCATCACAGCATAGACAAACAGACAGACAAGGCATTAGTGATGCGTTCGCCATCTGTTCAGGAAGGACAGACATGATGGTAGAGGATGAGGAAGAGAGACATTTTCACGGTGTTTGTGAAGGCAAGGCTGGGAGTGGGGGAGGGAGTCTGAGGATTTACTACCAGACATCAACCATTACTTATCATTGAGGCCAGTCAAACATTGTAGTGTACCCTCTGTGGCAAATCCTTAAACTTAGAAGACAGGCCAGGGATCGTCAATGATGCTGTTTTCTTTTTTATACAAGACCTGCCTGGAACATGGATGCCAAAGGTGACAGGGAGATAATCATGTTGGAAACAGCTGCCAACATTTAGGAACCCCCTGCTGACTGAAAATATAACACCCGGAGACAACTCACAGGATTTTACCCCACTTGTAGGGAAATTATCCATGCAAACAGTCAGAAAGTGTGAGAAATATCCTCAAGCTTTTACCTTCAGTTGTTGGGGAAGATGCAAGACAAGCATTCGGGGAAGTGAAGGTGGTCAGTCAGGCCCAGGAGAGATAAGGTAAGGATTGAAGTGTGATGGAGCAGGGCAGAGAAATGGAGATTGGTGTTGCAATCCATCCATGCACCCACTCCTTCTCCAACACCAACACCGTCTCAGCCCCCAGTTACACAATATAGAAGACTTGTCTCGTAAAACCCCTGTGGAGCCGTTATTTGATTTGATTTGTTATCGCACCTGGAGGTTTGATTTTGTCAAAGATATAAGTTATGACTGTCAAAGTTATGATAGTCTTTGGGGGAGTTTTCATCACGACAGAAGAATTTAAGAGTGCGTGTGATTTTTGGCCCAGAGTGGAGTTAGGCTTTCACAAGCAAGAGGGACGGAGAGGGATGCACTGGGGTATTGGTGAAGAAATCTGGGAAAATGGGAGACAATAATGGAGAGAGTGAAAACATAAAGAGGTGTTAGGGTGTATTAATGGAGAGAGCTTGTCTCGTTGCCACCCCCCGGTAGTGTTTTTAGCTGAGCTGTAGGCTTAAGGCTCTGGGAATGTTTGTGCAGTAGAAACCCTGGGTGATATTGTTTGTATTGTTCTATTTCAGCCTGTGTTTTTGAGCAGACCAGCACTGTGTTTTGTTTTCACACACACACACACACACACACACACACACACACAAGTGTGTCTCACTATCTTTGTGGGGGACCCGCCATTGACATAATGCATTCCCTAGCCCCTTACCCTTACCGTAACCATCACAACTAAATGCCTAACCTTAACCCTTACCCCCACCCTAACCATAACCTGATTCTAACCCTAAGCCTTAAACCAAGTCTTAACCCTCAAACAGCCCTTTAAAGTTGTGGGGTCCAGCATTTTGGCCCCACAAAGCTACCCAGGCCCCACAAGTATACTGTATTCCCTGTTTTTTGGACCCCACGAATGTAGTTAAACGAGAACACACATACACACACACACACACACACACACACACACACACACACATGCATACACATAAAAAGAGAGAAATCTGCTACTCACTCATCACTGATGTCTCCAGCCTGACCCCAACTCCTAACTCTGTTTTTTTGCCTGGCCCATGTTTGCATCTATTAGCCTTTGCCCCTTTCTTTAAATGTGAGTTCAATGCTCAAATGAATTGCCATACAGAAAATCTGGTAAACCCTGCTGATATTGAAAGTGTTATAACAGATGGAAATTGTGCAGGGCGATGGGTGTTGGTGTGCAGACATGTAGTCTGCAGAAGGATCACTGTCTGTCTGTGCTCTCTTTCATTCCAGCGTGTGTGTTGTGACCAGCCCTCCCCATGACATTTTAGTGAACACAAGCATAACACATATACTTTCTGTTGCCTGTGTGTGTGTGTGTGTGTGTGTGTGTGTGTGTGTGTGTTAGAGAGCGTGCTTCCATACGACGTGCTAGCGTTGTCACGTTAGCATGTAGTATATGTGACAGAAGGCCGCTGTGTGTGCAGAACGCCACCCTGTCTCAGGTCTTAGATTACTCACAGAAAGAGCGTTCTCTTCACGGCCCGCTGCTCTAATACACTAAGAAACGAGTCAAGTGTTAAAATAATATACATCTAATCTTACAGCAAGGCTAGCTCTGTAAGCATATACAACTTGAAGACAAAACATTTTTGACTCCTAAACTTTTATTTTGAAAGTGTCCTCCCCTTGCCACAACTACCCCTCACTGTGGCTTCTATTTCCTTATTCTATTTTACTGTCTGCTTTTTTGTGTGAAAAGGGGTTTCCAGTAAAAAAAGGATTGGGAGAATATGCCTGGAACTGTTTATTACGCGGTCTTTACTCAATAATGCCTTTATTTTATTATGTGTGTTTTGTGTGTGTGTGAGCACTAAAGGTCCACATTTAATCCTTTTTGTATGGCGGTTGACAATAAGACCTCGGTGAATATTGGCCTTGATTGTAATTAACTGGTAAACTGAGAATAGGTGTGAGTCATCATGAGTGATTGAGAGTCATGGGGGGAGGAGCACACTCACCCACCGTCACTGCACCGATGCATCTCTCAGCAGAGCTCTTTCAACATTTCCTTCCCATCATCCCAAACTTTATGCCCATCTCTCCTCTCTCCCTGTTTTCTCTTATCTTTTTTTTCTTAGTGTTTGTCTCTCGGGATGTTTTGTTTATGAAATCTTCCAGTACATTCTTGCATAATGAATCTCTACATTGCGCTAGGTGTGTGTACACATGTGCACTTGCTGGGAAATGGAGGGAGGTTAGTTGTTTTCCATTTCCCGTGTCTGTAATGAGCGCTTTTTGAATGTTTAGAGAAAAGCAGTCATGTGAAGGCGTGTTTGTCAGTGCATACGATAGAGACACAAACAGGTTGACGAGACACTTCAGATTATGATGTAGACCGTATTTACACACCGAAAAACACACACACAAACACTTACATGTACACATCTAAATACACAGTCCTCCGTTGCTCCTTTAAAACAGATGGGCACATTGCCTCTTTTTCATTTAGCCATGAATGCAGTTACCTCTGTGGCTTCCGTGTTAATGTGGGGTTCAGAAAAGAAGCCCACACACACACACGCTTACATACATAGGTTAACCCTCCTTTGTGAGACAGACAGCGTACCAGCTGTGCCTCAGAGTAATGACTCACATCACAGAACACTAGTCCGTGACGCAGCTCTCGTGTCATTCATGATGAATTCCATGTTTTATTCAAAGTTCACCACAGAAACGTACCCATGACAGAGCTGTGCATCTACTGTACAGCTGCCTCTGCTCTGATGGCCCCCTGCCAGGTTAGGAATGCCAGCATGGGTAGAGAGCTGAGGTCAACGAAGCAGAATTCACAATCAAACAGCTGTGATCCGCCTCGCATACAGCTAAGAGTTTAAAACTATCCAACACCTTGACTCTAGTCGGTTTTCCTGTCTGTTGAAGACTTCTCTGGGACGGAGGGATGGAGTTTTGGAGGGAAAGCGATTCAAGACGTGCAGGCAGAGATCAAGGGTCCCGTGGCTCGGCGTGGTGCAACAGTGCCCCCTAATGTTTAAATGTCTCAACAAGCCCTGGAACTGAATTATAGCACAGCATCTCTCAGATGGAGAAACTTTATCTCCCTCTTATGCAAACATGCTCATATAAACATAATAATGTGTTTTCTTTCACATAAATCAAGCACAAACAAAAACAGAAAAAAGATCACACTAAGTTGCCACAACACATTAACTTAATTTGCAACAAGCCTATCAAGTCAAGCAAGCTCTTATTTTGAAATAGCCTCCCTTGTGCTGGTTAAACTTATTCACCCCCACCCACCCACACACACACACACACACACCTCTGCTCCCTCCTCTCAATGTGTAAGACTGAAACTGGAATCTGATGGGCTGCTTTAATCTTTTACACTACATGTTTCTTCATTAAAACACAGAAAAGGGAACTGTTGTATCATGTCCGTACCCCGTTTCTGATTGGCTGCGGTGAGAAATGAAACTGAGCAACTGCAAAAATGTCGAAGCCAGTTGTTTTGCTTTGCTGAATCCCATCGGATAAACTGCGGTTGTCTCATTCTGTCTAGAAACCGTCTGTTTACCTCAGGATGTTTTCTCCCTGCTGGAGCCTCCTGAGTCAATTAGTAGTGGATGTAATGTACTGTCCTTGGCAGTATTAGGGGGTTGTTTGTGTGTGCGTGCGCGTGAGCGTGTGTCTACTCATGTATGCGTATGATTCAGTTTCACACAGTGTGAGAAAAGTGCGGGAGGTTTAACATGGCCCCGGGGTTTGTGGCTGCAGAGCAACTCTCATCTGGTAAATTGCGCCATAATCTGTTGCAGCCTATTTGGCAAAAATAACGCCTCATTAATTGCCTTCTGTTTCTAAACAATTGGAGTAAACTGCCTTGCTAACTTTTTCACTTCGATAGCTCAGTGCGTTTACATAGCTCGCTCACTTTGCCTACCAGCAGAGTACCAAGGGAGCTGCAGGTCTGAGCCTGAGTGTGATAAGCAGGCAGGGCGTCGTGTGCCAGGCAGACAGAGTCCAGCCGCAGTGACCAGCATGTGGCTGACTGGCGGTGACAGGGCGGCGTTTGGCGACCGTGTGTTTGTGTCTGTCACGTCTCTTCAAAATTATAGCCCTGAAGCTCTGAGCCAAGCCAAACTTTGACACAAAGAGCAGAAAGAGAGTAAATAAATACAAATAAAAGATGCATGTGGCAATAAAACTCTGGCGTGGATAGGTATTGAGAGCTGTTGCCTGTATTGGCAGAGAGGCAGCTTTCCGTACGTCCTTTCAGCTGTGTGTCTCCGCGTGCACGAGTCCATTGATTTCCCCCTCCCAAACAGTCCAGCGTGCAGAAACCAAACAAACCCACCTCACACACACTGTGTGGTAATTTAGGGCTCATTTAAAAGACAAGATTTATGTCTCGGTGTTCCCACAAACATAACAGCCATCAGGCTGATGGAGCCAGACCAGGGGTCACCTTACCTTTTTAAGAGCTTTTCCATCCACTGCGCTGTCTATCATTCTATCTCTTACTTCACAACAATCTGTCAAATCAATCAATCAATCAAATGGTCTTATCTTTTGCAATTTCTATCTTTCTTACTTGGCTCCTCTGTTATATTCCTGAGTGTGTTGTCTCAGAGACATGTAAGAGTTAACTGACTGATGGACAAGCCGCAGAGTAGTGGTCAGGCTGCAGAGTCCATACCAGAACATTCCAAAATGTACTCTGTATTAATAGATTTGTTGTAGAAAATTCTGGTCTGTTTTCTTTTTGCATTCGAGCAGTGTTTTGCTTAGTCATGATATTGTCTGGATGATGATCTTTCTGGGGGGAGAGTGTAGTGTCACATAGTCTCACACTTAACCCTCCTGTTATCCTCGGGTCAAATTTGACCCATTTTCAAAAAGTTTCCATACCAGAAATTTTGGTTTATTTAAACCAAAGTTTTAATCAAATTCATAACATTTGATTTTTTAATTTTTTTTATTAAAGAACATTGAAAAAAAAGTGACCAAAAACACACAACAACGTCAAAGGATGCAGTGAAAAAAACGTTGAAAAAAGTGACAAAATCAGCGCAGCAGGCCTGGGTTTGACTTTGTTGCATGTCATTCCCCCTCTCTCTCTCCACTTTCATGTCTTCATCTGTCTTGTCAAATAAAGGCCTAAAATGCCCCAAAGAAATCAAACAAAAGTGTTGAAAAAGACATCCAAAACCTTGGAAAGAAAGTTTCTATTTTGACCCAGAAAAACAAAAAGTTGCATAGTTGACAGGAAGACAACACGAGGGTTAATAATGCATGTGGTTGCGTGCAAGTTCATACAACACAAATACTTTTGGTGCTGCTACTTTCAGCCAAAAATAAGTGCAAACACAATCTGACACCAGGCCGCACACAATACTGTAAAGTTAGGAACCTTGCAGAAGAGTTGGAGGTGTGCAGCCTGTTGTCTGCATCCAACAGCTCACTGTGGCTGCTCCCTCTTATTCTTTTACTCCATGCAACATTTAAAACCGATTCAATGTCTAAAATGCTGAAATAAACTGTTATCTTGTTTTTGACTTCATTCAGTCAGTGCTAACCAGTCGTCTCAGTGGTAGAAAATGTTTGGCTGACATTAGCAGTAACAGTGAGGAATACAAATAATCAAATTACCTTTGAATTTGAGTTTCCTGTGAATCCCTCACACGTATGTAGGAAATTTCAATCCAGCACGGGAATGGAGGACTCCGCCACTAACTATAGAAAACGATATATGAGAGGGTTATTACACAAAGCAAATACAGTAAAAGAATATTGCTGAAAAACAATCATAAAGGTGATAACACTGCACAGGATAAAGGAAAAAAGCAGCTGACATTCGTTCAATTCAAATGTCTCACTTTGTATTTAAGCCTGAAAAGTAACATCATAGTAAAACAGCTTTATCAAATCCAAATGTGATTCTGTTGTTTGAGCTGGTTAATACAGGAAAGGATGAGAATTGATTAATTGGTAACTATAACTGTGATCCTGTGTGCAGACTTGCTCTTCTTTGTGTTTAGAGCCACGTTTCCTCTCTCCTTGATCCGTCGTCCACACCTTTCACACAAGACAGAATAATGGTTGTAAAAAAGAGATCCAGAGATAAACTTTATTTTTTCCATTCCCCCGGTTCAACTTAAGGCAAATTTCCATCTTTTAATAAACCAAGGTTTTCCGGTGAACCCGTTCTTAGTCATCATTGTCGTCGCCTCAGGTGACAATGAGACAATGAGCATATGTCCCTGCTGAGATGCTCTGTGTGTGCTCAGATAAGACACACTTATTCAACGTCAAAGCATTTGTGAGCTTGCTCTGTTTTTTCGGTGTTTTGGAGCCTCTCTGTGTGTGAAGACATACTTGTTTGTTTTCCATCTCTTCTACTACAAATCAAAAGCAAGCTCGCGGTACATCATTTAGAGTCTAGGTTTATTTGTTGTCGTCTAACTTCAAGATTGATGTATTTTGTTGTTAGAAGTATTTTGTTGTTAGACGTTTGCTTCCAGCTTTGCGTGTTGTTATTCATGACTGCAAATTGTATGTGATTACATATTTTCAAATGAAGCACATGTGTGCATTTGCAACGGAATGCAAATTAGTTTTGCTTTTTTTTAGTTGCTATGGTAATGATGCACTGCCTGACAACCATGTAAGGTGACTCCTGTCCAGGGTATCTTTGGTTGACTACAACAACTGACCTATAGCCAACTTTGTTCATGCTCCAAGAAGGACCCTCGCCTCCAATACTCTCCCCTCCCCCCCTGCCCTCGGGCCCAAAAAAAGCTTCATTGTGCTGGCAGTGAGCGAGGCAAGTGAGGCCTGGTTCTGGTTAGCGCGTTGTGCTGCATCTGAAATACTCACCTTCCTCCAGGGGATGCATCTGGAGCTGGTTTCCTGTTCAGGCTGTGCTGGGGACGGAGCTTGGCCCTGGCTCTGTGATTGGACGAGATTGAGCCTTTATGGACCCCAGAATGGTTGGATATTCCAAACGGTAATCTGTCAATCACTGGGATTCAAACCAGAGCAAAATGCAAGCGAGAGCTTTTGATTGATGCAAAGTCTCGAGCAAGAAGCCAGCGATGCTTCAGTCACCAATATCCAGCCGCAAATTTACTATCAGAAAATCTGCTGACCATATTCAGAGAACAAAGAAGTGCTATGTTCTATATTATCCAAAGTCAGTTAATCTTTGGGGTCATAATAAACTCTTGAGTAATTTAAAGTAATGGCTTTATTTGAGTAATTGCAAGCCTAAAATTAGCATTGTTTTGACAGAGCAATGCCATTGCTGTTTTATAATTGGGTGTAATAGTCACATTAGAGCATGGCAGCAGGGCTAGTACATTCAGTAAATGTGTGTAATAATACCGCTAGCTTCCTGTTATTACTGCAGTAATTCTGTAGAGCGGGCCATGAGCACTGCCCCTAAATTTGCACTGTGGAGTTTAAACACCACATGAGTGCAGCAGCATTCTTTAAGAGTCTGTCATTGAGAGTATTTTTACAATGTTATTGGGGAAAACGGGTTTTTTTGAAAAGTGAGATTAATGCTGTGGTGGAAAGAGATCCTTAAAAAGTTGACTTAGATAAAACTGGTATTAACGGCTAAAATGTACTTGAACCGCCGCTTTTTTTTATATATGTTAATTTTTTCTTTTTAGAAATTTTGGGGGGCTTTTTCCTTTTTATTATAGTTGATAGGCATCAAAGGGGGAGGAGAGAGATGGGGGACGACAGCAAAGGGCTGCAGGTCGGACTCTGGGCCGCTGCAGGACACAGCCAACATGGGCAAACGCTCTAACTGGGTGAGCTAGAGGCCGCCCCAGATTTTAATTAATAATGCATTAATCTAAACTGTAGAAATGGTGTTCCAGATTCAACAATGAAGTGGATCTATTGAAATAAAACGGCTATAATCTGAGGGCAATGCTCTGATTGTGCTATCCTAAATGCCATGGAAAGCATGCTGTATTCTGCTCCTTTCTGTTCCCAGAGGTGTACAGTCCACTACCTTTCCAGTAAGCCCGTGTGCCAGCGCTGTGAGTCGGCCATTGTTGAGTTTAGCTTCATTGCTGGAAAGAGCTTTAGTCAGTCTTCCCACTCAGCTTTACTCAGTCTCAGTTCTGTACCAAAGACCTCCATTTCCTGCTCTGGCGCCATGGCATGCAGCTGACAGCAGCTTTTATAGATCTCTTGAAGGGACCCAGTTACAGTGCATGCTTCGTGAAAACATACACACATACTGCACAGTACACAGTTTGCACACACGGGTAATGAAGGTATGAAGGGCATTCACATTTGTTCCGTGGAATAAATTCCAATGTTTACTTTTGACCACTATGTGCACTCCCAAAATGACATTTGCAGAGCATCCCAATGCGCACGTCACGTTTCAGGGATAGTTTTTACTCCCAGGTCATAAGGCTACTGAATGATAGTACAACAGGAAGAAGGGCTGAGGTCTGAGCTTAGTCATTGTGCTTGGATGTTTTTAAATGTTATTTATAATTATTGCTGCTTATTTACTGGTGCTGAGTGCCAAGGCACATTGTATTTCATTGCTGTGGTACTCTGTACTAATATGCATATGACAATAAACTTGGACTGAACTGAAATGTGTGACCGGGCGAACTGTGCGCATAGCAAGCACACCGACTATGCATGCTCCAACACTCGTTCCACACTCCCGTCCTGTTGGTGTATTCACCCTTTAGCTGGTTTACCATTAGAGTTCAACTTATACTGACAGGCCGATACCAATACAAATATTTGGGTATTTAAAGATCCGATATTCCGATATATATCTATATTTAATAGATGATAGTTGATAGTATCGGCCCGCCAGTATATCGGTCGGGGCTCTATTTGACATGAAGAAGAGAAGAAGATAACAAAGTGGATGCTTGTTTTGGAGAGAAATGCAATACATCTGCCCACATTTATAACTCATCTTTAAAGGAATACAAAGACAAATGGCGTTGCTCTTCTGGTGAGAAATGGCGCAAGTGCTGGTGGATCAGGAAATGTGAATGCGTGAAACACCAGACCAAGGCGGACCCAAGTCCACAGCTGTCCACCAACGGTACTGCTTCTAATCAGTACTTGTTGCATGCATGGTAGCAGCAAGATAAAACTGCATGATGGTAACTTTGATCAAATCACCAGCAATCTGGCTCTGTAGTTGGGACCACATGTTGAAGAACAATACAAACAAAAACTGGATGCCTACAACTGAGAACATATTCTGTTGGTGTGCTCAGAGCCCAAGGAGGGGACACTAGTTTAGGAATAATAATATAACAATAGGACGTACTTCTTGACAAATGATGTGGAGGCCCAGAGGCCCTCCAGAGCTCCTCCTCTCCACACTAACCCATACTGAGAGCTTCTGAAGGTACTTCTCAGGCCAGCTTTGAGGATCCAATGAATGTCCTCCTCAACATGTACAGACAGAAGTGCAAGCGACCAATAATGCTAAAGTGAGAGGTGAAAGAGAAAGTGCTTAGCCATTTGCATTTCAAAAAGAAATCCTTAATGTTCTTTGTCGTTCTCTCCTCGCTGCCGTCCGCCAGCAAAACAAGCCAGGGGGAAACATACCAAATATTGTTTGGCAGTTCCAATGAGTGCAACTTGGAGAGGTATTTGATTTCACAATGTTTCAGTAGAAAAATGTGTGGTGAGATTGTGTTTGAACGGTCCCGAAGGGCGAGTGGTTGGCCGGGGTCTGAGCCGGAGAGTGTTCTCCTGATACCTGGGGATGCTGGGAGCATGTGAACAAAGCAGATATCAGCAGTGTCTGTTTATGCAGCAATGTACAACTTTTTATCTATCATCAAATAAATCACTAACTTCAACAGAGTCACTGATGTAGACCTTGTATTGTCAACACTCAACAACAGGGACAGTCATTTCCCCCAAAGAGTATTCTCCTCAGCTACTACTTCATGAGGGACAGTCAGTCAGTTCCTTGGCTTTGGCTCCTCGTCTTTGGGTCTTATTGTACTGCATCTTTGGCTCAGTGAAGAGTTCTTCTGGGTCAGACACAGGATCCCCCCAGTGGGCCCACCACAAGGCCCAAAGCCCCTTGTTCTCAGAGCCTGTTTGCCTTATTGAGAGGATCACAAAGCTTTTCACAGAGGAATCCCTCGTTAAAATGATATATATTAGCATATGTAGCTCTATCTGACACAAACATTCTGTCCACTGTCAACAGTCCATTACTTTGGACTATGTGAAACTAAATCCTTCTTGTAATATCTCAATAGCTTTGTTTTCCACGGTATCTCTCTACTCTGTGACCCCGTTACCTCTGTTTTGTTAGGCTTATTTTCATTCCAACTTTGGACAGATTAGCTCCACACCCTTGTTTTATAGGTCCATGAGCTTACTCTTTTTGTGAGTGGCCAGTGTTGTAAAAATGGTCCGGTGATCTACAGCATGTTAGAGTGCAACCATCGTTAGGGACTAACGGTCAGACAGGCTCACGAAAACAGGTCACTGCACCTAAACATTGTCCCGTGTGTGTGTGTGTGTGTGTGTGTGTGTGTGTGTGTGTGTGTGTGCGCGCGCGCGCTTGTGTGTGTGTGTGTGCTTGTGCGTGCGCGTGTGTGTGCGCACGTGCGTGCGTGTAAGAAAGAAAGAGAAAACAGTTTAGTGCCCAAGCAAATCCAACAAAAGAAAGAAACTAAATGAAGCATTACCTCAACCACTCAGAGCTGTAAAATTAGCGAATGGAACGATGAGCTCACTCATACTGTGCTCTCTAATTTAAACATGTACAGTATTATTACAACACACACATTAGGACGCCAGCTAATAGGACTGCAGACTGATAAATAGGTATTATCAAATTATGTAAATAATCTTTGAATCATAATGCAACTCAGCAGGGGGACTCTGGTTGTGTTTATTAGCTGTTTCCAGTCTTCACAGTGATACCTTCATATGTACCGTACGACATTGGTTGCAAGAAAGCTTAAAAGATTTCCCAAAATGTCAAACTATTCCTTTTTTTATTCCTATTTAGAAGTTGTCAGACTCACAATGGATAGCGTTTGACCAAGGACTGTTGGGTCTTAGATTCGGCTGCGTCGTGCTAGTAGTGGCTAATGTAGCCTTGAGCCGCTATCCTCATGTAGAAGTGAGGAGTGGGCTACAGAGGTCTGGTGCTCACCTCTATCTAACTCCCCACCTCCAGGTTTGTTTTGTTTTTTTCATTTTTAAACCTGTAGTCTTCAGGCCCAACTGATGCGGTCTCAAGTGACATCACGTCATTTATCAGACTTTGCACAGCTCCCTTTGGAGCCTATGGAACAGAATTAGGACCACATGTATAAAAATCTGAGTTTGAAGGTCAGAATACGGAGAAAGAAATCCCTGAATGTTCAGCTCCTGTAATCCTGACTTTCATGTGTAATATGTGGAGTTCTCCCTTTAATAAAACCGGCCCCTGGATTAGAGCCAAATTGATAAACGTTTTTTAAGGCCAATGCGAATATTTGTCCGATATGTAAATATATCGGCCGATATGTATTTAAAACAAATCCAGAAATGCGTTACAAAACAAACAGATTTGTAGTTATTTATGAGTTCTTACTAAAAGAATATGATAATAATGTGTTTTATTGGCACAAGAGAACAGAGGAACATCAAAATATATTAAAGGCCTGATAAATAAAATGTATAATGACTATGCAACGCCATCACTAACAGGGACGTTGTAGAGTGTCCTCTTGGGGACAGACTATACAACGCCAACACTAACAGGGACGTTGTGGAGTGTCCTCTTGGGGACAGACTATACAACGCCAACACTAACAGGGACGTTGTAGAGCGTCCTCTTGGGGACAGACTATACAACGCCATCACTAACAGGGACGTTGTAGAGTGTCTTCTTGGGGACAGACTATACAACGCCATCACTAACGGGGACGTTGTAGAGCGTCCTCTGGTGGACAGACTATGCAACACCAACGCTCATAAGATGGTTGACAGTCCATTTTTATTTTTTAAATATTCATTTATCAGAATGATTCTGATGAATAATAAAAATATATACAGTATATTTTTTTTTTCATCGGCCATTATAAAAGTTGATACCGATAGATCGGGAAATGCCTAATGTCTTGGACACTGGACATGCTTGGCTGTGGGCAGGAAAAAAATCTTCTGACTAACCGTGTGTGTGTGTGTGTGTGTGTGTGTGTGTGTGTGTGTGAGACAGGCTCTTGGAGACTCTGATTTCCCCGTTGTGCTGAGGCAGCTGCTGCCCTTGATGAAGCCCCGCGGAGGCGAGGACAGCACCCTGGGGTGGAGGTCCAGGGAGGATGAATGCGGGCCTGATGAGCTGATCCTCCTGCTGGTGTACCTGTACTCCCTGGCTGACGAGGCGCAGCCCACAGCACAGGATGCCCAGGACATGCTGGAGAAACTGGAGAGGGAGCTGATAGGAGCGCTCACCCTGGTCATCACCCGAGAGACGGAACTCAGCCCCTTGCTCCAGAAACTCACCGGTGAGAGAGAGTTAATGCGATCACAATTGTCACGATTGCTTCCAGGAGCACGTCGATGGTCGAAAAGGAGAGAAATTGCAGTAGGCGAGTGGGAACAGCTGATTGTTTATTTCCTCTGTCTGTCTCCAGTGCTGTTAATGGGAGGATTTGTATCAGTCTTCCCACCCCATCCTTCTCTCTAATCCTGCATCACACCCTTTCACACACCTACAGTACACACACATTCTGGTCAGTTTGGCAAACAAGATATTTTCAGTGGCGATACTGTATCGATACACAGGCGCTAAGTATCAATCATTTATTATATATGTGTTGGTCTGCTTGACAATCCCATTTTGCAGCAATACAATTGAAGTGATATGAACAAACAGAGAAAATTAACATTTTCATTTTAGATAAAACAGATGTTGACAAAGTTTCCTTTTGGGGACGTCATTTGAAATTGGGAGAAATTAGAAGTTGGAAAAAAGGTTAGAAATTGCAATATATCGCAGTATATTGCAATATGTTTAAAATGGCAACAATATCGTATCGTGGCATATGTATCGTGATGATATTGTATCAGGAGGCGTCTGGTGATTCCCCCCCCTAATCCAGCCCCTCTGCCATGACAATAACATGTACCTGTACAGCTGACCGAGAGGAAAAGTTTGTTTGTGTGGGTCATAGTCACCAGTGTGTGTCCAAGGGTTTCTTTGGCTACACTACTACATTTTCATTTTTAAGCGGCGTTTTCACACAAAAACGATCACAGAAGTTTAAGCTCCAATGTGGAACTAATCTCCATCTATATGAAAACATCTGACAACACATATCACATGACTATTCACATACACTGGGTGTGAACAGAGAGACAGTTCCTCTGCAGTTGAAAATCATGGCTGTATTAGTTGAAAATACTTTGGAGAGACAACAACAATGGCGGAAAGTATTTGCTTAGACCATCAACAAGGTAGTACTGTTACCGAAAGGTTTGTACGCCTACCTAACCGATACCATTGACTGACATGCGTCATCATTTTGAAAGGTCTCCGTTTCTGCCCCGTCTAGACTACAAACTACGTCTAGTTTCCAAACCAAAACCGGGGCAGCGGTGTTTCCAAATGTCTCCGTTTTAGGGGCTTGGAAATGGCAGAAAAGTGTGGCGCTGAGCCGTAAATCATAATAAAAGATATTCATTTTGTTTTTAACCAAAACGTATCACTGTAGATGTAGCCTTTGGTTCCTTTGTGCACCACCAGAGTCAGTGCTGGTTTAGCTGAGCTGGTAACTGTGTGGTAGAGCAGATCAAGGCCTTAAGATGAATTAACTGTCTACCTCCACACCACAGCCAGCTGTACCTCCCAGAGTAATGGCGTCTTTAACCTTGGGCCTGTGCACACACACACACACACACACACGGTCTCCTCCCCTGCCACACAGTTCATAATTAGAGCTACTTTTAGTTTTGGCCCACTCTGTACCTTAGCACACACCCTGCAATAATACCCTGCTGTTCAGGTTTCAGCTCATATCGCACATAGGCTCATATAGTATATATAGGGTTGGTAAATCTATGTAAAGCTCTAATAAAGGTTGTTGATCCCTCTTGCTCTTTTTCACTCTGTTCCTTCTCATGTCTTTCTCTCTTCCTGTTCTACTTGGCTAAGTGCAGCTTTTGAATTGTGGGGCCTCTTGGCAGGCAGAGGCTGAGAGATGTGGCTCATGTTAAAAGTGTATAAACACTTCATTGGAAATTACCCTGTCGTAGTGTGCCAGGTGCGTTTTAGACAGAAAAAGGTGTGTGTGTGTGTGTGTGTGTGTGTGTGTGTGTGTGTGTGTGTGTGTGTGTGTGTGTGTGTGTACATGCGCATGTCTTGCCCGTTCAGATGAATTCAGCAGTGTGTCCACCCAGCTTTTAAATGTGAGCGTGTTTATGCGCACGCACGAGCGTCTGTGTGAGAGTTTTTTATGGCAGGCGATGAAGTGCTTGGCTGGGGTAACATGAGGCGGGGGGTCGTCTCTCTCTGCATCCAGAGCAAAACACTGATTGTGACATTCTCCTCCAATTAAAAGACTCAAATTGAAACCAGACGTTGAATGAAACCTGGTCGCCATGAGAACAATGTTTTTACAAATTCTTCTATTTTGCTCCCCTTGGCTACAGCACATGCAGAAACACAAGACTAATATACTGCACATACATGCACACACACACACACACACACACACACACACACACACACATACACACACATGAATGTCAGAAACAAAGAGAATAAATAAGGACAAGTAAGTTTATGACTCTACACAAGACACAACCCCGCTAACTACTTAATTTCTGGGGAACTTAATTAAAGAGCATCTTCAGGAATTGGTGTTCCTTAGATTACTTCATACTTCCGCAGTGCAGCATCATTGGGGGGGGGTCACAAATGTATACTTTGATTTTTTTTAAAGGTTAAATAAATAGCAAAATTGAATAACTACCTGTAAAAGTGTTTTTGTTGTTTTGTTGGGACTATTTTCAGCGGCAGATTTGGTGCAGAAATGAGTATTTACGGCAACAGGATAGTGGATATGACACTGGGGCTCATTGAAGTGTCTAATGTGTTTTTTTACAACAATGGAGCTATATAGAATAGCTATATCAGGCTTTACCTACACAGGAAATACTAGGATCAATTTGTTGTTTGGTTTGGTCTTTTCATGGAATTGTTGACAATCAAAAAAAGTAGAAATTTCCCAGACTACCCTTTAAAAAAAACGTCTCTCACCACAGTGCTTGGTCTTGCAGCTTCACAACAGAGGAAGGACAGTAGAGCAGCCTGAACAGACCCCTTTAAATGTCTTGATATATGTTTTATAAAGAGTTTTGCTTTTTCAAGAAGCTATCCTGTGCCTCTATGTACATAATGTAACTGTTTCATCAATGCATGTGTCTACAGGGCTGTACAGTACATGTCTGCATTGTTGTCCTAGGGTATGGCGTTGATTAAAGGCTTGAACAGTATTTATCCAAGAACATGAATGCGCTTATTGCAGCCTGGGAAATCAGCTCTTAAACACTCCACAGTCTACACCGCATGTGGAAAGAGCCACGGTCGTAGGCAAACGCGCCGATTAGAGGAAAAAAAACTGTGATTGGATAAGGAATCCACTACTCTCCCAAAACCTGGAGTGTGATTGGGTGTTGCCAGACAGTCTGTGGTGTGCATGGGTGGTGTGTGTGATGTGTGCAGGTTGTAAACAGCTCCAAGCTGTTACTGTTAATCTCTTGTTCAGTTGTGGCAAAACAAATGACACTAATGCTGGAAACAACGCATAAATGAGTGTTCCTCCGGACTGCTTTATGGATTTCTTTCCTGTCAACCTTTGGTGCAGAATCAAGCCCCTTCTCTCTTCTCCTTTCTAATTTCTTCTTCCCTTTTCTCAGCATTGCATAGTTCCTAATTCTTCACCATAGGACATCTAGCTAGCTGAGAATGACAGCTCATAGTTTTCCTGTACTTATGTCAGTGTGTGGGTGTGCAGTAGTGAGAATGTGAAATCCCAGTCCCCAGATGGCGATGATAGTGATTTACTGGCAGCAGCGACAGAAGAAGGGAGGAAGGTCACAAAATAAAGTTTTTTTAGAGCGAGACGTGGATTTTAACTGGAAATCACAGCGGTTTCATGTCCTGCTCCTCTCTCTCTCTCTCTCTCTGTCTGTCTGTCTCTCTGTCTGTCTGTCTCTCTGTCTGTCTCTCTCTCTCTCTCTCTCTCTCTCTGTCTCTCTTTCTCTCTCTCTCTCTGCCTCAGAAACACATTGGGTTTGTTATTCATCCTGTCAGAGGGGTGTGCACGGGGCAAGGGAGAGGGGGAGCAGTGGGAGGGTCGGACCTCCCCTACGCCGCTGTTTTGGTTGGCACGGCAACACGGGCCAGTCAAGGGACATGAAAGGGATCACACATAACTCTGGCCACCAACTCGCCGTTTGCCTACTCCTCAAACTTTTCTTTTCTTTGTTTTTTTTATTTATTTGTTTTTTTTAATTTCCTTTTCCATTTCTTCCTCCCTCTTTCCCTCATTTTACAACCCTTTGGTTCCTTCTTCTTCAATCTCTCTGAGGCCCTGCAGCACCAGACTGGTTCGCAGGGGGAAGTGGAGTGGATAAGTTGGTCTAATGATCGCGCCTGATTAAATATATTTCCCCTGTTGCACTGTGTTTATGATATTAGTCCCAATTATTTTTAATTGGTGGGCTTTCTTTACTTCCTCCTCTGTTACACAAACACACATACACACATAGATGTATGAGGTGAAAACCGTACATCCGCGGGGTGAACAAAGCAGCCGGTGGCGTTGTTAACTCTAGCTCACTTCATCAGATAAGCTCAGGCTTTAATTAACAGAGGCTCATCAGCTCCTCACTGGCAGGCCAGGCAGGCCTGGTGAACAGGCAGGGCCACACACAGTTGCCCCCCCCCAAGTCTGCTCCCCAGTTTTCCGGCAGCACTGGTTAAATCCCGGCAGTGGAACGTCATGGATATAGACTAGACAGAAGGTAACAGCCATTCAGGGTAAAAAATGCCTACGTCTCTGAGGCAGTTTAGCAACATGGCAATATAGATAAACTGCCAATCACGTGTTCCACATGTGGAAAGCTGTCTCCGACAGGGGACAAGGGAGATTGAGCAATTGTCACTATGACAGTTTTGCCTTGTCACCCTTTTAATGTTGACAATCCTACTGACTCTCTTAGAGTGATGTATACTCTAACTAAAGCGTGTGTAGTTATAGTTGAGGTGCGAGATAAGGCTTGGAATATTAATCAGGATTATTACCATCTGTGTGTTAACTGTTGGTTAGCTGGCACTGAACGTGTCTGTGGGAGTGTGTCTCGGTCTTTCTCTTATTTCCCTCTCCTTGTTCCTCTCGTCTCTGTTTGTTCATGAAGCAGATTCATAAAACCCGAGGGTAAGCACAAACCTTTAGCTCAAGTAGAAACATTTTCAACTTGCGTGGACGCACCTCTGTATCAATTTTTGTGTCTAATTGCGTCTTTCCGACGACTTAGAATGCAATCCCACCGCTTCTAAAATTAGTTTTGCATTCTTTTTTGAGCTGACAGTTGGACTGTTTAGCAGGTGAAAAGGAAAGCTTGAAAATAGACATGTTAGTAACTTTTTGTTGTCTAGTTTTTTCCAGTGGGTTTCCTACATCTATATACATTTTCAAATTAGCTTTAATAAAAACGCAGGACTATGCAAATAATTCTTCTCTTTTCTCATCAATCAAAAACACTTTTCAGTAGTTTAAAAAAAATACACATACACCAAAAGATGTGTTTTCTGCTCCTCTGACCCGTCAGGTTTTAAATGTATGGATTGATACATGCTCGATGGAAGAAGTATTCACATCCTTTACTTAAGTAAAAGTACTAATACCACACTGTGAAAATTCACAAGTTAAAGTATTGTATTGAAAATGTTACTTAAGTAAAAGTATGTATGTATCATCAGGAAAATGTACTTGAAGTATTTAAAGTAAAAGTACTCTTAAAAGTACTCAATGCTGAAAAGGTCTGTTATTTTAGAAACTGGAAACAATCCAAACTTTTGTCAATCAACTAAGTGTTTAATGGTCTAATCACTTCAGATGTACTTGTAGGGTCATATAGGGTCATGTAGGGTTGGGTAGTTTATAATAAAACATTGTATTTTATATACTACGTGTGTTTTGTGTTCAAAAATCTCAATTTGTAAAGTAACTAAAGCTGTCAGATGAATGTAGTGGAATAAAAAGTACAATATTTCTCTCTGAATGTAGAGTAGACGTAGAAAGTGGCATGAAAAGTAAAGTACAAGTACTGTACTTGAGTAAATGTACTTAGTTTAATTCCACCACTGGATACATGAGTGGATAGTTGCACAAAGCCACAACCACAACCACATACTCCTTCTATTGCGCTATGATGCTTGGTAAGTACCTGATCAAAACACATTACATTTTACAACTCAATAAAAGCTTGTGTAAGTTTATCCCATTCGGCCAGAGTACAATGTCAAGTCCAAATGAAAGTGAAGAACTGAAACACACCAGAAACAGAAGTGACGACGCCGCTTGGATAAAACGTCAACCCTACTATATCATTTGAGGACTCCTTTTGACTTTGCAATGAAAGGGAAAGACATTTATTTGCATATTTAATACAGTAAATACTAGATAGCACTGTACTGTTTGCAGTAACAAACAAAGTATTATTATCACTCTGAAGCAAACTATTACAGTCAGTAGTACCCCAGTTTGTCGGCTAGATTTCACAGAGCTAGCCCAGAGTGTAGTTTACACCTCTGTTTTTTTATGGAGTGTGTTAGCGCTCAGCGGAGAATTCCTCTGCTTCTTATTTATGACAGGAAATGCACATCATAAAAGGCTCGTAAGCACTTATATCTCCGCTGGGAATCGGGCTTGTAGTATGAAAAAGAGGACACTATCCCGATCCCACACAGACTTGCGAATAGACACACAGTCACTCGCTCAACAAAGCCATGGCAGAAATACACACTAAACAGATACATGCTGGTTCCAGAGGGACTCTAACCGAGACAGCGGCCCCTGGCCCCTGCACACGCGTCAGCCTCTGACCCTCTGCCGGAGGGTCAGCGGAGGAGTCCAGTCAACGCGCTCTACCCACTCGCACTCGCACTCTCGTGTCTTCTGCGCATACTCCTTGGCTCCTCTTGGAAGACATCACTCTTGATCAACATAGATCCGTTTCTGCTTTGCAGTCTGTGAGATAAAGAATTTAGAGAAGTGTGTTTGTGCATGTATATGGGTCTCTGTGCTTTTTCTTTAGTCAAATGGCCAATTAGAAACAAGCCAACAGTCTTGGCTCAAAAACAACATTCATGAATAAGTGTATGAGTCTGGTTGCCTGTGTGTGCGCCTGTGCGAGTCTGTTTCTTACAGTATATAATATAATGTATACTTTATACTTTATATCTGCGTTTTATCTGTTAGTGCGGAAGAACTTGTTTATGTTTGGGGATTCCAGTCTGCAGTGAAAGATGACCTGTCCTAATGTACCCGCTTTCCTCCCCAAACTGTCCCCCTCTCTCCCACTCTCTCTCTCCACCCCCTCCCTCCCCCTCAGCCAGTTCGACTTCCTCCATTTTTTTCTCCCAAACCTACTTTCATCTAACGCTCCTCGATGGACATCTAGATGTAAATGTGTCTTCATTGGCTCTCAATAAAATCTTGTGATGCGTTCATGATTTTTGAGGCCTAGAGTAAAAACCCAACGGTGTATTTTTAATGTTGTTCCCTAAATTAAAGGCCTTTTATTACTTTTTGTAACCAACCTTGAGTGCCTGGACAGGATTATGATTTTCTTAGTCATAAATCTTCCTTCCTTTCTCCGTGTACTTTATTCCCTTCCATGTGCACCGTTAAAAGGATACCAGAAGCATTTCTGCCACTTTTTATTCTTTACATAACATGTGACGTGTTCATGAGTTTTGAGGCCTAGAGCTCAGCTCTGCTTTTGGCTTTTGACTACATCCTTTAAACAACAGGAACAGAATGATGCTTTTCTGTGTTAGCATCATGTACGAGCAGTGGGACCAATCTAGCTCTCCTGAAATTGTTCATTCAGTTTCGAGGTTCTTTGGCCCCGTTCTCCTGGGTGGAGAATTCCTCCACGGCCTCGACACCAGATGGAAGCTCTCCTGGCGCTATGAGCTGGCCGGGTCATTTCCTGTCAGGAGGCCTGGTGTTAATCAAGGCCTGAGCCAGCGGGAACGCCCCCTACTCCCCTACCTCTTTCTCCCTCTTCTTTTTTTTTAAACATTATTTTTTTATTTTTAACAACCTCTCTCCCCTTACACCCCCTCATCTAGCAGAGAGGCAGAGAATACACATTTTTTCCCCCTTATGTTTCTGTTCTTTTGTCTTCTATACCATACTCCCTGCTTTGTTTAGTACATGTCATACTCCTCTCTGAGTGTCTATAGGCAATCGTAAATCACAAAGAGGTAATGGTCTGTGCTATCAAAGTGTCCCTGCGGAGGACTGCAGGTCCAGCCAGGAGATAGAAGGAGATAGCAAGGAATGAGGAGAAAATAGTCTTTCTTTACTTTGCGGTCTGGCGTGTCTGGTCACTTTCTGTTGCGTCTGTTGGTATCTCATGTAGTGTGATGGACACAGTGGGAGATAGGCTTATCTCCTAGCTCCTCCCTCTCAGCTGACCCCCAGACTGGCCAGACACAGGCCTACAAACTTGGGGGGGGGGGCAGTCAGAGGGAATGTTTTGGGCTGAGTTCTTCTGCTATGTCTCTCTTAATCACTTAATGGTCTACGTGCTTCATCTCCAGTGTTCAATGGTGAAACGTTGTGGTTTTTCTATTGGGTCATTAACATGCTGGAAGGTTCTGGACTCATGCATATGTAGCTCATGTATCCCAGTTTTGAGGCTTGAAAGCATACTTTGGTTAGAGAACATTCAGTTACGCTAAGAATGTAAAACACTCACACATATGACACTTAGATCTCCATACTTGGGACTCCTTTGGCATGGAAACGTAATATTCCATTGGCTTTGGGTTTTTTGCTGTTGCTGTGTTTTTAGATTTGTGATTTAATTCAGATGAGAGCAAGCAGTTCAAAGTATTGCTGTTTTCTCCTGTTTAACAAATAAGCTGAACATCCTGAATGCCTGTGTGTTTCATTTTCTCCGTACAAGGACTCTTCCTGCACAGGATGCAGCTCGAACATTTATAACATACAAAAAAAGTTCTTTAAATCTGGAAATAGCTGATGACAAATGAAATAAAGCACATACAGGTTATGACAAATGAAATAGTTTTCTCAGCACACACACACCTATACACCTACTAATACATGCACACATACTTAAATTTCGTATCTGTGACATGTCAAACAGTGTACAGTGTGTATACAGATCCATATTTATACATGCAGATATACGAGAATACTAAATTACGTAGTACATAAAACGTAGGAGCAGTCCAGTGGTTCTTAACCCTCATGTTGTCCTCGGGTCAAATTGATCCATTGTCCTATATCAATGTTCTTTTTAATTACCCAAAATAACATGATTGATTCCACAAAACGCTCTTTGGCAAGTACAAATCTCTACTTTCATTCATTTTGCGGCATCTTATTCAATTTTATTGTTTATGGTTTATTGACGATAAATTCCAAAAATAACTGTAAAACTAAAGTTAATAAGGTAGTGTTACGTAGTGTTGAAAATGTAAAAAAAAAAAAAAGTGACAATGGAAAAAAAGTGTTGAAAAAGGGGACAAAAAACGTTTAAAAAACATTGATAAAAAGCGTGTTGATTTTCAATTTTGACGGGAAGACAACATAAGGGTTAAGAGGCAGGTACACAGCTCAGTCTCAGTATGGAGACCCTTTTAATAGAAAATAGTCTATTTGTAACTGGAGTCTTGCTGTGAGTGTCTCTATTAGACATTTTTCATCCTTTCTTTCTATTATGCTACTGTTGGAGGGTGAGGCCTCAGCAAGGCAACTGTGATCATCGTCTTGGCTATTAGGAGTAGAATAAATAAATACATAAATACATTGTATTCTTGTCTTTCAAATCATTACAACACCCAGCATGAAATCATTTGGTTTCAAAGGTAAGCATATTCCTAATATTTGTTTAATCTCTTCTTTCTTCCAACACTTTTTAATAAATTTGTTGTGTAGCAACACGCAAGTGCTACAGGCTAATATTGGAGGGGTGCTGAGGTTCGATACCCAGCCCTAAATGTAAGGTGTTGCTGTTAGTCTGTGCTCAGTTGATTTAGTCCAATAAAGCCCAGACTGTTGCGGGAGATAACTCTCAAATCCTACTATCAATAGAACCTATTTCTCCATCACACTTTCTGTCTGCCTCTCCATCGTACCATCTTATCTTCTGTCTGCTTCTGCTTCTTACAATATCTCATTCACACACACACACACACACACACACACACTCACACTCTCTCGACTGTTCTTTGATGCCAACAGCTGCTTGCCTTCTGCACTGGGTCTCCGAGCTCAGCACTATCACATCCGACTCAGCCCAGGTAAACCTCTCTCTGATGGCCAGAAATGGGGGTGGGGTTGGGGGGGGTCATTTTCCCGCTGTTGTCTCGCAGATGCTGAGAAACATTTCGACGGAGAGGGCCGTCAAGCAGCCGTTATCACCGCCATCCACACAGCGTGGGTGTATAAACGGCGATGACTGTCTGTGAGGCCAATCTAAACCCAGCCCCCCCTCCCCCTTCTGTCCCAGAAAATAAACACAGAACACACATATACACACACACCCTCCCTTATAACTGTAGCCTCTCACCCTAAGGCCAGGCGCCCATATTGTATGCTCGCCTAATATCCTTCTCAATCGCCCCTCAGCCCCAGAAAACACAGACTCCCGTCTCCACATTAAAAACACTACCTATTTTTGGCCATGCTTTCATTTCCCTCTTCCTTACTGTAGCAATCGCTAATCCTAAGAAAATCCACTGCAGAGAATGTGTTATTTCCAGGATGGGATGTATGGTTTTAATTTACTCCTTTTCCTTCTCCACGCCTCCCTTCCTCACACATTGCCGCTGCTGTGTGTGTGTGTGTGTGTGTGTGTGTGTGTGTGTGTGTGTGTGTGTGTGTGTGTGTGTGTGTGTGTGTGTTCCTCAGTTCCTCAGCAGCATCGCTCCAGAGTTTCACAGTTGTACACAACCTCTCTATCTTAATGACACACTCCATATTTATCACCCGGGTGCTGACACAGGGACATTAGTGCTGTGATGTCTGATTGAGTGTTAAACACACTACGACTTAAGATTGGAACACAACGCAACCTGTTGAATTATGAACAGAGTTTAAATAATCATATCATCAGAATATCTAAGTGCTTGTGGAGTGTTATTGCTTTCCAAAGTGCTAGACACACTAATATGCATTTTATCGCATGACTGTGGCGGGTCTAGCCCTTGCCCGTCCACCTGTGTAGACACATGGACTCACACACATGGCACTGACATCTGTCTCTCAGGTGGGAGCAGCCACCCTCTGGTAGGCCTCCTCGCATCACAGCACCAGGCAAGAGGCTGAGCACACACACACACACACACGGGCAGCTGGTTCACACTTTCACTTGAACTTGATCTTAAATCATTCTAAAACTAGCAAGCTTTTGTAGTCCAAATGTTGTTGTAGTCCAAATGTTTTCAGTTGAGATAGCACTGTGCTGCGGGGTTCCTGACCCATCCGTGACAGCCCCTCTGTTGATGTGTGGGAGCGGATTAGCCCGTTGTGTATTTTTGAATGACCGGATTAGGAAGTTTGTGTGTTATTAGTGTTGTGTTAGCCCAATTTTTGTAAGCAATGCATCTCTTCAGCAGAGATTATTGTTGGTTGTTATGATGATTGTTATGAACTAAAGTGTGTGTGTGTGTGTGGGGGGGAGCAGACCGTTTTTGAGATGTTCTCGAAACCCCATGGGCGGCGTCGACTATCAAGGTCAGAAATAATACGGTGGTACGTCTGCTAGCGGTCACTGTAGCGCTGGCTTTCTCCACCCTATAATCCAGTTTGATGTGGACCTTAACCCCACCAGGATGTGGTGTTGGTGTAGAATGCCTGCCTGGATGGGTAAGTATACGTATGATCCTGTTTGGTTGCGGGTATCATTTAGTGTGCACTTGTGTGATGTTGTCCAGCTCGGGGGACTGAAACAGGAAGTATAGAGCTGCGATTAGGAGGATCTGACATTTGCAAAGATGAGCTTCCTGTGATAGGAGGCTTCCTCTGTGTCTCTGGGACTCCCCCACCTTATCCCCCCCCCTTCCTATCACTATCTGGCAATGACTGCCTTCTCTTACATTCCACTCCTCTCTCTTTCACTCACTCACTGTTGCCCGGACATACCAGCTGTTTATGTCACACATATTTACTTCCACGTTAAAGGGTCAGTGCACATAAATTACAAAAAAAACAACATATGTTCTTATTTATCCACTAGTGGTATTGAGTTATGCATCTGCCTCCACCTACAATGGAGGCAGATGAAATTTAGTTTGTGGTACTCATAATGACATTGAACAACAACAAAAAACTGCAACATTTTTTTTTTTTTTTTTAGAATCAAGGTGTCATTGTCTACGTACACACAAGAAACTGGGTTACTCAGAGAATTCAGGTTACGCAGAAAAGGGCGGGGGGGCCGTAGCTCAGTCAGTGGGGAGTTGGGTTGGAAACCAGAGGGTTGCTGGTTCCAGTCCCCATACGGACCAAAGTATGGTGGCTCATCTCTTGGGCATTAGGAGCCTTGAGCAAGGCACCGAACCCTCAACTGCTCAGGGCACCTTTCCATGGGCACTGGTCCTCCGATCTCTGCAGGGTAAATCCAGACAGCTAGCTAGACTATCTGTCCAATCTGAGGACTATGGTTACCTGGTCCTCAGATCTCTGCAGGGTAAATCCAGACAGCTAGCTGACTATCTGTCCAATCTAAGGACTATGGTTACCTGGTCCTCAGATCTCTGCAGGGTAAATCCAGACAGACTAGACTATCTGTCCAATCTGAGGACTATGGTGACCTGGTCCACAGATCTCTGCAGGGTAAATCCATATTTAGGATCCATCCAATTAAAACTACTTCTGAACGTACACACAAAAACAAGTTCTTTCCTGAGACTATTTAGCAGAGGCACCGTGGCTCCGTCAGGTGCTTAGGACCGCCCAAGACGATTGTGATTGGTTTAAAGAAATGCCAATAAACCAGAGCAGGTTTTTCTCCCATCCCAGAATGCTTCCTCCACAGCGCTGTGGAGGAAGGCCTGGCAATGCGAGATTACATGCACTATAATAACCTGGACCTATATTAACTGTCTAATTCTTTACAGGGATGCTCTGTATTGTGTATTCTTGGATAATAAATGAGATTCTTAAAGTGTACTGAAGTAGTATATCACATGACATGGTTGAGATACGTTTTAGACAAATAAGTTAGGACTGCTTTCATTTACTGTATTCAACAATATAATCATGCTATTTAAAAAATGTTACTCATCTAAAGTGGTGTTGACTTATAAATTGTCTCTGTTTCTTTGTTAAACAGACCCGACCTAAGTTGTAGCCTATAACAATTATGTATTACAGCCTTAAAATATTGTTGGTATTGAGGAGAGCAGCATTTATTAATGGACAAACTAAAATCCTACACTAGACATTTACTACCACCTGACAACTTTACTGTTCATTTTTCGTCTGTTGGATGGCCAACAGCTGTCTGCTGAATGCCAGCCTCTGTGTTCAGCGGTGCACCGATGCGCTGGCATCGCTTCCTTGTGCTACTTTCAGGTGTTTCTATTTTAAATATGATTTTTCCTTTCTTCATAATAGGAACTTTCAGATTTTAGACTACCTTGTTTGAGTTATAAGCCAACACACATCAGTCGGGAGTTAAGTCAAGCATGTTTTAGTTTTATTTTTTTGTCATTTTTATTTAAAATGTCTTTTTCGAGCCTTGTGGGCCCTCTCACATCTTAGTGCCCTGGGGCAAGCTGTTTAACATTTAATCGAACCACACTCCTATATGTAATTACTGTACATTTTGGATATCCAAAATAACATTTCTCCCAGTCAAAATTGAATTCTCACAAGTCTGAATGGTTATGAAAGATGTCTACAATATTGTTTTTGCTAGTAGAAATTGTATTTCATTATATGATGATACTACTTTGATTGTACTCATCAAAACATAAATATATTTTTAAATCCTTAGAAGGCATAAGTGGCCTTTTTAACATTTAATAGCAAGACTGGATATGTATGGAGGGCAGTTGTCAGTCAAAAAGAACATTTGAGAGATCCCCCACTGACTGAGCAACAGACTGAGCAACAGACTTTGGCATTCACAGGGCTGGTCTCCCAGCGTTCCTTCGGTCAGGCCAAGACAGATCCTCACATTTATGAAGCAGTTTCTCCTAAAATGAAGAGTACAGCTCTCAAATGATCACACCATCAGTCAGAGACAAGGATTAACCCGAGATCGGCCATATTACATTAGATTACAGTTTATGATATGCTAATCTTGTTGTGATATCAGCAACATTAGGTAATTGGCAGGAATAGAAAAGCACACTACAAACAGGAAGGAAATGAATGGTGCTGCTGCAGTACATCAGACTAAACTGTGTGTGAAGAAAGTCAGTAATCCAATTTCAATCCTCCCCTAAACTTATTTTGGAGGCATTCATGATTATAAGTAGTAGTAGTGATACACTATGATAGATCTGACTTTTACTAATACTCAAATATTTAGCTGTAGAAACGTTATTAGACTTCCAAATTGAAAATACTTTGGTTTTAGGGTGTGATCCCGATGTAATTTCATCCTGCCGCTCTGTCACAGCAACACTTTCTTTGTCTAAAGTCTTGACATAAATACATGTAAAGCCTATTAGAAACCTGAAAAAATGGTGTTGTGTCAGTCAGATTCCTCTTACCCCTCCCCCAGACACTGGCTTTTAGTCTCCATAATGCTTAAGAAATCAGTTTGCAGTGTTTTACATTTTCAAATTTTTTTTACTTTGCTGTTTTTAGTGTATAATAGGATGCCCTTTATAACTTAGTGATATCTTTGAAAAGGTAAAGAGAAAAAGGAAGTGTAAGCCCTCTCTCTGCAGAATGTCATTCTGTGAACAGTTTTAATTGGATCTCTCTACCTAAGTAAAGTAACTATAGGAAGTGTTCCCAGTATCTCTGTATGTGTCTTGGAGTGTCTCTTAGTATATGCCACTGTGTTTTTAGTTCCCATGACACTCTCCCAACCTGTAACATCTTTCACTTTTCCCCTTTAATTCTGAGTAAGACTTGTCTCATCCCTCTGCAGCCTCCTTCTCACCGTGGGATTACACACTGATGCAACTATTGCATGCCACTGTCCCTTTAGAGCCACATCAGAACGTCATCCCACTCTCAAAAAGCAGTTGTAAGTCTGAGATCATACAATTTTCTGTGCTGTTGTAGAACTGGGACTCAGAGATGAAGGCGCAGAGAACAAGTCGACCCACAAGCACAATAGTGTGTTGTGTATAGTAGATGAGAGTGAGCCTCAGTTAAAGTGTATTATCGTTTTTCCATTACATGGTACCTGCTCGAGTTGCCTCGACTCTACTCTCCTTTTTTTGCTTTTCCATTATGAAAAAGTCCCTGGTACCTGCCAACAGTTACTTTATTTAGTACTACCTCAGTCGGGGTTCCAAGCGAGCTGAGGCGATACCAAAAGGTAATGTGAAAACCGGCAGACTGCTGATTGGTCGGAGAGAACCGTCACTATTCACCGCATCATCATTGCTAGCAACAGACGGGGGGAATTAAACTGTGTGTGTGTGTGTGTGTGTGTGTGCGTGGCGTTAGGTCACGGCAGTTTCCTGCTATGACCAGAGGTGGGTAGAGCAGCCAAAAATTGTACTCAAGTAAAAGTACTGTTACTTCAGAATAATAAAAGTAAAAATAAAGTAGTCATCCAAATAATTACTTGAGTAAGAGTAAAAAAAATTCTTGGTGAAAAAACTACTCAAGTACTGAGTACCTGTTGAGTAACGTCTGAATTATACACAGAAGACACCACATAATGTAACTGCTGTTTTACACTTTTACTGAGGTAACCATGCTTTCTCTATGAGGCCGGGGGGGTTCCTCCTCCTCTGTGTTGCCATGCCAACGGTTGATTCAGACATTTTTGTTGTGCTACGACTTAAAGCTAACCCGTCCCGCCGCTGAGATTGAGTATGGGCACTACGTTTGATTGGCAAAACACTGTCAGGTGATAGAGCCTTTAGCAGACGTCTCTCTCTCTGTCAAAATAAAACATTCAAATGAGGCGTGCGCGGCGGGCGGGGGAACAACAATGACGCGTAGAATACCAAAGAGGTAAAAAGAAAAGTAACGAGCTCATTGTAGCCTGATGTAGCGGAGGAAGACAGTTTCTTCTTCACTAATCTACTCAAGTACAAGTACAAGTATAGTGATTTGAAACTACTCCTAGAAGTATAATTCTTTCAAAAACTTACTCAAGTAAATGTAACGGAGTAAATGTAACTCGTTACTATCCACCTCAACCAGCCAGGGCGCGCCTCACACATGAGGCGGTACTAATCAGCAATGGAAAAAGGAGGACGGGGCCCCACAGTCGAGTCGAGCAGGTACCATGTAATGGAAAAACACCATAGGTGTCTTCTGGCAAACAGCCACATGCCGAATGTGGCTGGTGTTCTACGTGTGTCACACATGAGGCGGCACTAAATCTGCGATGGGAAATGGAGGACGGGACACCGCGGTCAAGCCGAGCCGAGTAGACCTGGTGCTAGACCAGGTACTAGCAGTGGGGAAGCGCCGAATGAGTGTACAAGAATGAGAGAGAAACATGGGGGAAAGAAAGAGAGTGAATCCCTTAAATCAGCTCAATTGTCCATTGTCATCTGGTTTTGCTGTGGAACCTTTTAGAGAGAAAAAAAAAAAAAAACATTCCAGGTCAATCAATCCATCTGTGCTGCGCCTCAACATGTGGCTTCAATCTCTGTTTTCTGTTGCGTACCGCCCCTCTTATAGCCTACACAGAGACTCGTGGCCATCGAAGACGTCTTTGTGGTTGAAAACAAGTCATAGTCATTTCAAACTGGATTTCACACAGAATGTGTGCTCTCTTCTTTCATGCAATAGTAGCTCTAAATATCTCTACAGACAATATATGTCTAAAGATTTAGATCTGATGCAGCAGTGTTGTACAGGTAAGATTATTGTAAAAAGCAGCCAGGTTTGGATGTGTCCGTGTGTACATGCCCTTTCTGTGTGTTGACTGATGAGCCAGTAAACAGACCCAGCGGCTCGGATATCACTGGAGTTTATTGCTCTGGGTTCAATTCTGGCAGGCCCCCGATTTGTTTATTTGGCTTTCAGGTATCAAATGAAACCAGTAACTCTGTCTCTCCCAATCAAATGTGTATTTCCTCGGTGTGACCGTGCAGTAATGGCTTTGTAGAGTCAACAAACTGTCATGCATGAACTTGTTCGCACAAATACACAAGGCATTGTCCAGTGCATATAGGAACTAATCTCTCTTTTCTGCTTTCCCACAGACACACACTCACATTTTCTGTCTACTTTTCACACATGCATCATTGCTCAATTTTTTTTTGTACATAACACACAATGCTACTGCGTTCCCATGCTTTGTCCCAGGTAGGGCTGGGTACTTTGATAATATTAAGCACTGACCAAATTTTTTCCATAGTATTGAGGATCAAAAAATACCCCAATCATTCAATAGCAAATTTCCATATCTAAGGGGTAAAATCTCATCAGTGTCAGTGAGCCAATAAGCATGCTTCTTGTTTTGATTGGCTGTCTATACATTGTACAGACATGCAGGGAAAATTCTACCTTACCCACAGAGACGGGGCTCATGTGTTTATGTTGCTGTTTTTGGAGAGTGTTTACTACAGTAAGCGCACACATTGATGTAAAGGAGCTGAAAAATAAAAAAAATAAGGGGATTTTTACATTGTGGGGGCTTTTGTTGGCCTTTATTTTGGTAGGACAGCTGATGGGGGGATGATATGCAGCAAAGGGCCGCAGGGTTGGACTGCAGTAAGGAATCCGCCTTGGTACATTGGGTGCACGCTCAACCAGATGAGCTACCAGGGCACCCCAAGGTATCGAACCTTTTGGACGATACTCAGCCCTGGTCCCAGGTCAGTTTGATTTCAGAGGTCAGACACAAATTCTCCTGTCCACCCCTCTGTCCCCCTCAGCACATTATTCAGACCAGCAGCACCCAGGGACCAACAGAGGGTAGAGGCTACACAACCACCCCTACCAACATGTCAGTCACACACACACACACACACACAGCCACCACCTCCTCCTCCTCCTCCTCCTCCTCCTCCCTCTCCCTGTTCCATCCCTGCACCCACTATCAGATGATCTGAACAGCGTCAACATTATCTATCTCTGTCTCCCATGGGAGCAGCTGAGCATGGTTATCATTCGACAGACACACACACTCTCTCTCTCTTCTCTCGTAACACATTCTCACTCATACTTTCCAAAACACACACACACACACACGCACGCACGCACGCGATACAGAGAGGAGATCAAAGGTTAATCATGTCTTTTCATCAGCTACACCACCCTCTCATCTGTCTGTCCTCCTCCTGTCTAACGGGGGGTGGTGTGTGTATGTGTATGTGTATGTGTGTGTGTGTGTGTTTCTGCGAGCAGACGTTGTGGGAGCATTTCTGTCCTCACTATTGCAGGCAACTTTTTTTTTTTTTGTTGCTTTCCACTCGGTAAATAAACAGTTGAGTCCTCCTCTCCCATTGTTTTCTTCTATCTCTCCATCTCCGCTTTACTTATGAAACAAAAGTTCTCCGTTTACATTGGGTGATTTAATGGAAACCAAGTGTTTCTGTTGTAGTTGTAAAATTGGCTATTAAGTTGATGTACGCTCCAATAAAGTCTGTGTAATAGAGCCTTACTATATTTTGATAAGTATGTGAGATTTTAGCTTCATGTTAAGAGTCTGCAAGTGAACTGAAAATCCTGTTCTTGGCTGTTTTGACTTTTTTTCTTTTCTTAGTGTTGGGAAAGAGAGCGCAACGGAGAGAACAGGACATTCAGAGTCTAGCCCCCCTGTGTGAACCCCAAAGCTGACTGAAACAGGAAGTGCTTATTCATTCAGGAGGTGTACATTTACAGAAAACCCTCTCCTGCACCCTCAAATAGAGATTTTTGAAATGGGACAGGGGCACAAAATGGCTGGGAAGAACTACAACATTCAAAAAGAAATGTATGATTTTCAAGGCCCATATGCTTAAGTATCTGATAGTTAAAGGACATGGTTTTCTTTAGTTGGAATTGATGGGATCCTGCCGCTCGACCAATGACCCTTGAAGAGTCCTCCTGTTCTGAAATAATGCTGCTTTCTTTCTTTCTGCCCTCCTCTCCTGACAATCATTTTTTAAAGCAACACCAGGGAACTTTTCACGCTGCTGTCTCCCTACAGGTTGAAAGCAGAATTGTCCCATTATGTCTCATTAGAACTACAGATCCGCTAACAGAGCTGGCAAACTTGCATAGTGCAGTAATAGCCGGTAAGGAGTGTCGTTCACCATGTTACGAGTTGATGAACCACGGAAACGATTTGGGAAGCATTATTTTAAGTTACAAAAAGTTTTCTAGTGTTGCTTTACACATAATTACCTCAATTTATGGGTGGCTATTTTTCTGCCAGTGAGTTTCCAGATTAGCACTTCAGGCACAAACAGGCTCTCCGTCCAGAGTTGGACATTGTTTGCATTTTAATGATACTGATTCCAATTCCGATTCTTCATTTCGATTTTGGTTCATATGGATTCTCGATTCTTTGAGGGGTAGGGTTGAAATGGGTCACATGGATGTTTTATTTTGGATTCAGTGGTGGGTTGCAGTTTTACAGCTTTTTCAATGTAAAATAAAGCCTCACTAGTGTGCTGCTTACTGCGCTTATGGCTGAAACACAACCTGCCAGTGCCTGGCTGCTTATGTAAACCAAAACCTGCGAAAATTAAATTAGGAAGCGATGATTGGATTTGAAACCAAAATCTCCAAACGATTCAAATAAAGAAACGATTCTACTGGAATCGGTTCTCGATGTCCAACCCTACTCATATCGTAACCAGAGAACGTAACAGTCGCAGAATTGAACCTAACAGTCGTTAGTAATCATTAACATTGTGCAGTTTGGTTATGTTTAGGCTCAAAAACTTTTAGAAAAAGTGATTTGGGTATCAGATGTTACTGTTGGAAGTTTGCACAAATGGAAACAAGTTGTCTTACTTTAAACTTGGTTTAATAGCCATTGATTGCAACACAACAGAACGGCAGAAATGACAGTCCCATGTTGAAGTGTCCTTGGGCAAGACACTGAACCTTGAGTGTAGATGAGCAGGTGGCATCTTGTACGGCAGCATTGGCCACAGTGTATGAATGTGTGTAAATGGTTTCTGTACTAATGTAAAAAAAAAAAAAGCCAAAGCGCTTTATATTATTACATTATATTATAGATTGACACAACTGGAGCTACAGGTCCAGCCAGCCTACAGAGTAACACGCATCCGCAGTACAACTTCCTCCTAGTACAGCACGCGTCACTGCTCAACATATACTGTGAACAGTCACTGATCTATATCTTCTTTCCTTAGCTAATGATCCATATCATATATAAAAACTTATCTTGGTAAGTAGTACTTCAAAATGAATGGAAGTTGTCTTACTTCAAACTTGGTTTAATGACCATCGAGGATGCAATATAACGAAACAGCAGTCACACACAACTGTGTTACTCTGTTGGTCCAGCCAGCCACTTGGTGCTCTTATTTTTTATCACACCACTTTCTGCTTTACTCCTGTCATAAATACAACGGCCACTTGAGGTTATAATTGCTGCTTGAACAAACAACATAAGCCAAGAAATTCTCTTTTTATCGACGATTTGTCTCATTTTTACCTTCAAATCATATAATTTTGCATCTTTGCGCTAAAATATTATAATTGACTGATCGTCTATGTTCTATATTATGTGAATAACCACAAACCACAAGGAGTTACATCCAAGATCGTTTGTTGTATGGATGTTTCTCAGTTGCGTCTGGTTAATTTACATCGGAAAATCAAGCAGCCTTGGCAGAGGAGATGAATTACTGCACCCATGCTCCATGGTTCATTAGCGCTAACCCCAGCAGTGTGGTTGGCCCGGAGCCGTGCCTCTCCTCCAGCTCTTGGGTAGCATGGTGGTGTGGGCTTGGAGCAGCCAGGCTACACTCAGGGCTGCCATGCACATTATCACATCATCACGCTTCCTAGTGTGTGGGATTGAATATTTGCCATCAGGCTTTTAAGCTCTTACAACCCCACTGATCTGACGCACACTTGTAGGATGACTTTGGAGCCTACATAGCTGTAGTGTAGCATGGAATATTTGTATTATTTATATACATACAGAAAAGAACAGCAAGCAGTATGTTGTGGAACAAAATATTTTGGGTCATAGCTTGTCAATTGGCCACAATGGATCAATTAGTATACTGCTTATGAGTTTAATTTTTTATATTTACAAGTTTTAGGATACTGATGCTCTAAGTGTTCTGAGAGTTGAATGGGGAAGGTTTGTTATTTTGAGAAATTGTGACATTTTTTTTTTAAAAACGACACCAAATAGACATTAACAGGTATATTATAGGGGTGGCTGTGGCTCAGTGGTAGAGCGGTCGCCTGTCAATCGGAAGGTTGGTTCAATCCCTGGCCCTGCAGTCCCATGTCGAAGTGTCCTTGGAATAAATTCAGTTTTTCCCCTATCATACCAGTCTGCTCTCCTGTGGATGGCTGCTTGTTTTCTCTATTAAACACAATGTGTACTTTCTGTAACATACCTGTATCTTTTACAGCTCCTCCAGCTCAACTATATGTTGGAGTAGTAGATGTTGCAGCGCGGTTTTAATTGTGTCTCTTGATAGTAGTAGATAGACACTTACCTGAGATGAGAAGATGAATACCATTATCATGTTTGAGAATGGTTTTCATCTTCTAATATCTGTATAACAGCGTGGCATTTGGCTTTGATCCTACATATTATGCTGTCTAAGAATTCCTTTACCTTGTCTTTATGTCACAGGGTTGGGTCCAGCTGTTCAGCCTCAGTGTCTCCCTCAAATGTCAACCTGTGTCCGGTATGATAGTCTATTAGTGCTGCATATGCTATTGCAAGGCAGCTCAGGCCTCTTATTTTTCATCTATCATTGCCAGTTTACAGGTCACAATTTCTATGTAACACACAGTCCCTCCCAAATGTGGTTTGAAGAATGCTGTACTTTGACAATTCTACATGTCACACACACCTAAGTAATGGGTTGCTGTAAATTGTCTCCCTGAGTAGTGGGCTTGAAAGTGAGCATGCAGTAGTAGTATCATAACATAGGAGCATCAGGAAGTTAGAGGCATCCTTGTACACATTTCTGGGCATGAGCACTGCACTGCACACTTAAACTGAAATGTTTTCTGGCCAACGAAGGGACACACTGAAATGATATGTTTGTTGTTGATGGGTTGCCTCAGCTTTAGCTTTGTGTTGTTTTTCTCTATTCCAACTTAGATTGCAGTTAGTTATACGTACATGCTCATGTGCATGTGGGCTGTGTTTCTTTTTTAAACTGAAAACCTGACATATATTAGTACTTAGCTCCACACAATGTTTAACTTCTGTTTTTTTGTGGTTCTTTGAAAAACACATGTGGATCAGAGGAGAAGGGAAAGTGACTGTGGGTTTTTTTAGCAGGTTTCGAGTTGGTGCCTCACATCTGGGCCACAACCTTGCTAGTATTATCTGAGATGGAGAGGTTGGACACAGTCAAAAACACACCAAAAAAAAAGGTTGATCTGTCTCAGGAGAACAAGAGAAAACAGCTCAGTCGTGGCAGCAGTGCGTTGAAGAGTGGGGGCCCGTGTATGTCTGTTTTTGTTAGGGTTCAGTGAGCAGTGTAACAGTGCGCCCTAGTGACAGTGCCCAGATCTGCATCAGCCGAGAGTGTGTGAAAATGAATAGAGCGCTGATAAGCCCAGCTCTCCTCTCTGCAATCAAAGTATCTCTCTTACTTCCACGGCTGCGGTGAAGTTCTTAAAATGCCGTCGCCATCGCTGTTCCCCATACTCTTATCACTTCTCATAGCAAAAAAGGCCCTCTTTTTTATTGGTAAAAAGGAGGTCTATGACAAAGGCCAGATGTTCTTTGCCAAGTGAAATATGTTAGCACTTATACAATAGTTGCTTTAGAGTTGTTTTTGAGCCTTGGATTTCTTGGTTCAATACATAGTAAGACAACAAACTCCAGATACAGCCAGAAAACAATGAAGTTGTCCATCTAGCTATTGCTATACACTTATACACAAGCTTATATCTGCCACACACACTTCCACACATTCCCAGTGCTGTGCCCCAACAGTCCCAGCATTAGGCGACATTCCTCAGGCTGCCTTTGAAGTGTTCATCTGGTAATAAAACGTGTGGATTTTGCATTACCTATTAAGAATGAAATAGATGTATGCTACAGCAGAGATAGAGTACATCATTCTCAGTTGAACATCCTTACATTTGCATGTTTGTCTCCATCCTGATGCTTGTGTGTGCATGTTTATGTGTCCGACTGTGCACATGTGTTTAATGCATTCTTGTGCACCGGTGCAGCTTGTAACTCTAGCCCAGCATGTTGCTCCGAGGAACACCACAGATGTTCAGATGTTTCTCTTCAGGAAAACAAACAGAACACAGGCCATTTTCTACAGGATGGGGGGGGACTGTCAAAATAAGATCTGTCCCCCTTTTGGACCTCACCTCAAACAGTGACTCTCTTTCTTCATAAGCAGGTGATCATTATTTAAACAGCTCTTAAAAATGTTTTGCAAGATGTTTTTTTTTTATTAACTTGCATTTCTGTTTATATGTGTGTTTGTATGTAGGGTTGCACGATAGGAGGACAATATCTGATTGTGATTATTTTTGACTAATATTGCGATATGATTCACGATATTAGAGGGAATGATCATTTGTGTATCAATATTGTCATTTTCATTGAAAACTAGTTTTTTCTTTAGTCTGTGGGGCTGGGATGTTTCTGCAGCACCAAAACACTTCATTCGGAATGGGTTGACACATATTTTGCATTTAACAAATATCACGTCCCCCCTGCGATGTGGAAATTGCACAAGTCCATATTGCGAGTTCAATAACATTGAGATTAATTGTGCAGCCCTATTTGTATGTGTGTCTCAGCCATCCATTACTCTTGTGGAGCAGAGGGGGAGGGGCGTTGAGGGTGATGATTCCTCAGACTGTGAGAGATTTAAAATGCTGGAAAGGGAGGGAGGGGATTGGAGAAAACATGGAGGGAGAGCAGGACACCCCTGCCACCCTTTCCTCCTTTGATTAATGGCTTGCTCCCCATGGTGTTTGGCAGAGCCTTGAAGGCCCCCCAGGTGAGGACCTCAGGGAGACGGAATGGAGAGAAACATAAGAGAAACCCATAAAGAAAGAGCGCTATCCCATTTGCTTCTTTTCGCATGTTATAGGCCAAACATTTGTCTTTATAATGATGATAACACGGGTTATTCTAACCTGACACATGCATCTGTCTTGCACATAAAAGCGCAATATAAGATGTGAAACAAAAGGCATACTGGCACAGAAAAAAAGAAAAAGGCAAGTCGTTTGTATCGCCGCTGATAGTGGGAGATGAATGTGACAGAGTCGGAGCAGAGGGGAAGCAAACAAGCAGTTTGAGCTGTGAAATTGAAGAGGCTCAGAGTGTCAGTGAGTCATAAATAAATCCTGACCCCTCCCTGTGGATGGATGGAGCGGACGTTACACTGATTCCAGCAGCACTGTGAGACTGCTCTGTGAGCAGCAGGGAAACGCCAAAAAACTGTGTGAGAGAGTGTGTGTGCGTGCATGTATTTTTCAACACAGATTTTTTTCTTTTAGATTATTTTTTGGGGGCATTTCCACCTTTAATTGTTGACAGGACAGTTAGGTAAGAAAGGGGAGAGACAGGGGGGGAAGACATGCAGGTAATCATCACAGGTTGGATTCGAACCCCGGACCTCTGCGTCGAGGCATAAACCTCTCAGTACATGTGCGCCTGCTCTACCACTGAACCAACCTGCATTTTTTCAACACTTCTGATACTTCAACAGAAGGCAATGTCACTATGGTTACTCATGAAAACTTAGGAGGTGGTTTATTGAACCCCTATTGGCCAATACATTGTGTGTTTGTGTGTGTGTGTGTGTGTGTGCGTGTTGTTGAGCTTGTTTCCTCTGGGCCACATGTGTTCTTTGGTGCTGAGCCGTCCTCGGAGCGCAGCAGTAACGAGAAGTCCAGGTGCAGATTTTACCCTCAGGGAGGAAGTCCTTGTTTACTCATTTTAAACCGGTTTTTAGGTTTTTTGACCCTCCGAGACATTTGGGCCATTGAAGTCGCATTGGTTCAAAAATTGTTGAGACGTTAAACCAATTACCATCATGTTGATTTTGAAATTATATACACGGCGATTATTGTTTGTAATAAATGTACATATTCAGGCCTCAAGATGACGTAAGAAATAAAAACCCTCATTCACATTATTCACAGGCTAGTACAGAAACACAGGTGGTTATGATTACATAATGTGTGTTCCCTAGGATAAAGAATAGATGTATATTCACATAAAAAACCTGTTTAGTAACAGTTGTGCGGAGATATTCGGAGTCTTAAAAAACTTTTTTCCACTATTTTCATAAATGTGCGGTGAATCCGATTTTAAAATATTTTTTTCAGAATTTTTTTTTAGGTTTTTGTCGATTTGTGCCTTTTTTCAACATTTTTGGGAATTAAAAAAAAAAAAATTGTGTATATTCAACGTCCCTAATAAGGTCAATCAATAGATTTGAAAAAAATCAATAGAAAAAAAAATGATAATAGAAAATGAGCGCTGGGTCCGGATTGACTTGTCGTTCGGTCTTGGCTTTGAGAAGCCCTGATTTATATCAATCACACAAATAAATTCTGCTCTTTTTCTCTTAAACTAGCATTCCATCCCATCGTGCAATGGCAAAAAAGTTGAAATGGTGCCGTTGCTTTTGCCAACAGTGAGTGATCATTTAAAGGACGGTGCCATTGCAGCTTATGGCTGCTGATGGTGTTGTATGATTTGCAGTCTTTGTGTGTGTGTGCAGGTCTTTTTACAAGTGACTTTATTGGCTTTGTCAAGCAGGTACAACCTGACTTTCAGTAGCATTAACAGAGCATCTTTGACCTGTGGCAGTTGTTTTTGTCCTGCTAGTTTTTGCATTATAGTGTCCTTTAACGCACATGTGGACATATTAATGAAATATACACATTTCAGATAAAAGATATGTAATTCCACACTTGAAAATGGTGTTCTTGGTCAAGGCCAGAGCGACATGTTGAGCTGTGAATCGGACCACTAACATTAGGACTGATAGCTCTACAACCTGAGCTGCATGTTAAATAGTCCATTAAGTGAAACACAAACATAAAATCTGTATGGTCACCCAACAAATATCTGACACATCTTTCCATGTCTCTCTCTCTCTCTCTTTCTCTCACACACACACATGACCATTATACAGTGGCAGATAAGACAGAGCCTATGCCTTTGCTATGTGCTGGTTGCCTTTGATCAGCAAGAGAAAAACATTTACTAGTCTCCCTTTACCCTAATAATGGTTTGCCTTTCAGAGACTAGTGGTGGAAGAAGTATTCAAATCCTAATAAAAAGTACTAATAGCCTACCACACTGTAAAAAATACTCCTGTCCTGCATTAAAAATGTTACTTTTGTAAAAAAAAGTATCATCAGGAAAATGTACTTAAAGTTTTGAAAGCAATGCAGAAACCCTCACAGTTCTGTCAATGAGCTAAGTGTTTAAACAGCTGATCATTTCAGCTGGACTTGGGTGGATATGGGTCTATATATTGTTGGGTAGTTTAATTTATAATAAAACATATTTTATAAACTACATGTGTTTTATGTGCAACAATCTTAACATGTATAGTAACTAAAGCTGTCAGATGAATGTAGTAGAGTAAAAAATACAATATTTCTCTCTGAAATGTAGCGGAGTAGAAGTAGAAAGTGGCATGAAAAGAATGTGTACTTAAGTACAGAACTTGAGTAAATATACTTAGTTACTGTACATTCCACCACTGTGACAGACTGCGTCAAGTTGTATACTATTACAACTGAAGTAAATGCAGTCCTGCAACTGTACTACACACTATTCATTCAGCTAAACTCTAACTGCAAAACAAGCTGCCATGTAGTACGTCCTAAGTATGGTGCAGACGGTCCACTGTCTGCACTGTTCCTCTTGTCCTGTAGGGGGCAGAATAACCCTACTTTGGCTCATAGTGCGGCTCTATGAGCCACCACCTTTTTTTTGAGCTACAGAGGGAGCTGGTCAACTCTGCATGATTATCTCACTGTGAGCACTTTCTGTGTGGAACGGCCTGATGTCTGCTGCCGCTGACGCCCCACCTCAGGAATGATCTCGAATTGAGGAGTGATGAAAAGTGTCCCTTTACTAGTTAGGAGACACATAGACACACATTCAAAGTTTGTGTTGGAGTGTGTGCACACTGCCAAAAAAAAAATGAGTGTGCACCCAGCACCGCATATTTGACCAAATTAAAAAAGAAAAGCACTCTCTCTGTCCTGGCTTGGCAGATACACACACTCAGTCATCACAGTGCTAATGACATTCTTCCACACACATGCAGGTACGATTGGGTAACAACACTCTGCAGGTTCAGCTGGGTTCAGTGCCTCACTGGCTGGAGAGAGGTGTTTTTTTCCAAATGCGAGGTTATTTGAATGGTTTTTGGATTTACGACATGTATGAATAAAAGAATGAACTTAATGTGTTTGAAAAGTACTTTAAAGTTCTATACTGAGGAAAGTTTTTTTTGTAGCAGTTTCCCATGCCATGCTTACAGCACTGGGACTTTGTTGCTGTAATGTTATGGGTCAAGGAACTGTTTTTGCTTTTATAGTTATTATACAATAAAGTCCTCAAAGTATTAAAAGGAGATGGAGGTGGATTCATGAAAATTACTCTTGAATGTCAATTTTTACTTTTTGCAGACAAGGTCCCATTTATATTTTTGTAATATGCATGTAAGAGTTTCTGTGTAAAGAGGTGCTAGTTTCTTTTCCTTCTTCTTTATTGCATAATGTTTTCATAGCTAGCCAATTTCATTATAAAATACCTTTTGCTGCTACAATGTCAGCAAGTCTCCCTGAACACTCGCTGTTATTTAAAGCTCTCCTATTTCACATAGCAGGAAAAGCCAGTGGAAAAACTGCAATACACACACACAAAAAGACACACACACACACGTGTATTTGCACAGGTAGCTCACATACTGACACATTTGAATGCACACAGACACAAAGAGAGGGATCCTGAGATTGTATGAGCCATGCTGTGTGTATTCTGTGCACACAGTCTTTTCCGTATATGTGAAAGTATTGGGTTGCCATGGCAACCAACAGAAACCTAAATCCTGCATACTGGCCCGATAAACACCTTGTGACACTATTTGAACTCAGACCCCCTAAGTACACAAGAACACATATACTTTTCAGAGCTTTGCTTAAATAGCATCCCCAGTGTGTTTTAGCTCCTTCATTACAACACGTGTGTTCTACACACTTTAGCGAGTGTAAGCACTGCTCAGCAGGGTCAGGTTTTTATTCCTACCTGTAGACTACTTACATTAGATACTTAGATTACTTTTTAGTTGCATTTAAACCAATACAAGGTAATGGTATTTAAAGTACTGCATCACATCGTCATGACAAAAATAATTTCAAAGTTAATTAGTTAGAGCCATGGGCAATTCTAGGATCAGACCTTTAGGATACAGTAATAACACGCCACTTGGCTCAAGAAAGTAAAAATGTACGCAAAGTCAAGATGCCATGTGGCAAAAAACAATTAATGCAGGTTTGAAGAATGAAGCAAAAGGGCTGCGCCATCATTCTGCTTCTAAAATACTGTGCTCAATTCAAGTTATATTAATAGTATACACCATACATATCATAGACCTGCATATGTACAAAATCAGGTCAAAACGTATTTGCCTAAATACCTGCAAGACTATTGACATTCCCATCAGCTGTGCGTTGTTTAGTACTAATTAGCTAGTGTTAGCATGCTAACACACTGAAGTAAGATTGTGATAATGGTACAGATTACAGCTGCATAGCATCAGCCTGTTAGCATTGTAATTGTGAGTGTGTTACTGTAGCATGATGGATGTGGTTAGCATTTTGACGTTAGCATTTAGCTCAAGTAAAACCACACAGAGCCGCTAGCATGTCTGTAGCTCAAAGCTTTGTTTTTCATTAATAGCACCATCACACACAGAGGGATTCTGGGAAGAAACATGCTTTTCCTCTCATAACTAGTCAAAAGCATCTCCAGCGTTGACAGCGTTCAGGCCAAACATTTTTTAATATGCACACACGCATAGTGTGAGTGCAACTTTTGTATGCGTTACTTGATGTGTATGCAATCAATCTGCTGCAGGAGACATACGAATAAGCACCTGGTGTTGCTCTGGGATGCAGTTATGTAACCAGGAGGAAATGTATGAGACATGAGAGCAAACACTGTATATTCAGTCAGCCAGACAGCCACAGTATGACTGATGTGGAATGGGGTTTGTTTAACATCCCACTCACACTAATGCACACACACACACACACACACACACACACACAGAGGGGAGAAGAGTCCCCTCCTTCCCATGTGAAGGAGGTTGGCTCATGTTGCATTGCGTGCAGAGTTGTAATTTTGTCTTTGTCTGGAGTCGGTGGCATTCTTTGCGACTCGCCAGATTTCACTGATTTACCTCAAAACCTCGCTTAAAACACTGTAACCACCGGAATTATGATACACACCACCTTTGTTACACACACGCGCCAACACACACTTGCAAACATACAGCACTGTAATTACATAGGATCAAAGTAAAAGAGTGTGATAGTCCAGCTAATAGCAGACGACAGTGAGGTGAAACACAAATCACGAGGAACAGTATCAAAGAGTAAGCCCTGGGTTAGCATCAAACGTGAACATTTTCATTGCTGCTGCTAATACTGTTGTCATAAATCAGATGTGGTCTGGGAGAATCTAGGTATTTGAAATGGAAAAAGAGAAACATGTGACTCCTTAGCATGTGATCACTTTATTATGAAGTGCTGTATTGTGACTTTAGAAAGTATGTAAAAGATAATTAATTAAGATCTCAGTAGCAACCTCCAACATCTTTTTGATGATCTGTGTGTGTGTGTGTGTGTGTGTGTGTGTGTGTGTGTGTGTGTGTGTCAACCACCTGCTTTAAAAGACCTTAAGCCAGATGGGAAATTAGCGGCTGCTACTCCCAAATTGAGCAGATACATTGCCCTGTGATTTAAGCTGCTCTTACCTACCGTCATGTCTTTTTAACACACACAGACACACACACACACGCTCCAACACTCTGATCCACGTTTAGCAATACACTCGTGTACTCTCATTCTTCTTTGTCATTGAGCATACCCACACACGCAGGCAGACACTCCCTTTGGCAGTGACGAGGTGTTTCCCCCTTGGTGGGTGAGTCCTACACGCCTGTTGTTTGATCTGATCACTGCTAACCAGACAGCCCAATATCTGAGGGCCGAGTTGCCAAGCGACTGTGCAGCCCCCATGCCCGTCCACTAACACAACCACCCAGCTGACATGGAAGCACTAAGGAGACAGTGTTTACATGCAGATCCATCTGTTCGCCACGGTTGTGCTGCCTGTGGTCCCATGGCTCCAACCATGAAGTCTTCAGGTGCGGCTAAAAGATAACACCCTCTTCAGCTTGTAATTAATCACATCAACTGGGATCACCCAGGCCCCTGCAGCAGGTGTGTGTGTGTGTGTGTGTGTGTGTGTGTGTGTGTGTGTGTGTGTGTGTGTGTGTGTGTGTGTGTGTGTGTGTGTGTGTGTGTGTGTGTGTGTGTGTGTGTGTGTGTGTGTGTGTGTGTGTTAGGGCTGCACGATAACGCGAAATATTTTTGTTGTGATTCAACAACGCAAGTAATAACGATATTACTTGCGATAAATAAACAGATATTACAGTGTGCTCAGTTCTGCAGCTTTCAGTACTCTGCTAAACAAATTGCTTATTGAATTTATAACAAATGAGAGGAAATCATTTCCAACATACTTTTATTGAACAAATTGAACATTGATTTGAATATCAACACAATATATATCTGAGTGTCTTTGCGTCACAGCTGTTTACGATATGTTAATTGCGCCAGTTGATATTGCGATGACGATAAAAAATCGATATATTGTGTAGCCTGTGTGTGTGTGCGTGCGCGCGCCTGTATGTGTGTCTGTCTGTCTGTATGTCTGTGTGCATGCGCCTGCCTTCCTGTCTGCGTGCGTGTTTGTGTGCGTCTGTCTGTCTGCGTGTCTGCGTGTGTGCGTGCGTGCGTGCGTACGTACGTGGCGTGTGTGTGTGTAGATCAGCATTAGGAGCATTGTTCAGCACTTCCTAAAGAGTCTATAAAGCAGCCCAGATTAACAGGTCTTGTGTTTTCTCTCAGGAAAGGATTAAAGTTTAACACCGGAATTCAGACGAGTGTGGACCTTACTTGATCAGTCAGACTTTGACATTGCTAGTTGCATAAGGTTGTCATGGTTCCAGGTCTTTTATGGCATTAGGTTCTTATGAATGATCTAATGGGACAATTCTTTCTTCCAACTCATCACAAATCAGCTATGGGAAGTGGAAACAAATACAGTATACTGTGTGTACGATATTTAGTGTGTAGATTTCTTTTAATTGTATTTGCGAACCTGGAACCATCCGTGTTATTTTCTTGGTAATTTGGTTGGAAATTTTTTAAATATGGACATTTTCCAGGTCCAAATTGAACCCTGAGGACAACAGGAGGGTTAAACTTCTAAATAATTTTTTTTTTTCATAAATGATTTTGCCGATGAACTAGTTAGGGACGCATTGAAATGGGTGCTTAAATGAAAGGCGTATGTCATCCTGCTGTAGTTAAAATCAGATGTAAATGCATGTCTTCTAACCTTATATCCGCGTGTTTCCTCAGTACAGATTTAGGCCAGTCTCATAACAGCACCACGGGGACGTCACTTTCTGCTGACCTAGAGGTGACATAGTTACCATGGTGACAGCTAGCATCATGTAAGAGAAAAGGGACATGACGAACACATAGCTCTGAAAACCCACCCCTTCTGTCTCTCCTCTTTCATCCTGACATTCAGAAGCAAAGATATTTTTCCTTCCCACCAGTTCACATTCTTCTACAAACTCTGCAAAATATGTACTCTTTCTATCTCTCTCTCTCTCTCTATCTCTCTCTCTCTCACGCTGACTAAAAATCACATACTCTCAGACCAGAATAGAATTTTTGATCATGTATCAAAATAAGCGGGGATATTTATAAGTAGACTCATTGTCTACATTCCATGGATAAGTACAGAGCGATTAGTTTTGATTGTGCTGTCGGGCTAAGATGGTGAGTTGTTTCAGTACTTTGAGGGTTGTTGAGGAAACAGACTTTCTAATTTAATGTTCCCTGTGTTCTTTAGCAGAAGCCTTATTTCCTGTAAACTGTATGGCGGAGGTAATGGACTCAAATGCCTTCCACATTTCATTCTTTCTTGCCTCTTGATTATTTACACACATTGTGTATCCAGCCTCTGTGTTCTTAATTGTTTAATTGTGTAATATTATACGCTGGTGGAGTGATTTTTATTTTATTAGAGCTCAGATTTAGTTTGGCATTAAAAGATAAGTAGCAACATTGTCTTTTTTTCTCTTAATATAGACAAATCTCACAAAAGACAAACATAATTTATGAATTTAGCCAAAGTTACACATTACATTTTTATAGAATAGAATATAGAGCTTCAAACTATTAAACTTCAGTATGCCACATTATTGCACTGGGTGACATGTTTGGCCATTACCATGAGAATTAGCATTGCAGTGTATTTTGAGTCAATGTCACATACACTGTCCCACTACTCTAAATACTCACAGACAAATTCACTAAGCATAGATTACAGACGCTGATAGCAGCATGAATTGTGCATCACTTTCAACCGCTATCTCCCTCGTCTCAAGGTTTGATTCACAAAAGATATTGCAGAGCCAACCCGCTCATAAAACTGCGCAGCTGAGTGCAATTTGCCCTTTCCTTTTTGCATTTGATTGCAATTATCCATGTGGCAAAGTATAAATGTTTGCCCTGTGCCAAGACCACAGTGTGCAGGACAATGCCAGAGATTTGACTCACGACGACGTGCAGAGGCATTGCTCAAAACTCCAGGCAAGGGATTTAGTTTCCTAGACTGTCAGTGCAATCTCACAGCAAACTCCGGTTCTAAAAAATGAAGCCGACATGCCAAAAAGGGCAGTTCATTGAGTGGCCACTAGGAAAGGCTGGTATGCGATTCTGACAATATAATAACCTTTAGCAAAATCACACACGAAGGTGCACACAGAAACTTTTAGTGGTTTTGAAACTGACTTTTTCAAACTGCGGTATACCTTGAAACCAGTAACCGGCCAATGCCTAGTGGCCACGTGCAGCTGGCTCTAAAGGAGTTAGGGGTTAATCCCTGTAGACCCCCATGTTAAAATGCACAACTTTACAGCGGAATAAAACACGTCTTTGGTCTCTAAAGTAAAGTTTAGCCTTCATGATAACTAGATGAGCGTCTGCCAAGATGGCGAATGCCGAAGCCCCCGGGAGCCGCCCGCTTTGAGCTACATTTCGGCTCTTCGGAAACTTATGGATGATGTGATAGAGACTGTTTATGTAGTTTAGTCTGTCTCAATAGCACACCTTCGGAGTGTAAAAGAAGATGGCACAATTTGAAAGGGAGGACAAATGAATGTGCTTCATTAACAACTGTAACTGGTAACTGCATGTGGCTGTTAGCAGTTGTGAAGACTGTTTTTGCAATGAGGCTCATTTGCATAGAAAGGTACCAATGTTACACCTAATGTTAGCATATTACCTAGCACATACATACATACATACATACATACATACCAATAGCACAGAGAAGCACTGTGCTTGGCAGTGCAGTAAGGGAAATATGTTTCTTTTCGTCTTATCTGTGCAGCTTAGCGTGATACACGCTCCAGTATCTACCAAAAGTTTATTAATCCCAGATTGAAAATAGTTCCCACCAAATACACCACTCACTCCTGTTTGAGTAGCATTTGGCACTGCTGTTTAGGAAACTATTTTGCCTTTTTTTAATGAAAGTATATATTTATTTTTTTTAATGACTTACATAAATTACTCCAGTAACAGAGTAACATATGGTTGTCTTTTATGTTTCTGCCAGCCTTATTCTTCAAAAGGCAGAAAGACTTATTACAAGTTATTTTTCCTGTGTTTCTTTTACCTCATAAGATTAGAATTTTTCTCAAGTGCACAAAGCTTTCCATAGATCAGGCAAGATTTTATAATAAGTAAGCTTTGTGCAACTCTGCTGCTCCATTTCAACACTTGTTTCACAGGCCATAATCTTAAAGTGATGGCAGAAACATACCGAACCTTCTTTGACCCCACATGTCAACCTGACTGCAACATTACTTCAGCAGTGAACATAGACTTATACTGTCGCAGGTTTTAAATGACAACATTCAGCCTCGTCTTTGAATGCATCACTTCTCTCTCTGCAGCACTTTGTTTAGCTGATTGCTGAGTTGGATGACTCCTCATCCAGCTCCATTCATTAGTGACACATTCCTCTGTGCTGCCTCTGGTTGGTAGCTTTTGAGCGTCACAGGTTACACTCACAGCCCTCTTAGTAACTATTGCTCACCTCCGGCTCAGTTAGATCTAATTAGGAAACCCCTCAATCAACCCATTTCCTGCCTTGGCCTTTATTTGGTCTTGTATCAAGAGCAAACTGCATTCTCTTTCCTTAATCTTGTTCTCTTTAGCCCTGCAGTGCAGAGTCGGTCTTGGATATTACATTCTCATTTTGTTGACACATGTTGTTGACTATTAAACTAGGTGGGTGGTGTAAGTGGCATTTAAGCTGTATGACATGTACTTACCATTTCCCATCACTTTTACAAAAGGCAAGGCAGCTTTATTTGTATAGCACATTTCAGCAACAGGACAATTTAAAGTGCTTTACATAAAAACTGTTAAAAACAGATAAAACACAATAATAAAAGTTACAGTGCAGTATAAGAAAATAAAAAATGTGTATTATCATATAAAGTCAATAAATTATGGTCGGCAGTCAGACAGGTGGCTGTTAAATAATTCAAATTTATTTTAAGTATGAAATCATAACGAGTTATCTCGAGACACTTTACAGATAGAGTAGGTCTAGACCACACTCTATGATTTATAAAGTCCCTACAATTCTAGTAATTCCTCCAAGAAAAAGCATAGTGCGACAGTGGCGAGGAAAAACTCCCTTTTAGGAAGAAACCTTGGCCAAATTAGCATTTATTCTGCTTACTGGATTTGAACAACTCGGAATCCCGCTTGCATGTGTGCGTGAGAGCCATCAGACAGTGTGTGGTGTGGTGCCGTTATGGTGGGTGGCGTGCGTGGCGGTGTCGCGTGAGATGAATTCAGCCACAGGTGTTCAGCCTCACAGCCATGCTGGATGTTCGCCAGCACCTGGTGCTGCTCTTGAACAGGATCTGCTGTGCCACGATCAACATCTAAACCACAGGTTGCCTCAGCCTGCCACAGCCCCAGAACTGGTCCTGGGCCTGCACTGTATGCTTTGGCAACAAGTCAACCAGCTCCAAAATAGCAGACCCGTAAGCACAGATTTACACACCTCCTCCTATAGCTAACCCTTATAATGTACAGTATCTAGCCAGTGAACTCCTGCCACAAACACATAGAATATACCCCCAACCTAAGCAATAGGTGTCAACCTGATTACTGCCTTATCATGTCACTAAATTTACATCATGTTTGCGTGTTGTATTTTCCCATTTTCTTGTATCATAGAGTTCTTAAGCAGTATAAATGCTCTGAGACAAACATCAGTTGTAGTTTGTTTTGTAGGATGCCTTTCTCCTCCGCGGGTGTCTGGAAAGATAAGACCCACATCTGAGTGAGTCTTCACGCTCTGCTCCGTCAAATAGCCCTGCTGTTATTCCTAAGAGTTTACCTCACAGCCAGGGCAGAGCCAACCGCCGGGCCAGACACTTTACATTCCCCAAGACAGAAACTCAAAAACAAAGATTTGCCGTGCTAAATTTGTTATAGTCTACATGGGACGGGAAAGGAACTACCAGAGAACAAATCCAAGGAGATTAAAACTTGACAAAGTCAAGCTGTTCAGTTGACGTTATCTAAATGTGCTGATAGTGACATATTCAACATATACAGTGTGCCAAATCAAATGAATCAAAGTATTCATGCAGGTCAGATTTCAGCCTTGTAAGAGTTATAACTTAATTGATGTACAGTGTGTAACAGGCAGTAACAGGCAGTGAATTAAGTGAGAGTTTTTCCACATGTCTTTTAACTGTCATGTATTACTCACTTTAATGGTGTCTGTCTTTGCTTTCATTTCAAAGTAGGGCTGTATGATGTAATAATAATAATTTATACTGTTTTATTGAGTGTGGGAAATTACAATGTATACTGTTTTGTTAGTAATAACTACACATACACACACACACACACACACCACACACACTCTGGACCTATTCTTGCACAAATGGAGAGATGTCAGAGTGAGTGGGCTGCCAGTGCTGTACCAGCTCCCTGAGCGGTTGGGGGGGTACGATGCCTTGCTCATGAGCCCCTAGCAGTGCCGTACGGGAACTTGAACCAGCGACCCTCCGGTTCATGGTCGTCAAACAATTCTCCATTGGCTTGCGAGCTGGAAAAAACAAATTCTGGTCAGGCCAATCACATCGTGTATAGAGTCGGTGGGTGGGCTTCACATAAGGACAGCAGAGTTGCGACGATTCCGCGTGAATTCCCTTCTATATGTTACATTGAAAACAAAGCTCTGACTATGTCACCTTGTTCGCTGCTCTGGTTGGTTGTAGCGCTATCCTATTGCCTGCAGAGGGGATTTGAAAGACAACAATTTGTCCCTCTCCTCGGATTGAGCCCTGCCAATGGGGAGTTCCCAGACCCAACATCTTGATGTGGGTCTGGTTTGTCAGGCTATTGGTGCATGGTCCCTTACAAAGGAGTCAGCATATAGGCCAGTGTATAGAAGTAGTTTTCTACCTCAGAGTGGACCAACAGAGACTGAGAGGAGGACCCATTAAGTTGCTTCTGTAGTTTTAACCTTCTTATCCCAGCACCAAGTTCAAAGCAGGGAGGAAGTGGGAGCTTAAAGTTCCAGGCTGAAAATTATTCTTTTAAAAATCCATACATGCGACATTGCTTTGTAAAAAGCACCATCTGATGATTTGCACCTCTGATGGTGGAGTGAGTTATCATCCTTGTCCTTTGTTTTGAGCCTTTCAGAGTTAGCTTAGCTTAGTTTAGGTTTATTCAGGTTTCTATTTCTTTATACCACAGATGACTGTCCTGTTAACAGAAGGCTGCTACATTCCTGAGCAGCGCCAGAGGGAAGCCCGGGTGCCAGAGTGCAGACCTACTTTGCCAACAGCTCTGTAAACACCCTGCTTGGCTACTATCCTCTATCTTCTTTCACAGTCTCTCTGTCCTCTCTCACTCTGTCCTCTGTTTACTTCACTCTCTGTTTTTGTCCTTTTATCTCATGCTATGTCACGATGGGTTTATTTCGCAGCAGGCCCTTGCTTCCCTACGCACTTCTTTAGAAAGGAGGGAACATTTAGCCTTTGATTAGACGGCAGTGTTTTCTGCTGGAATAAAGCAGCTCTTGTCCTCTCGCTGCCATGCGTTTACCTTGATAATTGGTTCCAGCGCACACCCAGCTGAGAAAATGACCCGCAAAAAGAAAGATGTTACAGGCCTTTTTTTTGCAGATGCAATTGTTTTTCTACATGTTTGGCTTTCTTCTGATTTTATGTGAATCAGGTGTACAACCTGTCACACTACAGTGATGCATTCTTACAAAGGCAAACCATTTCCCTCTGTGGTCACACTCTTGACATTATATGATTCCGTTTTTTTTTTTTTTTTTAGTAAGTAGGTGTGTTTGTGTTGCCAGGTTGTGCGAACCCAGAAGAGCTGACCACAGAGCGAGCCCATTCCACGGTGGAGGAGATGTTCAAGACGCTCCGAGGTCTGAGCCACACCAGAGACCACCTCAAGCACCTGCGCTCGGTCTACACCCCCAGCGATGGAATTCACCAGGTCTTAGACACACAAACACAGACTGTCAACATCAGAACACACACACAAACCACTAGAGTTGGGACCATATGCTTTTGTCCTGATTCGATTCTTTCACAATACGTGGGTACCGATTCGATTTGTTTTGTGATTCTAGAAGTATTGCAATGCGATAGTATTGAGTATTGCGATTGTTCTTTAACAAAAACAAAAGTTGAATAATACACTTCTATAGAATATATCATGAGTTTCAAAAAACTAATTGTTGAAAATAATGCACATCACATGTCAGTCAGTCTGACATTTATTTAAGTACATAGTCTTGCATTGCCAGACCTTCCTCCACGGCAACATGGAAGAGGGTCTGGCTAGTCCCCGCTGCAATTCAGGATGGGAGAAAACCTTCTTTAAACCAATCATAATCGTCATGGGCAGTGCTTAGCGCTGGACGGAGCCACAGCGGCTCTGCAAAATATCCTCTGGAAGGATCTTGTTTTGGTGGAACATGTGTACGTTCAAAAGTAGTTTTAGTCGTCAACAGGAAACTCTGATTGAACAGATCTAGCTAGCTGTCTGGATTTACCCTGCAGAGATCTGAGGACCAGGTAACCATAGTCCTCAGATTGGACAGATAGTCTAGCTAGCTGTCTGGATTTACCCTGCAGAGATCTGAGGACCAGGTAACCATAGTCCTCAGATTGGACAGATAGTCTAGCTAGCTGTCTGGATTTACCCTGCAGAGATCTGAGGACCAGGTAACCATAGTTCTCAGATTGGACAGATAGTCTAGCTAGCTGTCTGGATTTACCCTGCAGAGATCTGAGGACCAGGTAACCATAGTCCATTCAAATTTTAAATTCGGCAAAGAGCAATCCCAGAAGTGGAAGGTTGTGGAAATAGAGTAAGAAGTACATGACATGGATTCTCTGCATTTTAAGCTTCCGCGCTGTTTTGCTGATGTGATGTAGTCGCCGTCGGTGGTCCCGTATAAACATACATACATACGATTTTTGATATTTTTTTTTTCCACTCCTACACACCACATACTTGGTGTTGCAGGCTGGCTCCCTTTTAGGTGGACAAATCCAACACATCTGATCTGTGATCTCTTCAGTCAAGGCAGTCACACAACATCAACTGCAATCCACCATCGCAGCTCCAGCAACATATCTATATTCCCCAGCAGTCCTAAGAAAGGCAGAATAATTAGTTATCATTGTTCCTTAAACCCAACTGGTTTCCCTTGTGTTTTTTTTACCTTCTTTTTTATACTCTTGCTGTAACACAGGCACAGACATTATTGCTTTTGTCTGCCTCCAGCTTGCGTCACAGGGGCATTCAGCGCAGAGAGAGAGTTCAGTGTAAAAGCCTCTTAAGTAAATCGACTCTTTTCTTGGAGCTTATGTAACTAAGAAGCGCGTATGTGTGCATCTGGAATCTATGTCCACATGCAATGCTCTTATCTTTTCTTAAGAACAGTCAACAGTTCAGCTTCACCATTGCTGTCCTTCACCCTGATTGGGTAGCTTTTTAAAAATGATTGTACTGTATGTTAGGAGCATAAAGGTTAGTCGATGAAAGTTCAGGACACTTGACACTTTCTTTCTTTAGAGGTCTTAAATATTCGCAAATCACATGGACATAAACAAACTAGAGATGAGCTTGAACAAAAGCTTTACCAGCAGGGACTTCTTTGTCCTTCTCTTTCTGTCTTTTATTGTCTCTGGAACCTCCTTTAAATGATCTGGATGGTGTCTTTTATTGTCCCAATTCTTACATAAGCCATTTTCGCCAATCATAAGGCTTTGGGGTGCAAAACCTTGTTCTCATTGGAGGAGCTGAAGGTCTATGTGTTCATCCGGATTGTGACATAACATGTTTGAAATGTTTCAAGCTGTAAAACTATTTCATCCATTTTCATGCTATTTCACATGTTTTAGCCTTGTGTTTTCAGCAGTATACAATAGGTGACCATATTTTGATTTCCAAAAAAGAGGACGCCCGGCCTTGAAACACAAATTCAGACAGGCTTCTCAGAGGTTAAAGAACATGCTATATTCTGCCTCAGTGGTATAAAAATAACTTATATGATGAAATAAAATGTTACAACCTGTAACATATTCTTTTCAAATAAATAAATATGAAATAATGTTCTAAATATGACCTATTCTGTGTCAGCTTCAGAATCCAGCTTCAACTAAATACCTCTTAAAACTTTTTCAATGTAATAAGATAAGGTTTTTTGGTGTCCATGTGAGCTTTGAGATCCCCAGCACCTTTATTAGACACTGAAACATATGTGCTAGCTTTGCACACGGTGCACTCCGTCTCCCACTTGTCCCGGCCAAGTTTTTTTTTTTGCAGTTCAACTGTGAAGCTGCACTTACGCTTCGGCATTTTGTGTGCAATGCTGCGCCGCTGTCTGATCTGCTCCCTGCATGTGCTCCCTGTATGTGCTCCGCTGTCTGATCTGCTCCCTGTATGTGCTCTACTGTCTGATCTGCTCCCTGTATGTGCGCTCTGTCTTATCTGCTCCCTGTATGTGCTCCCTGTCTGATCTGCTCCCTGTATGCTCTCTCTGTCTAATCTGCTCCCTGTATGGGCTCCCTGTCTGATCTGCTCCCTGTATGGGCTTCCTGTCTGATCTGCTCCCTGTATGTGGTCCCTGTCTGATCTGCTCCCTGTATGTGCTCCCTGTCTGATCTGCTCCCTGTATGTGCTCTCTGTCTGATCTGCTCCCTATATGTGCTTTCTGTCTGATCTGCTCCCTGTATGTGAGTGTCGCAGAGCCGCCCACAAGGCAGCCTCTCAGGAATTACATCACTCAACTAGCTGTAGTATTGTGTGCAAAGCGCCAGTCAATTTAAGTTAAAAAAGTAAAAAAAATGGACATTTTCATAAATTTATAACCCCCACCCACACCCCCAGACAGTATGTAAAAAGTGGACATGTCCAGGCAAAGAGGATGTTTGGTCACCCTAATATATAAACCATGCAAGATAAAATACAACATCTTTGGACAAATCTTTCTGTTTGCACGCTAAATAAGAAACTACACCGCTAGCAGCTGGCTAACTTAGCTTAGCTCAAGGATTGAGAGCAGTAACTTACTAGAGTCTCTGCTGGTTGCCAGGCAACTGAAAGCTAATTGGCTGCTGGCAGTAGCTTAATTTCTAGCACGCAGACGTGAGAGTGGTATCAATCTTCTCGTCAAACTCTCAGCAGGAAAGAGAATAATGTGTCTCCCAAAATATTCCAACTATTAGTAGTTGGACTATAGTCCAACTATTCCCATGCAGCTATGAGAACATACTAAATGCAGTCAATGTACGTTGAAATTATGTTTCTTGTTCTAAGAAGAAAAAGCCAAATCTGAGTGGTATTTCTCTCTAATCGTCAGAAGGTTGTAGTGCTGAATCTCATTAGTCCATCTCAGTGGATCATGACATTATGTCATCTTTGTCAAACTGATTGTCTGTGACTGTGCGTGCGTGTGAACAGCATTGTGTTCTGTTGGGACAGAACTGTCTGTCCCTGCCCCTGCTGGATTTCATATAGAAGGACACAGCGTGATATCTGCCAGCTACCTCAAAACATCAGAAATCCATCAGCCTCTCTCAGCACTCATCCTCCCCACCAATAAAGCCAATACCTGTCTTCCTCTCATGAAAGATTTCCCTTTTGAGCCTTTTCCTTCTTTTAGGGGTTAAGACTTAGGTGAGAGGTTTTGACGTGGGTCAAACGTAGGCTGATTTTCTTTTTCACAAAGCCTGAAAATGACCCATCAGCGGTGGGTCGTTCATTTTACATTTACCTTCCCGCTGTTTATTTAAATGCAGCATTACATTTACAACAGAAAATGGATTCTGTGAAATTGATGAAAACATCACAGCTCCTTCAATGGCTCCAATTACGCTTTGTTTATCCCAGTCATAATTAATCAGACCGGCAGACAGCAGCACTCGTATGCCTTTACCGCCACATGTAATCCTGTTGTGGAGCTGCATAAAAATTGCACATTTGCTGATTACATGTCATGCTGGGAGTAAATGAACACTGAAGAATTTCCTGGGGGGAAAAAACACATCAATGAAGGCTGTGTGATGGAGCCCATAACAGCTGGCATCTTAAGCTCTCTATCTATCTATTGACCTGAGCGGAGGGGGGAGGGGCTTGATTGCTTGCCTGCTAATGAGACAAGGGGAGAGTTCCATAACCAATCGTAAGCTGTAGTAACAAGAAATCCTGGTCTACCCTGAGAAATTGTGGGTACATGTGGGGGCATACGCACTCATAACTACTTACCAAAGGGAAAGTGCCTAGGCACGTTAGAGGAAGCTGTGAGGTGTAAAATTGATTATATCTATAATAAACATTCTCTCTAATGGCTTCAACCTTTCAGCCAATACCGACTCAGTTGTACGTGAGTACTGTGTGAAGCAAAACTTAAGGGTTGGCATTGAAAAAAAAAAAAACATTTTCATTTACCGCTGTTATCTACTTCATTAGAAATTTGACTAGATTCTGCTGTATCCAGTCAAATTTATAATGAAGTTCTCCAGTGTGGCTTTTATTTTATTTAGTGAATTTTTTTAACAAAAAAAAAACAGAATGTTTTGTGCTCGTCTTTACTGCCAACAACAGAACATTTTCAGTGGTGCTTTGACACAGCGTCAAATACTGGTGCTACGTCATCAATACCAACATGGCGGAGATCCGAGAAGTTACTGCTGTACCTAGTGGGTGGAGACATAGACACTGTACGTATGCTCTGATGGGAGGGGGTGTTGGGTGGGAATATTCAAATGTTTCAAAGACGGCCCTGCTGATTTTGAACAGCTCACCCGAAAACTGAAGGCAGAGGATATTCAGAAACCGTATCTTACTCAAAACAGCATGGATGTTTTTTTCAAGTTTGTATGTGTGTGGAAGCACCAGAAACACAAAATAACCCCCCAAATCCCAGACGTTTTTTCATATCATGGGCACTTTGAATGAAGTGAACTTAAACACATTTAATGGTCCACAAACAAGACTTTTTTTCTTTTCAATCCTTTAAAGGAATAATTCAACTAGAGCCCGACCAATATATTGGCAGGCCGATATTATTGGGGGATATTAGGCTATCAGTATCAAAAGAAAAAAAAATCTCCTTTAAAAAAAAAAAAAAAAAAATGTCATTCATCCAAATCCTTTATAATGACAAATAAATGATTTGGATAAATGAACATTAAAAAAATTAAAACGGACTGTCAACCATGTTATGTTAACCATGTTGACGTTGCTGTCCACAAAAACAGGTATATATCGGCCGATATATCAGCATATCGGATTTTTAAATCACCAAATATTTGTATTGGTATCGGCCTTAACCGGTTATCGGTTGGGCTCTAAATTCCTTGTTGTCACTGTGAGGTTGCCAGACAACCAGCAGAGACTCCAGGAAGTCATTGTGCCCTGATAAGAAATAGTCTAGCCAATAACTTCCTGTGAAATCACAAATTGCCATTTTTACACCCTTTGTATCGGCCTCGGTCTTTGTATGGAGTAAACCAGCGAGACGGGACATTATAACTACTGAGCTTTCGGGGGAACATGCTGTACTCTTTCTTAAATGAGATGCGTAGTACGACTTTGTATTATGATTTTGACAACAAACACATTCCAGTCCGTTCTGTTCTTTGCTCTGAGTGTTTTTGATGTTGTCACATTAATTTGTTCATCCATCTCTATGCAAAAAAACATTTGTGGGAAAACTGATACTCACGTGTGTGTGTGTGTGTGTGTGTGTGTGTGTGTGTGTGTGTGTGTGTGTGTGTGTGTGTGTGTGTGTGTGTGTGTGTGTGTGTGTGTGTGTGTGTGTGTGTGTGCGTGTGTTGAGATGAATATTTAAGCACTGGCATTATCATATGACTAATTATAATATTTTGGGTGCCTGTGGTGGTGAAATGGGATTGCTTTTAGCTTTTTAGGATAGCGTATGAAAATGGAGTGTGTGGTGTGCGTGACTGTGGGCCGGATGGCTTGTTTATGGCTGCGAGGCTGTTGATTGTGTATGTGCTTGCCTGAGTCTGTTATTTAATTGGAGGTCAATCATTAATGTGTTTACTCACAGCTTAATTTGTGCAGGCTGACCCATGCGTTAAAGTCATGTTGGTTGAAGTAAATGTTGGACAGCAGGATTTCCCCAGGACTAATTTGGCTGCTCCTCTGGGACTGGATGAGTGGGAGTTGAGAATGATGTATACTGATACTCTATACTGAGGTGAGAGTATGCCTGTGGGCAGAAACAAGTGGATGCATTAGCATTTGTACAAGTGTGTGTGTGTGTGTGTGTGTGTGTGTGTGTATAGTTCTTAAATCAACAGTTTGGGCAATGGAGTCTTTGCTGAGTGTCCAGATGTTCCAATAACATCCAGAGGAAAGGTCGTGTCCCATACCTCACTCATATTTTGGGATATAGCCTTGATGTATCACTAACTCTGGCCTCATGTAAAATAAGGAAAGTAATCCAGTGCTCCAGGACTGGAAAATACTGTATTCAGATGCTCTATTTAAGACTTCTGCTATCCAGAGTACTCAAATAAAGCTCTCCCAAGGCTTATCTGGGTGTTTATTGTTCTCTGATACAGCAAACTTCTTTCCCATGAAAAAAAAAACTCTGTTAGCTTTGAGGCCTATAAATGGTAGCTTCTGTTCTGGGTAGCTGGGCAGAAAAGGCTGAGTCATTGTCACTTTTTTTCACCTTTTTAATAATATCAAAATCTATTTGTGAGGCTTTAGTTGAGGTTCTGCAGTTCAGCTCCTTCAAGGACATTACGATTTTATTGAAACCACTAATTGCTTTTCACTGTCAAAACGACTGGGAAAAGTAATGAAGTGTTGCACATGAACGCTAGGCAGCTCATAACTATGGAAAAGTCAGCCAGGTGCTGTTGACTGTTTTTGGAGAGGTAGATCGTGTCATATGATGGTGTCAATATGTTTATGTTCATAAGAAAACTATGACTGTTTTTTATCAGCACATACACTCTCAGCTTAATCTAAAGTAAGCTAAAGTATGGCTGACCTTTAGCTTACTTACCCTTACTTACTCCTCTATTGCTAGGAAACAAGACTGCAGCCATGCTAGCAGCTCTGTGAGGGTGTGCTACATGCTAACATGCTCACAATGAACAAGCTGACATGTCTGGCAGGTGTAATGTTTAACATGATCACCATCTCAGTTTAGCTGAGATAAACGTTACTGTCTTTCGAGATTTTATACATCCTGCTACGTCCTGCTGTGCCCTGTAACGTCCTGCAGTGGCCTGCTATGCCATGAACTACTACAAACCACCAATAACTAGTCACTATTCTCTTATCTTTATTGTGACTGTTATTGCCACTATTCAGTACACCCCCAACCGGCACCGTCAGACTCCACCTACCAAGAGCCTGGGTCTGTCCCAGGTTTCTTTCTGAAAGGAGTTTTTCCTCGCCACTGTTGCACTTAATGCTCACTCTTGGGGAAATAACTAGAATTGTTGGATGTTTGCAAATTATAGAGTGTGGTCTAGACCTACTCTATCTGTGAAGTGTCTTGAGATAACTCTTGTTATAAATTGATACTATAAATAAAATTGAATTGAAATCTAATAAGGGGGGCAAAGCCTTTACTCCTTGCTCAATAGGACAGACACAGTTGCTTGTGTCAGTAGTTTGTTAGACTCGCATTGCCAGACCTCTCAGCATCGTGATTGGGAAAGTGAGGGTCATCGGGCATGTGAGCCACGCGGAAATGTACTTTCGTTGATCTAGTCTAGCAGTTAGTAGGACACAAAGAACAGCTGGCAGTGTCATGCTTGTAACATAATGGTGGTTTTGGATAGTTTTGACACCTTTTTCTCAGTGGTACCAAACCACTGAGAAAAAGGTATTTTCTGAAAAGACTTTTTAGAACTTGCAAACAGTGCAGGATTGAGTCCCTCTCATTGCAGCAGTTTTTAAGCTCCTCTTTCTGAAGTGACTCATAAGTTTGCCGCCTGTATGGTCAACCACGGCTGTTTATAACTCGTCTGTTGCTCACACCCACGGCCAGCCACACAAACATGCAGAGGCTAATGGAAGGGCCAACTGCTCTTCAATATCACACTTGTTGACTATATTTTTTAAAAACTCAGGGTATTTTTAGGATGTTACCTAACTGCCATGTTTAAATGTGTTGTTTGGTGTTTTGCAGGCAACCTATCGTCCTTTCCTGCGCCAGATCCTGGAGGAAGTCTTCCACCCTGAAAGACTTGAATGTCCCGACATCGAGCACATGTCTGGAGGCCTCACAGACCTGCTCAAGACCGGCTTCAGCATGTTCATGAAGGTCATACCTTGCTCGTAACTCACACACACACACATTTGTATGTAACGGGGTCAACTCTTTCACATCCTCTTCATTATTCCTTTGCCAACCCGTTGTTAACAACCTTCTTCCATTGATTGAACTTGACCTGATTTGACAATATGCTGAGAAAGCTTCTCTCATGTCTGCGCATATACAGCGTTTACCCTTGTAGTCCAATTAAACCATCAACTATGTGACTTAATATATTATTTTTTATTTTATATACTGTATATGTATTTAACCACCACTTTTAATTCTTCTGAACCACAATTCCTACCCTTAGACACATAGATGTTTGACATGGCCAACAGATCAACCAGTCAGTCTGTGTTATAATCATCACTGCACACACATTTGCAGAACTGTTCATGTATTACACATACTGCAGTCAGGAGCTATAGGATAAGCACAACATTGGGATCATTTTCACAAGGGTCACACTTTCTTAGGACAAACAGCCACGTGTCTCCACATGGAGTCACCAGCTGCTTCTTTTCATTTCCCATTTAGAAAGCAGTTTGCTTCACCGCGTGGGCTTAACACCCCCACCATGAATGTTCTTTATAACATGCCTAGTGGTACCTCTGTTGTGTATTAAAGAGGCTTATCTTGACCTGAGAAATTCAGAGAAAATGTAATTAGCCTTTCTGTGCCCTCATGGTTTATGAGTTACCAGCTTAAATGGACAGTGCTTTACAAATGGCTCGCGCTGTTGGGGACCTGTTTGAATATCTGGAACAGATGCCAGTGGACGGTATGAAGCCTTGTGTCATGTTAATAGAACTCCAGTGTTTTGACATGACATTTTACACACATGTTCAGGGTCCATATCTGCACGTTCCCCATATTTGGTGGTGTTAATCAATAGGCCATCCTTTCAGAACTAGCCAATTATATAGTTAAAAACAAATGCACCAATGCATTTGGGGTGATGTTTTGTGAAGATTGGATTAAATAAACAGTATGGAATATGGAGCAAGGACATTTTTTGTTCAAAATAGCACAATGTTTTTTTCCCAGGTGCTACACAATCTTACTTTAGAGTCTAAGCACGCTTTTGCTTATTGATTTATTTGATGTATATTTTCATAAACGGACATTTCAACCTCTCCCTTTTCAACAATAACATCGTTAACAGCTGTCAGTTTCCAGAAAAGTGTTCATTTACACATACCCGTGTATATAACCCGTCAAGAGCACGCCAAACCTGTAGGTGGCAGTGTGACGAGGAGCTCAAGCCCACGTTAGCCAGTTAGAATCACTTCCTCTCTCTTGTCTTCCTCACTTCCTCTTTCTTCCTCCTCACTTCCTTGGCTGCCTAAAACCTCCGGTTGTCTCAGTTTACATGCTGTCACTCCTCAATGTGAGTCGAGTGCAGATGTGAGCTCAGATTTAAACGGTTAACGACATAACTGGCATACTGAAATGTGTGAAATCCATGCATTAATAAACTGTATTAAATAAAAGCTATCTATGACTGTTTGGTTGCTAACGTTAGCTCAAAACGCCAAGTGACAGCCTTTGTTGTGTTTTATTGCTAGCTTGTAGCTAAGCTTGGAGTCATTTCAAAAACGTTGTAGCTATCTATGATTGTTTGATTGCTAACGTTAGCTCAAAACACCATTTAACTAACAGCCTTTGTTGTGTTTGATGCTAACTTGTAGCCAGCAGTGAACCAACTTGGTTAAGTAGGTCCAGTTTTACTGTGTTGACATTACAGAAGTCTCTCGTTAGCATCTTGTATGCTACTTGTTGCAAAGTGCACTCTGCACTCGACTCACATCAGGGAGTGACACATGCAAACGTTCAAACAAAGATTCCCAAATTCTCCACTCTGGCCGAAGGTTTTGAAAGGACTCGTTTTCAGAGGCAAATTCTCCGTTTGTGTGTAAACAAAGTGAAATTTCTCAGTTTTTCAAAATAACCATGTACGTGTAAACTTAAGACTATCATGCAGTCTCACATCTGGCACACAAGTCAATTCAGTTTGATTTTCTAATTAATTACTTTGTTCTGTTTTATATACAGTGTTATTTTAGTTCTAATTATTAATTTAGATTTTTCCAAAAGTATAACCACAAATATACATTGTGATTAAACAGATTTAATGTATTTAAACATTACACCAGGTTCCAATATAATCCTTAGATGACACCGGCTCAGAGAGGTCCAGAGAGGCCCAGAGAGGTCCAGAGAGGCTCAGAGAGGTCCAGAGAGGCTCAGAGAGGTCCAGAGAGGTCCAGAGAGGTCCAGAGAGGTCCAGAGAGGCCCAGAGAGGTCCAGAGAGGTCCAGAGAGGAGCACAAGCTTCACTGCCAGAGAAACCACTAGTGTCAGCCAGACAGTAGTCTGTAACAGTGTTGCAATAACAAGAAACACCATCCTTTCTTAGTCATCCATTTTAACCCAAATTTCCCCTTTAAAAAAAAAAAAAAGAAGCAGTTGGATTGGCAGTGAATGAGAAAGTGTTTACAGGATTTATACAATTTCAATCATTCATGTAGTTATTCAGTCAAAAAGAACTAGATCCAGGGTACAAGCGGCCAAAATGGGTTTCCTCAGGAGGGGGGCTGGCGTCTCCCTTAGAGATAGGGTGAGAAGCTCAGTCATCCGAGAGGAGCTCGGAGTAGAGCCGCTGCTCCTTCACGTCGAAAGGAGCCAGTTGAGGTGGTTTGGGCATCTGGTAAGGATGCCTCCTGGGGCCTCCCTAGGGAGGTGGTCCAGGCACGTCTAGCTGGGAGGAGGCCTCGGGGAAGACCCAGGACTAGGTGGAGGGATTATATCTCCAACCTGGCCTGGGAACGCCTCGGGATCCCCCAGTCGGAGCTGGTTGATGTGGCTCGGGAAAGGGAAGTTTGGGGTCCCCTACTGGAGCTGCTGCCCCCGTGACCCGATACCGGATAAGCGGATGAAGATGGATGGAAGGATAGATGTAGTTATTCATTCATTCGTTTACAGTTTTGTTTCTCCTGAATTTCTAGGTTTTATTTAGTCTGGCTATCACCAGACCAAGCCAAGCTCAGTAGATCTAAGATTGAGTGTTGGTCCGGGGAGTCTGCTCTGTATTTCTACTCCACAAGAGGCGTGACCAACAGGCATAGTTCACATGACTCTGTACACAATTGGATAGTCCTTCAACCAATCAGACCAATGACCCGGGTGACGTAGAAGCGACAGCGGCATCAACGGGTTGCTGCTCTTCGGTGACGTTTGGTGGCCACCATGTTGAATGTAAACAAGAAGCTGCTTGGTCGCTTCTCTATCGTCATTGTGTTAAACCAATAGCACGCCGGGTAGATAAGCCAGTTTGTGATTGGTTACCACAAAATTGTGAACTGAAGCAGGAGAATTTAAAGTGCAGGTTTCCAGACTGAGCTGCAGGGCCAAATCAAATCGCCGGCAGAGTGGGCGGGGTATACCCAGTCTAGGTTTTATTAATATTAATATTAACAGGCCGTTTTATGTAGTTTTGGGCTTGTGGGTAATGTATATCCACCGCAGAGCGGATCAGTATCCGAGGTCTGATTATCCCACATGTGGGCCTGCTTAAACTGATGATTACCCATGGGGGAGGATTTAGACTGGTTGTGTAACCGTGGCCTAGTTTTACACCATACAGTCTATGTTTTACACACATTTAAAAAAGTTGGCCCCCGAACCAACAACTCAGACAGGCTAAACCTATAAACCTGAACTTTGGGCACACCCTTTATGCTATAAAACAACCCAATAGAACTTTTTAACCACAGAGACTTCTGTGTACTCCACAGTTTGTATCATTAAACATACTGGACCTTGCAGTCTGGATTATGACCCAGTGAGCTTAAAATGTCATCTTAAAGTCTCTGTATCCAAATTGTCTGTGTGTGTGTGTGTGTGTGTGTCAGGGTCCCAGTTGTGCAGGAGATCTTGCTCCTGCTCATTCCTAAGTAATTCTGCTGCAGTTCCTACTAGGGCTAGGCAATATGGAGAAAATCAAATATCACAATATTTTTAACCAAATACCTCAATATTGATATCACAACAATATTGTAGTGTTGACTATTGGTGCTTTCACAAAATATTTACACAATGAGATTTTTGATAAATAATCATCAGTAATGTGTATGACTAATTTAGCCTTTAAACCAGGAAAAGACAACACTTATGCCATATCAAGATATTACAATATCCAAAATCTAAGACAATATCCGGTCTCATATCACGATATTGATATAATATCGATATCGTGCCCAGCTCTAGTTCCTACATCTGACCAGCAACAGCAGCAACCACAGGTTTAGTATCCAGGGAATTCAAGCCCTAAATTCACTGGATATCTCCCATTTCTCGAGCACTATTTGCTATTTGCTTACAACAGCTGTTGGTCCATGAGGCGGCAGCACTTTCTCTCCAGTGCGAAAGCATGTTAGGAACAAGAACTCCCAGTGTGGAACATTGTTTAGTAATCCCATACTTTAAGAGCAATGATGACATGCTTGAAAATGATTGGGATGTTTGACTTCAGGAAGCGGATTTTCTCTTACTACAGAATGTGATTAACACTGGCAATATAGATATATGTAATATATAGGTAGTGTGTGTGTGTGTGTGTGTGTGTGTGTGTGTGTGTGTGTGTGTGTGTGTGTGTGTGTGTGTGTGTGTGTGTGTGTGTGTGTGTTTGGTACGTCTGTGTTTTTGTGATAATCGGATCGTGAACGTATCGTTACATCCCCCGATGCGAGTTGCGTACGTTTTATGTCCGATATCACATCAATACATTCATGAGAAATCTCGTGGAGTTCCTTCAGATATTATCGCGTTGTTTTACCTCGAAAAAACAATTGTTGATAAAAAACAAACACAGAGCATTAAAAAAAGCTACAAAAAATGCCACTATGTCTACAAAAACAAAATTTATTCAGAGACTTTATGGTGAAATAAAAGACACAAAGGAAACTTCTTAGAAACTCGTCAGGTTTATTATTCTCATTAAAACACTCTCCTCCCCTTTATTATATTATTACTAGTGCTGTCAGTTAAACTCGCTATTAACGGCGTTAAGGCTATTGCGAGATTTACGTTATTTTTGTTCTAGCTAACTTTGTAGTTTCTCACTAGTAACGTGAGAAAAAGTACAACGCCCACTGGATCTAGCTAGACCAGAAACACACACGCCGTTTGGCCTTGCGAGCCGGCCAAAGAGTAGTAACGTCACGTTTTGAGTGGATGGCAAAGGCGAGACTTGTATGTTTTGTATGTTGTTTCAAAAATAAAAATTGTTAATCACAAAAGAAATCCAGGGTTTGAATCCACTGGCAGGCAAAATGGAGGAAATCATCTGACTGTGTTTTAAGATCCATTTTAGCATGCGCTGAGATCAAATGTGAACCCTGAGGCTAGACCAGTTGGGACCCGCTAGTACAGTTCATGTCTTACTGAAGACAAAAGCAGCTCATAGCCAGCAGCTTGATTTTTTTATTTTTTATTTTTATTTTTTTAAGAATTTACATTCAAAACCAAATTTAGTGAGCTGCATTTGCATAGTGCGACTCCAGGGAAGCCTGTGGATGTATTTTATCATCAGCATTTTCTAGATCAAACAACTACTCGATGATCAACACATCATTTGAATATGAAAATAATTGTTAGCTGCAGCCCTAACCAGGACAAACAGTAGAATAAAGATCTCTTCTCCTCACTTAAACATTTCATCCTTTCACACTTCCCTAAGCCCCTCCCTCCCTGTGTGTCCCATGGCAGTGCACATGGTTCAGACACTTAGCTGCAGTGTGTATGTGGATCAAACAAAAATGCAGCCACATTGTTCTCCCATTTTTTTCTTCACTTAACACATGTTGAGTCATCCTCGCCATGCTTTAGCCCAGCCTGCTGATGTTTCACGTGTACAGCCACTCTCTCCTCAGGTCCGCCCCCTGTAGCTCTGATTGCTCGGTTAGCATTCACAGGCTGGAGATGTGTCCTAGCTGCCCCTTGGCAACCAATAGCACAAAGCCATTATTACCCCCCAACAGCCAATCAGGGTCAGCAGAATCCCCAGACTTCACCCAGCTGTTAAAATTCATGTTTAAGTCACAGCTCATGCTGTTCTGTGATGTGTGAGCACATAGTTAAGTCTGTGAAAGTGTCCTGACTCAGATGATGTGTGACATTTGTCTGTGGCTGCATATGTTGAGTGAGAGTGTGTGTGTGTGTACACGTGTCAGCCATCATAACACTAGGGTGAGAAGACATTAATCCATTGAGCTTTGTTTTGTAGAGTCCACTCTCATCGGTATCACCACAATATCACACATGTCCAGCTGGACAGTGACTCAGCCTCGAGACAAAGAGAGAGGAAATGAGAGTAGAAGGGTTGTCCAGACTGTTCTACAGTAAGAAGCGGAATAAACACCTCCGATGTCTTAAAAAAAAATTACAACCAATTACAATGTCCCGTCTCTTTACTCCAGGTGAGTCGTCCACATCCCAGCGACAACCCTCTGCTCGTCCTCTTCCTGGTTGGTGGAGTCACGCCCTCTGAGCTTCGGCTCATCAAAGAGATCGTACCACGCACAAACCCGGGACTCAGGTGAGTACTGCCAGGTGACTAACATGTAGCTCTCTGCATAATCATGGCTGTGTGTTTTCTACTTGCCAGTTACTTTTCGAGTTTAAGCCCCACTAAGTTATTTTTTCTGGGATATTTAGCTTTGTTTCCTGTGGCGTAGAACAAAAATATGTTTCATCTCTCAAAGTGTCACTTAAGCCGGGCTGGTGAAGTTTTTCAAATGTCTTTAAGAGAAAGAAACTAGTAACACACCAATGAGCGTGCTGGGATTACAGCGAGGTGTGTTCAGGTGCATTCTGGGCGTGCTGGTCTTACAGGGAGGTGTGTTCAGGTGCATTCTGGGTGTGCTGGTCTTACAAGGAGGTGTGATCAGGTGTATTCTGGGCGTGCCGGTCTTACAGGGAGGTGTGTTCAGGTGCATTCTGGGCGTGCTGGTCTTACAGGGAGGTGTGTTCAGGTGCATTCTGGGTGTGCTGGTCTTACAAGGAGGTGTGATCAGGTGTATTCTGGGCGTGCCGGTCTTACAGGGAGGTGTGTTCAGGTGCATTCTGGGCGTGCTGGTCTTACAGGGAGGTGTGTTCAGGTGCATTCTGGGTGTGCTGGTCTTACAGGGAGGTGTGTTCAGGTGCATTCTGGGCGTGCTGGTCTTACAGGAAGGTGTGTTCAGGTGCATTCTGGGCATATTGCTATCTTGAGGCAGCATGAAATGATTGCTCCATTGACCAACAAAAACCTGGTCTACAGTCAATAACGCAGCATTTCATTGTTATTTTAACAGTGCATTATTAAAATGTGCCTAGGCTTGTTAAACGCACACTATGCTTGTTACATACAAAGGGACACACACTATGGGACACGCCCTATGCTTCTTACACACACTATGCTTGTTACACCCACAGGGACACACACTATGGGACACACACTATGCTTGTTACACCCACAGGGACACACACTATGGGAGACACACACTATGCTTGTTACACCCACAGGGACACGCGGCAACGCATAAACATGCAAAAGATTTAAAAAAGTATTGGGCTCCTGGCAAAGAATGCTTTCCCGAGTGAGCAAAGTGTAACACTGACCTACATACACTGGAGGCTCCCATCAGGTGTAGAAAGTTTGAGTGCCATCCCATCTGTGCACGTTTTACCAATGTAATTGTGTCCATGAGATGTCTTGGCTGTCTGCCTATGTTTTTGGGTGGTTTAAGTGCCATCTGCGTATGCACGCCACACTGAATGTAAAACATGCAGATGTATGCGTTTCCTTTATGCGAGAGGAGAAAGGAGAAGAGGGCGGTCAGGCTGGGGTGATGTGGGTTTGTCTTAATAAAAGGCTTTGAGAAGGAGGTCAGAGGTAATGAAAGGCCTGGCGGCGATCAAAGCCTTCCATCTGTAATCAGGAAAACTGAATAAAGACGAGCTTATACAATAACTGGCTGGCCTGGCCCACACGCATTCTGACCTCAGCACACACACACTATAACCTGAGCACATACATGCACAAAATACATGTACATGTGTGTACACTGATGGCGGACCAGACGTTGAGGTACAGTTCCACTGAAAACAAACTGCAGAGTTTCGCTCTTGCACTTGGACTAAATTCCTCTGAAACGTGCTGACTCTGCCACTACAAACAGGCTCGCTGCCAGTTTTAGGTGCTGACCCAGAGTTAAAGCAACATACTGCAAGACAAAGCGTCTCTGTTATACAACATCCTGTAAGAGGACTGGGGTTCTTATGGGGTTCTAACTACAAAGCACTCAAAGAGGGCAAACTTCCGCTGAAGTAAAGAGTAGATGTGGGGAAAGAAATCGAAAATTTTACGTATTGTGTTTTTCCCACCTAAATAGTTTGCGTTTATACAATGGCCAACGGCGTATTGTACATATCCGTTTCCAGCAAAACAGTGAAAGCAGACATTTCATGAACTTAACATGGCTCACTGAAATAGCTCACTGGGACACTTGATGGAATTGAGCCGATCTTTAAGGTTATTAATTTCAGCTGTGCTTTTCCTACTATGACAGGTCAAAATGTCTGCTGTGAAAGAGATCCGTACTCAATACTTTCCAAACGCAATAAATGAAAATTGCAATAAAATTAAATCGGCCCCCATGTGTCGTGAAAGATTCTAATCAGGACAAAAGCATATGGTCCCAGTCCTAGTAATGTTGCTGATTTAAATCCAGCTCTGTGTCACGGTACTTTGGGCAGGGGGTTTCGATGAATAGCAGCGCATGGAGCTTCCAGCTGAGCAGAGCAATTCAATTTTATTTGTCGAATCAAATCTTAACAAGAGTTATCTCAAGACACTTTACTGATATAATTTATTAAGTCCCAACCATTCTAGTAATTCCCCCAAGAGCATGCATTAAGTGCGACCATGAACAGTGGCGAGGAAAAACTCCTTTTAGGAAGAAACCTGGGACAGACCCAGGCTCTTGGTAGGCGGAGTCTGACGGGGCCGGTTGGGGGGGTGATGAACAGTGCCAGTAATAATCACAATAAATAATGGAACAGTGACTAGAAACGGTAGTAGTAGTAGTTCATGTCATAGCAGGGCGTTACAGCATGTAGAGTGGCATAGCTGGACGTAGCAGGACGTAGCAGGACGTAGCCGAGTGTAGAGCAGCAGGACCACGTCTGCAACCAAGATCTTGGTGTCAAGGAAATATGCTGGCCGAAAAGAAAAACCACGGAGGATCTGCAGAGATCCGCCGGGATCTCAGCAGACCTCCACTGCTCGGGGCTCTGTGCCCGGGCACCACCGAGGGAAGCCAAACACCGCTCAACGAAAACACAAAGATGACACGGAGCTGGTGTAAAATCGGCAAAGTGTCCCTTAAAGTGTTCTGCATCAAAACATACATAACGATAGATGTGTTTGAGAAGATCGCAAAAATGTTAAATGTAAATAAATGTATTCCTGAATCTACACCAAAATCAGTCACTCATATATCTCGGACCATTGCAGGACTTTTCACCTGTTTTTATTCAAAATAGAGTGACGTCCCCCCCGTGTAGACTTGACAGGTGATTGTAAAATGTCTGTAACTTTTTGTTTTTTTACATAGAGAAAGACTGCACAGCTTGAATTCTCAGTGGTTATAACATGTATTCTAAAGCCCTTTTCAGACATGCACCTTAATACGTGTGAAAACAACGCTACATGTTGATTCCATGTCTGAATACGCATCCAAGTCCCTTTTACCTTGCAGCAGGACCCAGGGGACAGCTGTATTGATACTGACTGGATTGTCCTGGTGATAAAAAGGAAAGTTGATAAGATAGATTTAAGTTGGAGTATTACCTACCTCCAAAATGACATTTTGAGATAGCACGCCACCTAAAAACCTGTCAAACAACGAAAGCACTGCATACATTCCTTGCTGGAAGTAATTCAATCAAATTAAGAAAATAAACCGGTTACCAGGCACCTGATTTAGGCACCTTTTTTAATTGCCAATTTGCACGTCACCCTGACATTCATGTCTGCTTCATTTCTAAGTGTTGAGTAAGTCACAGTGACCTGTTTTAACTTGAATTAATGAGTGTGTTGTGCTCTGCTCCAGGTGCTGGTGTTGTCCACCAGGTTACTGAGACCCACGGATATGCCAGAGCTGCTCTTCACCACCCAAAGACTGTTGCCTGATATCGGCATCTGAAGGGCCGTTTAGTGGAATTACACCCGTGCACACGCCAAGTGGAAGGACACGTGCGCCGCAAACACCTCCACACCTCGTCAGGTGTGGGTCAAGCTTCAGCAAATAGGAGAATCACTGTCAAAAGCTGCGAGCAGAAGTCAAGGGAACCAAAGGAAGCAACATTCCTCTCCAGTGTATGTCTGTGTTTTGTCAGAATTAATTACAAAGTAAACTGTAAATTAATTATATGAAAGTAGATATTTGCTTTTGGGGTTTCTTGGAGACGGAATACAAAAAATACATGTGTGTGTTTGTGTGTGTGTGTGTCCTTCTTCTGCCAAGCAGAAATCTGCCCAAAGCCACTGTTGAGTTTTCTGAGCAAGAGTTGTAAAATTACATCAAATGTTAATATGAAACAATTAAACCAGTAACCTTTCACACACGGTCATCTGATGCCGCACCCATCGGGCTTAGCAAGCCCAAGCTGTTTTGGCCAGGTTGTTAAAAGCAGGCCCACTCTGTTATCATCCATTCACACCTCGCCTCATCATATGGTGACAAGAGCACAATAATAAACAAGTCGTTTCACCCGGTTGGCTAAGGCCCATAATTTGCTCACACCTACAGTAGAGCTTGCCCCCACCTACACTCCTCACTCTCTCCAACATGAATCACCTCGGCTGGAGCGCAGTCATTTGCCACCCACACACCTAAATCAATAGTGCCTCCCACATTCTGTCAAGCAGAGAGAATACTTGTTTGAGACTGAAACAAGTTGAGGCTACACTAGGTTCAGGATTACAAAATAAACAGATCTGTAAAAACAGCTTTATTGGAAATGTGCTTAATATATTTGTCTTTTGGGAGCTCTCAATTCTCAGAAGAGTCCCTAATAAAAACTAACACGAACTCTTCCAGTGTCAGCGCAGGCTTTTTCAAAATTTTTTGTCAATGTAGTTTTTCTGGGGGGAAGAAGGAGATATCAAGGCCTATAAAGCAAGTACACTATTTTCTTCATTGTATTCATAACTGCTGATGTCAAAGCAGTTTTATGAATAGTTTATTCATTCCTCACAGAATAAGTACAGCTCCAGAAGTTAGTTTTTTAGATGTAGCCTACTGTCTGTATACATGTTTGTTGTGAAATGCACACCGATAAATGAAAAGACATTCAAATTCATCATAATTTTATTGTGATCAAAATGTGATGAAATTGGAACGAATAAATAACCTTTGAGTCATACTTTTTTATATAAAGTGCATCAGTGATAACTGTCACGCTACATACAGCATCTGCTGCCCTGCTACAACCCCCAACATTTGTAATTATGTCTTACACAATGATGGTTTTGATGATGCAAAAATATACTGCTGTTAGTGACATACAAGAGACTAGAGTGTACACACACACGGCTACACAGAGCCCTGGCTCAAGTGTCTGGGTATAACGCTAGCATTTAGTGGCAGTCTGAATAAACAGCAGCTAAAAATAAGCAGTCCTTCAGCACTGTTGCCAGGAGAGCAGTGTGTGGTTCAGTCAGCCTCACACAGCTGCTTCCGTGTCTCCTCGGATGGCGTTTCTAGTCCTGAACAGATGACTGTCATCACTGCCCCGCCTCACACATGGCATCTGACAGGCCAGACACCTGCCACTCAGAGGCCATTCCCTTGGGCTCACCCACCTCACTACTTAGAACCAACCACTGTTCATGTCACATCTGCCTCTTTCAGCCAGGCTGATACAGGACTTCAGTGGAGAAGCAAACCTCTCCTCCACCTTTTAAAAGCTTTCTTACTGTAGCCACTCTGGACCACTTTCAACATAGTTCTCTTCACACAGAGGTGACTGTCCTGACTTTGGCTGACAGTGCTTGCTTAAAGCGCCTCTTCAGGTCTTGCATATTGGGAGATTTTGGCCTGGGGATGAGGGGTGAGCGCCTCTTCTCTGTCGTAGCGCCGGCAGAGTTAGGGGCAGGAGGCGGCTGCTTGGCTAGCTGACAGCACAGCCTGTGGAAAGCCTTGTGCACCTCGCTGTAGTCCTCACTGGCAGATACTTCATAGAAAGAACAGCCCAGGGTGCCTGCCAGCATAGGGCCCTGCTGGGAGTCCACCCGCCTCAGGTGCAGCAGGTCCGCCTTGTTGGCCAGTAGGATTACTGGAGGCATGTTGGCGCCTCCGGTACGAACAACCAGCTGATGCAACTGATTGATCAAATCGAAGCTGCGGCGGTCGGTCACAGAGTACACCAGCACCACTGCATCAGCCCACTGGATGGAGCAGGTCACATGATCTGGTAAATTGATGCCATTATCAGTCATCTGGGAAGGGAAGAAAAACAGGGAGACCAATTAAAACTCTGAATTCTTACTTAGAGCGACATTGTAAGCATTTTCATCCAACCTTCCCTGACATTATGAAACGTTTCTTTAGTAATGACGGGTATGCTGACTGAGGCAGACAAGAGCTATAGGGTTACTCCTGCAGAACAGAGGTGGGCTGAGAGTCTGGATCTGGGTATCATTTACCCTGGCCTCAGACATCCATTAGCCTAAAGAGGAGATTAGACAGCCAGACTGAAGGGCTCTACTTGGATTTGGACTGGTGCCCAGTCAAGAGACGTTTAGATGATTTTAACAGTCAGACAGTGAATTGAATTATATTCTTTTTGTATTGGATTATCCTCAGATTTTCATATGTTGAATCCTGTCAGCTCAGTTAACTACAGTCAGCCCAGGGAAAATAAAAACTAATTTCTTAGAAGAGGAAAGCTAAAACAAAACAAACAGGATCTCACCTCCACACCAGGAGTGTCTTGAACCTGGATGGTCACTTGCTCTCCATCCACCTTCACTTCTCTGGAATAGAGATTACCTGCACACAGAGGGGGGAACAACAACTTTAGCACCAAAAGTTTCACCTCCTTAATAAAAAACAGCCAATTTAGCCCATTTCATCCTCACAAAGTACAATGTGCAGTTACTCACCAGCATTTCTTTCGTAGTCTCCGATGAAGCGCCTCGTTAGGAATCTCACCACGAGCGCTGAAACAGAGAAAAGCGAAAATACAAAATTAGACAATGGGCTATAGGATAGAACACACGGCAACATGAATCCCTCTGCGACTGAACTGCGAGTGATTTTAGTCATTTTCTTACCTGTTTTTCCAACTCCGCTGCCTCCTATCACAGCCATTTTAATGACCCGGTTTGGGACCGAGCATTCGGGTGCTGGATACTCGGCAATGGTCGTCATGTTCTGGATGAGACGCATTTTTTTTCGTTTTGTCAATTCTGTGCAAACAAAATGGACTAAACTAGTTTTTGTCCAAATTCTTTCAACGGTCGCGGACAAAGACTTCGGTTAAGACGGGTGAAGTTAATCCTGTATCAATCCCGTTAGAGGATGACTAACTCAGCAGCAGCTCACGGTCCAAAGAGCAAACTGAGTGACTGCTGCTGTTGAGAAGCGCTCGCGGCTTTTATAGTGCTCGAGCGGTAGTCGCATCTGATTGGGCGCTGGTTATCCTCCTCCCTCCCTCGTGCGCCTCCTCCTACACGGGGAGAAGTGCTGTGCAACAGGTGGGACCTCTGGCTGGGTGTCATGGCGAAACAGGCTGTCGGTGGAAAGGGAAAACGTTTTTGTTTTTGCTTTACAATAAGGGCTGTGAACATTTTATTCTAATAGGTAGAAATATTATTTGTTTTTTAATTCTTAAAAGTCGATGACGAAGGGGGGGTATTCATGTTGCCAGTTGTATGTTTTGAATGTTAAATTAAAATAAATGTTAATCACAAACAAAACTTGAATGTCACAACAATTAATCTTATTTTCTAGTGAAACATAAAAGTGACCGGTTTCCCCATTAGTGAACTGCAAATAGGTTGCCGTCATTATTTTTATATTTGTACATTATTTGAGCATTAGTCACATCTTCAAAATACAACCAGCTGTTTTTTTCTCCTGCATGTTGTTGTGTGTGGGATTACAGTATGCGGATGGATCCAGTCCAATCTCACAGTGTTGTGTTGCAGCTGGTAACCTGTTCAGACATGCCCCTTCATTTGGGAATTGTCCACACAGGGGGTTAAAGACAGCTACTGTTGTACAAATATACCCCCCACAGATATACATACACACACAAAAAACACACATTCACACATACCTTACAAGAACTCATGTCATGGATGTAAAAGCCAACGGCCCTCCACGTGCAGAACTGACACATTTCAGCCAGTTATCTATGAAAGGCAACAAAGCCGTGAAATAGGCAGGCTATCTATTTTTAGAGGAATACTGTAACATAATAAAACATTTCTTCATATTTCACATGGCAAAGCAGTGCAGCATCCCTTTTGTCTGTCTCGTCCCCCCCACCCTCTCTCCTTCTCCCATCTTTCATTTGTGCTCATGTGCTCTGAGGTATTTTGGCATCCAATCCTTCTGTGATTATGGTCTGGTATGTATTTTTGATAAGAGTGCTGATGACAGGCGTCCCTGCTGAAATATGAAATTAGTGCCCTGGTTTCGTGAGCAGACATGGTTGTAGGTGTGTACACATGCACACACAGAACTACGCCTCTAACCACATCACAGTGAGCTACACCCCAGCAGCATTACGGGAAGGGCAAACCTTTTTTTCTTTCTAGTAGTGTGCAAATACTGTACATACTTGCATTTGATTACATCTCAAAGAGTTTCAGAGTGCAAATTAAGCTCAAGCTCCTGCCTTTTTAAATAAATCAAGTGAGTGGGGTTTTACTGTTGCAGTATATTTGTGATACAGAAAGATAAAAGGCATCACGGTTGTTCCCTCCTCTAGCAACAAGGTGGGAAGGCTAATTGCGACAGATAATAATGGGAGGATGCTGTGCTATGTGGAGGTGTTTTTTTAGCCTGTTATCCTAATGACGTGCCATGATTCACTCAGAAATAGTTAGTGATGCATACCAGAAGTCAAAGCAGCAGTGTCTTTAAACTGATGGAGTGCAGCATCAATGGTTGTAAAACCTAAGAAAAAAATATATTTATACTTTACGTTGCAGTGCAGTATTCCTCTCCACTTTCTGTTTGTACCCAGTGTTTCCTTCACTTTTCCTGAGGGAGGGCTGGAGGTTAATTAAAACCCCTTTGAGCCAAGGAGGACAATTATAGCCACAACAGATCAGAACAAGGCCTGACTCGGGGATCAGAGTGTCACTCACGCAGAGGTGACAATAGATGGTTAGGGAAGGCAAAATGGGGGTAATCCTTTAGCTGGGGTGTGGACAATTGTCAGGGAGAATTCGGGGTATTCACTGCAAACTGAGGAATGTTGAGATAATTGGGGGTTGGCAGAGGGGACGAGGGGGCAGGTGAAATCAGGAGGAGGTGTTCTCAGAAGGATGTCCTTATTAACACAGAAGTGAGGACTGATTTCCCAATGTGGCCTCACCTTTTTACAGTGGAGCTGAGAAGAGGCATTTGACAATTACTTGCCCCTGGGCTTGATTCCTCAAAGGGAGGCTTATTTAGGATATCAGAGAAACTGGGGCAGTTTGGAGCTGCCCTTGGGGCACACCATGGTCAAATGTTTATCAGTACCATGATAGATGCTTATCAGTCTCATTGCCTTTAATCATTGTCAGCAAATGTGATTATTAAGAGCCAATTGTTCACTAAGTCCTAAGTTATCTTGTTCTTATAAAAGTGGGAGAATGCTCAATGTACATAACTCTCTAAATTTGGACTGTACCGAAGGGCAGGCAGGGTTTTAAAATCTTCAAAGTTATTTTCATGCATAACTTATTCATAATGGAATGCAATGGCCAGTTGTTGTTTACTTGTTAGGACTTGACTGCAGATGCACGACAACAACGGTAACTCATACCTATTCACACATCTTTTCATGGATCTTTTCACTTGTTTGTTTATATCTACAAGTGCATTTGCATTTCCAATGACCCATGGAAATTGTATTGGCCTGTCTGCACAAGCAGCTCCTGAGCCCCACAAAGGAAGAGAGGTTGTTTTTTTCTTATTGAAATGTGAAATGTTTGTGCATTTGCATATTGTTGAATGTCAACAGCAGTAGGGGGATGGCAATGGTGGTTTTAGAGGGTTGTATGTTCTATGGCACTGGCTCTGAATGACAATAGTCCCCCTGACACTACCTCCTCCTCCCACTCAGAGAATGCCAACCTTAAGTTTTAACACTGAAGTTACGTTGAAGTCATCGCCAGCTTCTTAAGAAACATGATGAAAAATGTTTCAATCTTGATTCTCTCATTCGTCTTTGTTTACATTCCACTTCTGATCTCTGGCGTAGCATTTGATAATTGGTTTCCACTCACATTTCTGAGGATTGATGTGCACGAGTCAGTCGGGGAACAGTTTATGCGTGCCAACAGGTATGGCTGTGTGCATATAGCAGACACAGACAGACAAACAGGACTAGGTGTTAATAACAGTCATAACAGAGGATAGGGGTGTTTTCATCTGGCGTGCATGTGACCAGAGATATGTATTATAGGTAAGACTTTAAACTCAGGATTATCCGCTTTACACTGATTGCGAAGGTTGTTGTTTTTTCTTTCTCACGTGTTAAACCTGTGAGTGAAAAATGAAGTTTGCACTTAACCTGTGCATATGTGGTTTGGATTTAACCCTCATGTTGTCTTTGGGTCAAATTGACCCGTTTTCAGGTTTAAAAAAAGTCACAAAAAATAGGCCCTCGAAATAAGTGTTGAAAATGTCAACATTAAAAATATCAAAAAACTTTGGAAAAGACACCAAAAACATAAAACCCCACAACATTGAAAAAGTGACAAAAATGTTGGAAAAAGCGAAGAGTTGGAAAATGTTTTTTTTTTCATGGTTGACGGGAAGACAACACAAGGGTTAACCATGTAAGGGGAAGTTTAGCTGTGAGAAGAGGGAGGTCCTTTTGTTATTATTTCAATGGAAAAAAACTATATTTTCCAGAAGAGTTGCATGTGTGCATCTTAATGAAATAATTTGAAGGGAAAAGAATCTTAAATATCTTTGGTATTTTGCAAAACAAATTATATTTAGTTTCTACAATGAGATGGTTTTATGTCCAAAAATGTCAAGGTATTTTGGTAAAGAGAGACAGTTTTCTTCTGTTTTACTCCACCCTGTCAGCCCTGGAGAGCAGTCTCAGTGACAGGCTGCTCCACCCCCGCTGTGTGAAGGAGAGATACCGCAGATCTCTCCTTCCAGCGGCCATCAGACTGTACAATGAACCCTGTTGACTGTGCAACACATCCCATGTGCCATTATTACATCTGTGCATAATTTTCATTTGTGCAACTTTCATAAGTGCAATTTTACTAATTCATGTGCAATTATTGTATAATACAGTTTGCTATATATGACTTATGTGCATTGCCCTTCTACAATACTTTTATACTACCAGTATTTACTTATGACCACAGGAGACTGTATAAGACTAAGTCTATTTTAGGGTTACTTAATGTCCAGTAACTTTGTTTTTATTTTACTGTAAATAAAATGGTACTGAATGGTACTTCTTTGTTTGACTTGTTTATGCTACTTTGCTGTTGCAAACTGCAATTTCCCCACTGTGGGACAAAAAAAGGTTTTCTTATCTTATCTTATCTTATCTTATATCTTATTTTCTCCCATCTAGCTTTGAGATCATATATCTCAATCAACTCTCTCACACCACGCAGTTCAAAGTCCGTATCACAGCTACGGTGGCCTTCACACTTGAAAAAGCCGGCCTCTTGCTCTTTTCAATCGCCTTTTTCTTTTTCTAGGCGAAGAAGAAGAAGAAGACTCCTGTTCCTGAAATTTGGATTTTAAATCTGTGTGGTCCTCCATGTTTCCTTCTTCTAACTAGACGGGGCCGGGAAGTGATGACACCCGTTAACAGCGTTAGCAGCACCTGTGAGTTTATCATGTGACAACAAAAACATGAAAGGTGGAGCAGTACGTCCTGTGTCCCTTACTGGCAAATGTAATTTAAGATGGCGCATGATTGTGGAGCGTCTACCCCAGTTCATGCTAATGGAAATGTAAAATTTCAAGCCAATAGGAATACTTGGAATTGATGGTGGTGGTAAGTATTCATAAAAAAGGACGAGTTTGGGAACGGGCAACACTGATTTTGATAATAAACAACTGAACATGTTACACACTGGACCTGAGAATCATTAAAACATTAAAAAAACATCTGCAAAAGGATTTTCAGTCTGATGGAACAAAAACATGGCAACAGGCAGAAGTAATGAACCCAGACAGCTGCCTTCTCCATAACATGGTATTCATTTTTTTTACATCCTCTGCACCTCTTCCATGTGCATACAGTAAATAATGGTGTCATTAGAACATATTTGTAGGTGAAACCGTAATGAGCCCAAGGTTGACCCCTGCGGTACACCCATTAAACACCAGTTTTGAGGCAGTATATATACACAGTATGTTACATTCAGATTTAGAATTACATTCATTACTTTTATTGTTGTCCTACCGTAACCATGCACCCAGTTTTAGTGAGACCCTGGATCTACAGTGCCTTGCGAAAGTATTCGGCCCCCTTGAACTTTTCAACCTTTTGAACCATTTCAGGCTTCAAACATAAAGATATAAAAATTTTATTTTTTGTGAAGAATCACCAACAAGTGGGACACAATTGTGAAATGGAACGAAATCTATTGGATATTATAAACAGCAAATAAAAAACTGTGGTGTTTAAGCAAACTCACCCAGAAGTTCAGCGAGGAATCCAATGTTGTCCTAAAATGACTGATGGTGATAAATAGAATCCACCTGTGTGTGATCAAGTCTCTGTATAAATGCACCTGCTCTGTGATAGTCTCAGGTTCTGTTGAAAGCGCAGAGAGCATCATGAAGATCAAGGAACACACCAGGCAGGTCCGTAATACTGTTGTGGAGAAGTTTAAAGCCGGGTTTGGATACAAAAAGACCCAACAGCTTTAAACATCCCAAGGAGCACTGTGTAAGCGATCATTTTGAAATGGAAGGAGTATCAGACCACTGCAAATCTACCAAGACCTGGCCCCTCTAAACTTTCAGCTCAGACAAGGAGAAGACTGATCAGAGATGCAGCCAAGAGGCCCATGATGGATGAACACAGAGAACTACAGGTGGGAGAGTCTGTCCATAGGACAACAATCAGTTGTACACTGCACAAATCTGGCCTTTATGGAAGAGTGGCAAGAAGAAAGCCATTTCTCAAAGATATCCAAAAAGTCTCGTCTAAAGTTTGCCACAAGCCACCTGGGAGACACACCAAACATGTGGAAGAAGGTGCTCTGGTCAGATGAAACAAATCAAACTTTTTGCCCACAATGCAAAACGATATGTTTGGCGTAAAAAAGCAACACAGCTCATCACCCTCAACACACCATCCCCACTGTCAAACATGGTGGTGGCAGCATCATGGTTTGGGCCTGCTTTTCTTCAGCAGGGACAGGGAAGATGGTTAAAATTGAGGGGGGAGATGGATGCAGCCAAATACAGGACCATTCTGGATGAAAACCTGTTGGAGTCTGCAAAAGACCTGAAACTGGGATGGAGATTTATCTTCCAACAAGACAATGATCCCAAACATACAGCAAAATCTACAAAGGAATGGTTCACCGTATCCAGGTAGAATGGCCAAGTCAAAGTCCAGACCTGAATCCAATCGAGAATCTGTGGAAAGAGCTGAAAACTGCTGTTCATATCCAACCTCACTGAGCTTGAGCTGTTTTGCAAGGAAGAATGGGCAAGAATGTCAGTCTCTTGTGTGCAAAACTGATAGAGACATACCCCAAGCGACTTGCAGCTGTTGTAATCCAGCAAAAGGTGGCTCTACAAAGTATTAAAGCAAGGGGGCCCAATAATTTTGCACGCACCACTTTTCAGTTTTTTTATTTGCTAAAAAGTTTAAAATATCCAATAGATTTCGTTCCACTTCACAATTGTGTCCCACTTGTTGGTGATTCTTCACAAAAAATAAAAATTGTATATCTTTATGTTTGAAGCCTGAAATGTGTCAAAAGGTTGAAAAGTTCAAGGGGGCCGAATACTTTCGCAAGGCACTGTATATAAGGGTGGGGGGGATTAAAGCACCATGTATGGAGTGTAACACATAACACATAAAACGCGACAAGGTGACGGACAGACAACAGAGGGAAGTGAGACGGCACGATAACAGAACTGACAAGATGGGACTGGACAGGACAAACACAAGGACGTATTATAGTGATTGGGTATAATGATCTGTGACCAATTGTTTAATTATTTTTTTTTAAATTTCATTTTCAGCTTCTGCCTCATTTTTTAACAAATCATTATTGTGCCTATTATATATATACCTACATAACATTCCTATGGCAACGAACACACATTTATTTGTTATGTAATTTCTAGGTAAATAAAACCTTGGGAGCCTGTACCACAGAGGCATACAGACGGCAGGACTCAGCTCTGGACACGTCATGTTGGGACTCAGGGTTCAGTGGTTGAGATTTATGGTTCTGGCCCTCTGTCGGTTATTTAGACTGTCCCCCCGGGCCTTGTTTGCCCGTCTAGCCTGCTTTACTGACCAGACTGAACGGAGCAGGATCTCATGCTGGAGGCAGAGCAAGGTTCAGAGTAGGGCCTCTGTGGTGGTTTAATATAGACAGACAGCTTCCTTGGGGGCTGATTCTGGGTCAGGACTGGAGCTCTGATCTGTGAATGTGATTACTGAGTAGTGCAAATGAACCACTGCTTCACATACTTGCAATAATACCAAAAGTATGAGAAAGTTTATGCATGTAGCACTTTGTGTACTGTGGAGAAATGGGCCAGGTCTTTGTGTACATCAACGGGGGAAATAAAATGTATGATTCACATATGCCGGGACTGAGATGTCTTCGTGGTCCTCAGCGTGACATGGTGTGACTCATTCAGCTTGTGACAATAGCCCAGTGATGAATCGGGGTCTATATGGAGTTCTTGTGTAAAACATGTGATAGTAAAAAAAATAATTTTCAGTCAGATCTTTGTCAGACAGCTATCATCATAAGTATCTTATATTGATAACCTTAATTGCCTGTTTTTTCCCCCAGTTTACCCCGGGGCAATTCTAGGATCAGACCTTTAGGGGGGCTCAGCCCAAAATGAGAATGTGACACGGATACAGTGTGTTGCAAAGTGTGCCCTCCCCCTCCCCCCCAACTGGCTGAATCAGTAATTTCATTAGTTGATAATCTCTGAGCTACTGAACAACAATGTCAGCTAATGTTTTTTGACACTATGATGGATCTAATCCTGACACTTTATAAGTCCCAGTAATAACGACCAACTTGACACAATGTTCAACATTAAGCAATTTTAGTTGCTTATGGTTCAATTTGGGTTCTAATCTGCACTATGAAACTCCTTCTCTGGGGATAACCAACGTTAAACTTCACAGCCACACGCCTGCTCTCCCTCTGACAGATTAGATAGAGACTCAGCGAAAGGCGGGAGTCTGGCACAACCTCCTCTGATTGGCCAACATTATGTTTCTATTAACCGCGGTTACAGGTCGTGGTTACATGGTTACTTGACGTGGTTACAGGTGCATAGCATTGGCAACATCGACAGGATATCAAACCTGTAATTGTTTTTCCCCTTCACTAACAGACGTTCTCAAACCTTAGAAGCACTAGCATTGATTTTCTTTTTTTTTTACAATTCATTTATTATTAATTATTTTTATTAACATTTTTAGGGATCTATCATCGATCTTTTGTTATACCTAAGGGAGCTTTTCTGTCAGTCCAGTGTTTTGAAGACTGAATAATGTTTTGTGTGCAAACTGACAGACGGGCTCCGTCCTGTCACTACCTCTCCTGGGACGAGTGAACCTGAATGCAGGTGGATTAGGCACCTGTGAACACAAATCTGATGGGATATAGTCACAGCTAAACCAAAAGAAAACAATAGGATGTTAACGGTGTGTTTTATTCAGTGACCTAAAGGACTTTCCCTCAACATACCATCGACAGACAGATGAGAGATTTATATTTAAATACAACCACACAGAGGTGGTTTAAGCATAGAACCTCTATACTAAAGATAAGGTAATATAAGATACTAAAGTGCATTTCAAGCAGCGCCATTGGTATGAAATGGCACACACTTCCTGTCTCCTGAAGGGGCGTGGCCTCGTTTGAACGTGTAGTGAATGTAGCTTGGATGGATGAAAAGTTATATTTAAATCATTTATTAATATGGTCTTTTCAAATTAAAAAAAAAGTCATATTTAGCATAAAAAAAGCTGATGTTAGCTTCTCTGTGTTGCCAGATCTCGCGAGAGTTTGGTCTTGAGACAGAAACAGGTCTCAAATTAAAAAAAAATTAAAAAAAAATTTCTCCTGATATGTCCGTCAATGTTATTTTAATATCAGAATGTTCTGGAGATATGTGGCTTGTGTAGAATGGGTCCAATATATACTTTGGTGACTATGGGGCAAAAGAATCACAATATCACTTCAGTATATCGGTTCACTTCTCCCACAGGAATGAACACACTCAGGACCTGCCGCTAGTCTCCTAGAGAGGCGTGGCCGTGCCTGAGCCCACGAGACACAGATACAGGAAGCTACTCTGAGCTGGGGTGTCTCAGTTCTTAACTGTCTCTGGTTTAAGGTCCTGCGATTTGATGTCAAAGGTCCCGTATCATTTTCAGGTTTATACTTTCGGAGTGGCAGTAGGTCAGTCTGTAGGGAGTTGGGTTGGGAACTGGAGGGTTGTTGGTTCAAGTCCCCGTACGGAGTGTGACTTGGTAACTGGAGAGGTGCCACTTCACCTCCTGGGCACTGCTGTTTACTTAGAGTGTAAATTATGATTTCCCCACTGAGGATCAATCAAAGTATAAATTATTATACTTGTATTTTAAGTTTCAACTAGAACATGTTTACATGCTTTCATGTTATAAAAACATTATTTCTTCTCCTGTCTGAAACGGTCTGTTGTAGCGCCTGTCTCTTTAAGCTTCCCTTCTAAAAAAAAAAAAAAAAAAAAGCCCACTCTGTTCTGATTGGTTAGCGTTTTCGGGTGTTCCACATCTAATAATAATAATAATAATAAATGGAATTTATATAGAGTTTTTCACAAACTCAAAGTTGCCTATCTCTTCTGCGCTCTCGTGTTGCTGTATCGTCATTGCAGCCGGGGAATGACTGTGACATCTTCCTAAAATAATGGCCTAAGTTATTTTTTTAGGTTTTTCAGAAAACACCAAAAACTGAACGGCCTGAGTCACACGCTTGACATATTTTTGTCAAAAAATGACTTAGGCCATTATACTATGAAGATGACGATATGTACAGTATATGTTAGTGATGACATCACTACTGTAAAGTCCAGACGGTTCTTTTAAAGGCACAGCTGTGTGCATTTCTCTATGGATTGAGCATTTTGATACTTTTACAGTATTTATATACCAGCATCAACCTGCTTTATAGTAAAAAAAGTCATGGAAATCTCACTTTTTACAATATATGTTCCTTTGGGTTAGGTTAAATAAGGTGAAACATGGCACATCAGGACGGTAGCTGAGAAAACCAACAGAAGAACCTTTTCACCAGTAAGCAGCCCTGCTGTGAAATGTTAATATCTTCTTGCTCTTTATAATATTAGCGTAAAAAATGGGATAAAGCCCGAGGTGATCCTTCATAGGGCATAGAGCTCATTAATCTCTTGATGTATTCTTGTTTCCTTTTCATCGGGTGAGTGCCCTGATGTGCAAAGATGATGAGAAAAGGTCTTCACCTTGTTCTTGAGATTCACACTCAATCACTGATGCTATTCTGCCAAGTCTGCCAGTTAATGACTGGAATTGACCTGTACTTTTTCATGTTTGTTTTATTTCTGTGCTCACGTTATAGTGGTTCATGTGTTATTCTACTTTCCTTCCTATTAAACACACACACTACAACTGTCCTCCCAGCCCTTTGACCCTCTACATGCAGACAGACTCAGGAAAGAGATCCTCCAACACGTTCATTGTGAGAATATGATTCAACCATGATTGAATGACCCACACATTTATATTCATATGCAGATACACACCCACAAAGACACCCATGCTTTGGCAAATTATGCAGCACCACAGACATTGCACAAAGAATATGTGTGTGCCTGATTCAGAGGCAGACTGAGGCGAATCTCCTAGACTCTCAAGGCCACCTCTTCTACCGCGTCTTTCCTTTGGGAGGGCGCTTAAAGGCAAAGAGCGTGTAAGAAAACAGATGCTGGGCGGAAGTGCGGAAGTGCAAAGTGTGATGGCAGTGAAATGTTTTGCTAACTCCTCCTATACAGCATGTATTTCTAAGTTGAAAGACGTAACTGAAGACGTGATTTTGTGGACATTGGTAAAGTCCTGCACATTTATGTAATGTGTTTAAGCATCATTGGTTAAGTGCGTTGCATGCTGTTCTCCTTGATGTTATCATCCCATTGCCTCTTTGCTGGAGTTGACTGCAGGTGACCCTGATGGTTCATGCCTCCCCAGGCGATACTTGGATGCTGGTCAAGTACACATTCTGCCAATGTCTTTCAAAAGCACATTATGTCTGCTGCAGGGAGGAGTTGTGGTGTCGCTGGGCCATTAGCTTACCACAGAGTAAGAAGAAAGAAACACAGATGGGGCCAGCTGTTAGGGACAATTATGAAAAATGTGTCAGTGTCCCTGAAGGGTACAGACTGTACTGGACGTGAAAATTGTACAATGAAAAAAGAAAAATATGTGCGTCAGACATCCTGAAAAATGGAGTAATTTATAATTGTTATCATTTATGGGGGTTAATAGTGTAAATAATCAGATTTACACTCTGTTTGTTAGTAATCACTACACACAGCAGGGCTGCTCACTGGTGAAAAGGTTCTTTTGTTGGTTTTCTCAGCTACCGTCCTGATGTGCCATGTTTTACCTTATTTAACCTAACCCAAATGAACCCATGTTGTAAAAAGTGAGATTTCCATGTCTGTTTTTTACTATAAAGCACACACATGCTCAGAACTTAATCATGCACAAATGGAGAGATGTCAGAGTGAGTGGGCTGTCAGCTGGGGCCAGCACCCTGAGTGGTTGGGGCGGGTACAGTGCCTTGCTTAAGGGCACCTTGGCAGTGCCCAGGAAGTGAACTGGCACCTCTCCATCTACCAGTCCACCACCATACTTCTGGTCTGTATGTGGACTTGAACCAGCGACTGCCACTTGACCCCCCCACCCCCCACCCCCTCCTTCATCAGACCACTTAATAAATATAGAGAGAGCTGTCTCTAATGCTTCACAAATCACAGGTAGGGCGGTTCCCGACTCATAATGTTTTCAGTCGATTTGGCTGTTCAATACGTTTTCTACCTATAGATTTTTAAGAAACAATTTATTGAACTGCCACATTTTTGAACGGGGTTTGGCTGGACGTTCACATAATATAGTAAAACCCTCCAAGCTAATGCGTGCTAACTTCTGTAGCTGTGTGTAACAGTGCAAGCCTGTGACCAGCATGAACCAAGATGTCCAACACACTTTAATTAAAGGTCCCAGGGCATAAAAATTTCACTTTATGAGTTTTTTAAACATTAATATGTGTCCCCCAGCCTGCCTATGGCCCCCCAGTGGCTAGAAATGGTGATAGGTGTATACCGAGCCCTGGGTATCCTGCTCTACCTTTTGAGAAAATGAAATCTTAGATGAGCCTATCTGGAATATTGCGCCTTATGAGGTCATAAGGTGCAAGAGCATGTAGCACCTTGTACGGCAGCCTTGGCCACAATGTATGAATGTGTGTGAATGGTGAATGGTTCCTGCACTATGGAAAAGCCCTTTGAGTAGTCGTTAAGATTAAAAAAGCGCTACATAAGATCAATCCATTTTCATTTACATCTTCAAGTGGCACCGGAGCAATCCCTTAAATTAATCGTGGTCAAGATAAACTCCTGACCTCAACTGCTCGAGGTCAAGGCCTAACCTCAACCACAGAACTGCAGTTGGACCCATAATGACGCATTGCTGACATCTCCACAGAATGATTTTACCCTGGAGAGCAACATGAAAGCGAGGAGATCTCACTTTGCAGCTACGCTTTTAGGGACCTGGGAAATGTCCTCAGAAGTATAGCTGCACACTGACTAAAAAAACAGCTGCTGAAAACTGATGAACTTCAATTCAAGGTGAACATGCAATTTATATTAAAAAGATGGGCCGCATTAAAAGATGGAGGCCTGCATGAATAATTTTAGTGCAGCTAGTCCTCTCTTCTGTGGCAGATTCCACTGGTTTGACTCACAAAAGAAATTCAAGGTGAGTGTGGTGATTCTTTTCAAAAGAATATTTTGAAAAAAATGCAGCTGCGTCAGAGAGGAGTTCAACACCTGGTAGAAAAGAACGCAATGCAATGTGCAAATTGAAGATGCTCCTAAAAAACCAATTGGATGGAAATGCCTTATTTTTGATTTCTGATTACCTTTTCTGTTGAGTTTCAATGAATAATGAGTATCACTATACCCTGTTTAGCTTTAGCTTGAGCTGTCTCCACAGCCGTTTGTCTCCACACACCTGGCAGAGTGAATTAATGCGGTTCACAGGACTGGAAAGTGGGTCAAGGTCCAGTGCTTTCTGCAGCCATCCCAGCTCACTGTAGACATCTAGTTATACAAAGACTTCTATTGTTATTAACCGTGATTAGGATAAGATGCTAGTGAGCCACCAGAGAAGGAGAAGGGCAGCCCAGGAATCTGGAGCTGCCATAAAGATGAAGAAAATATGCAGGGTATATGGTATATGAGCATATGTGCACGTGCAGAGTTTTGATATACTACCCATTTTAGGCCTGTGCTAATAGGTCTGTAGCACAAGATCTGTTTCTCTCATGTTTTATTAGATTCTCTCAGTTCTGAATTGAGTTACTGTGTCCTGACAGTTACTGTCCTTGAGTGAATTAAGTATGATCATAAAAAATAGGCCGGTACTTTATATAGCCTGACAGCCACTATTATCCACTGACACTGACTTCCTCATAAACCTGATTGTTTAGATACATTGTTCAGTGAATGTTGCATAAACATCATATGTGACCCCAATCCATTTGGTGCTATACAGCAGTTTTATAAGACACATGACTGCACTCACCAAAATGCACACATTTATACAAGCACTTGTACAGATACAGGGCTGCCTGTATTAGATGGTCACAGTGAACTCTTCTGCTCCCGGCTTTGTGTAATGAGAACAATCTCAGTCATTGTGCCCCTGTCGCTGTCTCTCTGACTGAAAGTGGTTGTGGAGGAGAACAGGTGTATTTTTGGAATAGTTGGGGCGGACTATGCAGGATCGTGCAGAATGAACATTTCTGGATGTGTGTGGATGTTTTAAGGACTGTAATTGTGAAATGTGATTTTTGAACTTTATAGAATCACAATCAGCTTTACTTGCCAAATTTGGACCGGGAACATACAAAATACACATACAGAATACATACAGCTAAAACGAGGACAGCAAGCTAACATAGATAAGCAAACATAAACATATAGCTAGTATGGACGTTAGGTGAAAAAATTGTATATATACATTATGCTTTAGCCTGATAGATAGAGATACTTTATTTATCTTAAAGGAAATCAAGATGTCCAATAGCTTATACACAACACACATACACAGGCACACAGACATGTGACATATGACATCCACGCACATATACTACAAAAAAATTATTCTGATAATCAATTAAGTCATTTATTGAGCAAAAAAGTAAAATATTAACTGGTTCCACTCCCATTTCAAATGGGAGGGTTTTCTTTGTTTCTCTCTTTTATATCACTGTAAACTGATTTTGACTGTTGGTTGAACTTCAAAAACATCCTTCTGGGCTCTGGTAAATAGCATTTTGCATTATTATTTACCACAGTGTATATGAAAATATTGCTTTTTGTAAGTTTCCATCTTGTTTTTGTCATACAACATTGAATCAAAGAGGTTTCTAAGGCTGCATCAGGTTGCACAGTCCCCATACAGCTTGAGCAGTTTTATAGAGAAGAATGTGGAAAAATTGCAATGTCCAGCTGATGAAGGCCTATCTTTACTATTAGGAATATATAACATTCACATTCATATGTAACAGTCACTACTCAAGGCTATGATTGCTTTTTTAAATTTAATTTTATGCACCTTTGCATCTACGAAATACTTACTTGGGGGAATACTTCTTCATGCAAGTATTTTATAGTATAATAAATAAGTATAATATATCATATGTAGGGATCTGTTTTTACTTTGAGAATAGGTTTCTGTTGATCAGTGTCAAAAACACCACATTAAATGAATCATGATGTATGTTGAATATTTTTGATAGGCTTTGTATCTTATGACCTTTTTACACACTAAGCAATGAATCGACTTAAAAACTCTGTAAAAACAAATAAATAGTATAATCAATCACAAACATGGGTATTAGTGTGTTCACTTGTGTCACTTAGAACATTTGAGTGCATCCCAAATGTACTGTACCTTTCCTCATATGAATGCTGTGTTCCTGGCAGTACCAATGACACAGAGAGCAGTTGCCCAGCATGCCAATAGGTCAATATAGCGGTGAGCCTGTTTCTCATCAACAGAGCACAGAGTGCCAGTACCCAGCATGCCTTGTTCCTCTGTTTACAGAAGCAGAGGTCCCGTAAATGTAAACTAGGTCTGTTTGGAACAGTGTTCAGCCAATAAGCGTGACAAAGCTGGTGTGTGCAACTAATAATTCCTTCATTTCCTTTTCTTTCAGTTCTGGCCAAGATTTTGTTGTTTTTCTCCTTAGCTCCTCAGAAAAACACAGACTATGTTTCTTTTATAAGGTTTTAGTGTTCGGGGAGCCCCATGAGTGCAGGGTGAGGAATATTGCTTAACCAGAATAGTAACTCTAACACGAGGCCTTGTCTGATTGGACAGTGTTGTGGGTGAGTAGTTGCACAGGTGAAAACACTCAGAATGAGCCAGAGATAAGGGGTAAAGATGGGATTTTTTATCTATTTACCAAGTAAAGCCGCAGAGGCAAAATAGTGACACAAAAATTAACAAAATCATGGAACAAATGTGTGTGAATGTGTTTGAATGGTAAATGGTTCCTGTGTAAAAGCGCTTTGAGTAGTCGTTAAGACTAGAAAATCTCTATATAAAAACAGTCCGCTTACAATTTACACTTTCAAGAAAATAAAGTTAATTGACTTGGGAGTCAAAAACTATCACATAATTTAAATATACCTGTTCACTAATTGACCTTAAATCAAGTCACAACTCTGAGGGCATCCAACAGACGTGCATCCTGCTCCCTCTACAACAACACTAACATTTCATAAAACCACTACATACATTGACAACTAATAAAATAATTACACAAAATCCCGGGGCACTTCCTGTTACCCTGGAAGTCATAACGTCATTTAAACCTAAGGATCGCGGCAAACTTTCCTCTACACAACAAGGAGAGCAAGACAAAGATCATATGTTACCCTCTGCTACCTTTCAAACTCAGTACACAGACACGTCGGTAACAAAGGACCAATGTGGTGATTGATTATTATCACCGGTAATGTTTGTGAAGTAAATGGCACGGTTTTAAACATAATGATGTATTGATGAATGTAGCTATAGCATATAAATCTCCGTAGTATAGGATACAGTGGGGCTGGAAAGTTTGGGCACCCCAGGTAAAAATTTGTATTAATGTGCATAAAGAAGCCAAGAAAAGATGGAAAAATCGCCAAAAGGCATCAAATGACAGATTAGACATTCGTATAATATGTCACAAAATGTTAGATTTTTGTACAAGGTATTAACTCTGCAGGGTGCTCAAACTTTTGCAGATGCCATTTTTTTAGTTTTCTGTTATTTTGAAAGTGTAAATGATGGAAATAAAATCTAACTTTTTGTGACATATTATACGAATGTCTAATCTGTCATTTGATGCCTTTTGGCGATTTTTCCATCTTTTCTTGGCTTCTTTATGCACATTAATACACATTTTTACCTGGTGTGCCCAAATGTTTGAGCCCCACTGTATATGTATATACAGTACATATATGTGTATATGTGTGTGTGTGTGTGTGTGTGTGTGTGTGTGTGTGTGTGTGTGTGTGTGTGTGTGTGTGTGTGTGTGTGTGTGTGTGTGTGTGTGCAAGAAAGCTACAGGAATGCTGTGGGGATATGATGAATGAATAGGCTAACGGATGATGATTAGTGACAGAACATATTGGCACGCTAAACAAGCATACAGGCAACCTTTAGATTCAGTCTTTTAGACCCATGTGCCCCTTTACAGAGTTTTAATTTGAATACATTTTATACCACAGTGCTATTATTAATAACCTAAGATGTTGCCAATAATTTCAGCTCAAGGTCCAACTATGACTTTTGTGCCAAGAGATCTCACCTTCTTCCTGCTATTCACAAAAGACATACAATTCAAAAGTTAGGCACACACGCACTCCAGGACCTGCCTGTCCCTTTGAATTGTCTGGCAGAACACAAACATGGACTTGCTTCTTTTTTTATAAAAGCAACCAGTAACTTCACAGACATTCGCAACCTGCAGATAAAAAAATAATGTGGGGTCACACTTACATTAACTGAACCTCTGGCAACAGTGTCAGGTCATCAGTATACTGTAACTGCAGCTTTACATTTGAAGTGAATACAAAAAGTTAGTAAAAAAAAGTTGAAACATTGATTTTTCACTTCAAATAATGTAATACAGCCTGATAATGAAATGTCAAAGTAAATGGTCTAAAGTGAATAACCAAACATGTCAAATGTGCTTAACAAAGATCTGAGCTGTGATTTATTTTCTCTTTGCAGCCATCACAACACAATCCCACACACAGTTTGATTTTAACATTTGTTTGCTTCAAATTTACATAAATCTGGTTCTTTCTTCGTAATTTAAAGATAAGGATTTTTTTTTAATCTTTTTATGATGTAACAAAAACACACCAGCCTTTAAATCCTGATCCTCATTAGCAGTGTTTCAGTAACTTTCAGTGTTCATAGTTTTGTCTTTGTAAAGCCATGAACACACTACACTATGACGACTTGTCAACACATATTAAACTTTTGACTTATCCAACTACTGGAATTTAAGTTTTGTGATGAATCTTGGTTCAGATTCATCCAGTTGGTATAGCTCTGTAGCTCAGTCTGGGGGCAAAAGATTAAATTTTCTAACTACTTCGAAAAAGTGGACTGTTCCGAACCTGTTGCAAATGTCCCCAGGTTGCAGTGAATCCCATTCTAAACTGGAGGTACGGGAATGATGCATAGTTCATTCGCCTGTCTTTGTAGCAGTTGAATGACATATTAGTGCAGCCATCCACATTTTCTGAACTCAGTAGTGTGTGTGTGTGTGTGTGTGTGTGTGTGTGTGTGTGTGTGTGTGTGTGTGTGTGTGTGTGTGTGTGTAAATCTGCACATTCCCCCTTACTTCTGATCTCCACCAGCAGCCAGAGAAGGTCCGCTGAGGTTCACCTGTTGGCTGACAAAAAACATGCTGTGGCTACAAAAGTCCTGTCAGCTTTATCCAAAACATGTAGAGACCACCACATACTGGATGACAGAGATTATATCTCCAAATAAACCACATTCTCTGTTCATCTGTAGCCCTGTGTCAACACACAGGCTGACCTGCACAGCCTGATATAAAGATAAAACAGATGTTATCTCGTCAACCAGGCTGGGACTAGATCACCAGATGTAGAGCTGGAGTTGTTTTCATGCCTTTTCATTTTGGTTGCTGGACGAGAATTAATGTTTGAAATGTTAGTTTTTACAGTAAGCACATTATCCGTATCCATATATCCATCAGTAAGCACGTGACCCCAAAATCCCTTTAATACAAACTGGAATGAAATCGAAGGAGAGGACCACAATGGAAATAATAAATCCTGGACAAAATTGTGTTTTTATCCTCGATTGTATTTGATGTCTTTTCATGTGTAAGGCATTCTTGACACAATTAAATAAATCAAATCAAATTCAAAGAAAGTAAGTCTGAAACGTTTGTATTAGGAGCCAACAAGCTACATGTAATTGTTTCCCTGACAATCACAAGCACGTCAAGTTTTTCTCAATAAACTCGTCGCACACATCAAATTAATCAACAATGGAACGCTCCCATCCTCCACGGCTCAAACTGGCAACCCTGTTATTCTGTGACTTGTTTTTCTGTGAATACTTTTATTCCTCTGTCCTTTCCCATTCCTTTTGAAGTGTGGTAATCATAATGATTTGTTGTTTTCCTTTCTCATTGTTCACATGCAAATGCAGTAGATAATTGCCAAGAGGTTGTTGTGAAAGCACGAACAAAGCGGGTGATGAATGAGAGAGCCCTGAGGGCCCCGGGACCCCTGCAGAGCTCTACGGAGGGGACACTTAGCTCTTCCTTATGGCCAGATAATGAATACCTGCAAATGAAATGATTACTTCTTCAGTCTACAAGATGTCAAGAATGACAATAACTGCCCAACATTATGTTGAGTGTGTTGAAAGATTGTCTCTAATAATTTAAGGGCCAATCCACAGATTTATTTTTAATTTTTGGAGTAAGTAAAAAAATAAGTAGTCAGCTTTGGATTGAGCTTTCTGATGATGTCACCCTGATGATGTTTAGATACGACAAACTGGCAACAAGGAGTTTACAGTAAAAGACGTGAGTCTTTATCAGGCAGGAAGGGTTTGCATTATGGGAAGTGTAGGATCCGGGGTTTCAAAGCTATAGGGACTAAAAGTCAAAATAACTCTGCCTCTGATGCATTCATTTGAATTGATCTTTTTTATCTATATGCAAGTGCCCTTTAACTGGATTAACTAATTGTTTTCTTATGGACAAATCATTTGATTGACTAATAATTGTTTTGTTAGTGCATTACTGCTGACAATTTATAGAAAAATAACCGTGGAGAACTTTAATAGACAATGCATTATTTAAGCTTCATACTGCAAAATACAACTTCTATATTCTCAAATCAAAAACAATTGCCAATTGCACACTAACCCCAGGTGAGTGGTATTTTTACGTATTTTCTGTCATTTTATAGATGACATAAGATAACATAAGACTGTATTGATCCCACACTGTGCTAAATTAATCAGTTTATCTTTAACAATCAGTTATATAGAATAAATGAATGAATGAATGAATATAAAAAGGATGACTTTATAACTTTACAGCGCATCGTTAGGGATTCTTTTATTACAACATAGTTGTACATAGAGCCCACAAAATCTCTTTAAACCATAGACAGTTAAAGAAAAACTTCAAACTCATGCCAAATCTAAACTACAACTTCCTCACAGCATTGCGTCAAATACTTGCTGTTGATTGGTTGCAGTTCACCTAAATTTGATTATCCAGGTTTCTATATGGCTCCATAAACCTGTCAATCAAACTCATTCAATCTGAACCAATCAGCTCTTGAGTTTGTCTAATGTGGGCGGGACTACCTTGCTTCCTCACACAGCCAGCTTGTTGCCTGGTCGTTGCTAACAACCTGCTGCCTGTCCGCTATCCGCTCGTGCGTTGACGCTTCCCCGCTGTAGTGGTCTTGAGATGTGCGTAAGAATGAAGCCGTGTCGACGCTGAGTGCTGTGGGACTCTCAGCTCCGTGCTGGCTGCATGGTGCTCCGTGTCCCTCTGCCTGCTTTCTGACGCTTGAGGTTTGCAGTCTGGCCTCCAGCCGCGGCTGCGAATTAACTTCATTTCTCAGCGTCGCCTTGCTCCGAAATCATGTTTATTTTATAAAGATGGCGGCGAGGAGGACACTGTGAACTAAATGACTGTCAGAAACATCGCCTCCATTTGTAATATGGTGAGTATCTTGCAGGTTATATGTGTGTTGCTATCTGTGTGTGTGTGTGTGAGGGGGGGGGGTTACATACAGACACTGCAGGGATGGATGCACAGTAAACGGAACGGTGGTCACTCCTTATCTACTTTATCACATGTCGGTGGTCAGACAGGCTAAACCTTCATATTAATATGTCGTAAACCTTTATACACTGCTTCTTTCTTGTCGCGTGACATTGTGCGTTCCGGCGACACAACACACGTGATTGGCAGGTGAATGAAGCAGCGCGCGGCTTTTGACAGCTTGTTGTGACTGCATGATGTGGTGCTGCTGCAGGGAGCCTTCCCTTTTATTGACACCGGATGTGTGAAAAGCCTGCAGTGCTGGTCAGCAATACACTGTTATTACACTGCATCCCATGCAGAGCAACTTCTACACTTAGACTCTTTATATATATATATATATATATATATATATAATTATTTATTTATTATTCTATGTATTTGTATGAGTTTCACAGACACATTGGTGAAGATAGACCTTCTTAACAAGTGTAACGGCACAGTCAAGTTGGAAGGGTCTCAGCTTGGGTAGACATTTGGTGATAGGGTTTACTAACGATCCTTCGGTTTGCAGAGGGGCTGAGTGATTATGGTTGAAATCACAACATCAGTTTGAATATTTTTGTATTATTTTCATTATTCGGGGTGGCAGTAGCTCAGTCTGTAGGGAGTTGGGTTGGGAACCAGAGGGTCGTAGGTTCAAGACATTAGGTGATAAGGTTTACTACCGATCCTTCGTACGGAGTGTGGATTGGTTGCTGGAGAGATGCTACTTCACCTCCTGGGCACTGCTAGGTACTCTTGAGTAAGGCACCATACCCCCCCCCCCCCCCAACTGCTCAGGGTGCTGGTCGAGCTGGCAGCCCACTCACTCTGACATCTTTCCATTTGTGCATGAATACGTCCTAAGCATGTGTGTGTATTTCAGTGTATTTCAGCCTGTGATTACTAACAAAACAGAGTGTAAATTGTAATTTTCTCATGCACTGATTCGCTAGTCAAGGACTAGCAGTCCACCAATCAGATTGGTCATCGGTCAAAAAGAACACCAACGGCCCCTCCAACTGACGACGGCACCTAGCACACAGGACAGACTCGAGTCACCCTCCTCGCCAGATGGCCGATAACCGGGCTGTGTGTCAGCGCCTTTAGGTGGCGTCTTCAAATGGATTGTTTTACTCAACCAACCTAGAGAGATGGCCATTCTCCTTTAAGATCAACATACTATATGAATGAATCGTTTCAACTCTAGCTATGCTATTAATGTTGATGCATCACAATGTGGCAAATGTGTAAAAAATGACATTAGACAAATAATCAAACTGACGTTTAATGCAGTAAACTGTTTTTCATTGCTGACAGAACTTACGATGTGTAAAACAAAACCATCAGTTACTCATTTAGTTAGTTATCAATTGAAATGTGCCTGCAGGCTCATAAATATGGAGATAGATTTGTTTCTTTATTTTTTTACATGCGAGAAAATAAATGATCTGAGAGAGAAAAAATATTTGAGAGAAAAAAATGTCATATTAATTGCAAAAAATAATCATATTTGAGACCAAAAAAAGCTTAATTTTAAATTTTAAAAATTATTTCTGAGGGAAAAAAAATCTCTCTCAGAATACTTTTTTAAACTCTGAAATATACATGTTTTGCTATCAGTGTGAAAACAAATTCTCTCATAACGTTACTCAAATCTAGCTCCAAACATAAACTGCTACGTGTATTACTGCCAATATGTTGATAAGGACTTTCAGACATTTAAAAGCACATAATGATAAACTGTATACTAAAGGTTTCCAGCTATAATTATTTATAATACAAAGTATGTGGGTGTTGTAGTTCTTCTGCTCTGCAGTTCTGTAGTCAAAGCCTGCATTGTTTTCTTTGAGAAAATCAAGGATAAGTCTTTTATTCTTTTGAATAAATGATGCCACCACCTGCTATTTATAATGAGGAGCTCCGAAGTCAAAATGTGGCATCAGGTGTCAGTAGCCGTTGCATGGATATTTCATTTTTCTCTCATTCTGTGTTGTGTCAAATTTTTGGGACTTTCAGGAATTTGCCCACTATTTTCTCTCAAGTTGTGTCTAATAAAGGTCACTGTTTGCATTCTAAGACTTCCCACATGGGAAGAATCAGTTTGAATGTAGTGAACAGTAATGTACTTGGACTTGAGCTCAGACGGGAAGCGGTCAGTTGGACAAAGAGGTATTCACTGTCTGCTTTTGACGGGAGAGAAATGACAGTCATTGAAAGTCAAAGCCTTCCTCCAACTAAATTGTCTTGTGTTCGCTCAACAAAGCTGTGGTTCATTTGGAAAAGCTTTGAGCTCTGACAGGTGAAAAGGCTCTGACAAGAGATAAGTGGTCTGTCTCTGCAATCAGGTGCAAAATACTCCTGACTTTAGACCGTCTATTTAGACCATATCCTTTTTCAACTTTGATAGGAGGGTTTTTTTCTGGCAAGAAAAGACTTCATGACGAGCTACAGCATTCTCCTGGAAATTGATGCATTGACATTTGGCAGAAAGGATTATTTTGTCAATTATACTACACGAAAGAGAGGCTTCTCATTTTGCTTTATCTCTTTTCTACAGCTTTAAACTCTCAGTAGTCCTTCACTACACAACATTTCCATATTCATTTGGCTGTAGACTAGACGGAGCAAGGGAGGCTCTCTAATAACTGACTGATCTGCGTTGTATAAGATGATGTTAACAAAAAACAACATTGTCATGTCTCATATTTTGTCTCTGTTTTTTAGGGCACCAATGCCTCTGCTCTGGAGAAAGACATCGGCCCGGAGCAATTTCCAATCAATGAACACTACTTTGGATTGGTTAATGTGAGTATTACGGGTGTACAATTCAGAAAATATCACAATCCAATTCAAAAACTATTCACAGGATGTAAATGTAGTTACTTTTCCCATGTATGTGTGTGTGTGTGTGTGTGTGTGTATGTATATTCATATCCATATTATTCATGTGGATTTGTTTGTTATTTTGACATCCTGTTATGATGTATGTGTATGTTGTGTGTGAAGTCTGTAAGCTACTGGGACCTTGAATTTCCCCTTGGATCAATACAGTTTTTATCATGTGATTGCAGTAAACATACAATTAAAAAAAATGATGAATCGATTTTTGGAATTCCATTCAAATACAAATTGATTTTTTGCACACCCCGAGTGAGTTTCACTAAATTCTCTCATACATTAACAAAGGGCACTGCCAAAGAAACCCTGGTGTCATTTTTCAAAACAAACTGCCATGGGACTCAGGTGAGTCACGTCCTCTGCTGAATAGCTAGCACTGAAGGTAAGGCTGTTGTTGGTGAGCCTGTTGGCCGATATAGGGATGTTTTGTTTCCTTAATTTATTATATCACATAAACACCCCAGATGCTGTCTCTGCCAGATGGGTGAAAACAATTGGTCACATCTGTATTAGGCCAGCATGATTCGGGAAAAATATGAATCATGATTGTTTTGCTTAGAATTGATATCACAATTCTCTGCAACCATTTTTTTAAACCATAACAAAACAAATTGGCAGTACCAAACATAATTTTTTTTTTTTTTTGTGAAGTTATTTAAAAATGAAATTGTTAACGGGGTGAATCGAGATTGTGATTTTGAAATGATTAATCGTGCAGGCCTAATCCGTATTTTTCACCAGCTCATTTAACAACCAATCTCTTAATATATGGACTGAAACCCCCTTTTCTGTTCTCATCTTCAACCCTGCCCCTCCCTTCCTCAGTTTGGAAACACATGCTACTGTAACTCGGTGCTCCAGGCTCTCTACTTCTGCCGGCCTTTCCGGGAGAATGTGCTGGCTTACAAAGCCCAGCAGAAGAAGAAGGAGAACCTGCTCACATGCCTGGCTGACCTCTTCCACTCCATTGCCACACAGAAGAAGAAAGTGGGCGTCATCCCGCCCAAGAAGTTCATCTCCCGCCTACGGAAAGAGAATGGTGAGAGCCCAGTCCTGGTTCAGTGGAAGACATGTAGGATTGCTAACATGCATTGGTCCAAACTGAAGTCACATTATCAAAACTTCTCACACAGTCAGCTAACAGAAGTCTATGTGGACATAGTCTCGCATTGCCAGACCTTCCTCCACAGCGCTGCGGGGGGGTCTGGCTGGTCAACACAGTATTCTGTGATCCAAAGGTTCCTGCTAGAGAGCTGGGAGAAAATTTATAACTGATTAGTCTTCTATTAATTTAATCAACAACAATTTTGATGATCAATTAATCAGGCATTTAAAAAAAAGAAGTAAAACATTCTCAGAATACAGCTAAAATGTAAAAAAAAAAAAAAAAATAATTTTTTTCTTGACAAACACAATATTTGAGGATGTCATCTTGGAAAACACTGACATTTTTCACCATTTTCTGACATTTTATAGACCTGTTAATGATTATTTTAAAAGAATCGTTAGTTTCAGCCCAAGTCTCCATGAACTTTACATGCCTTCCAAAGTAGTGTTTCTATTCAGCATTCTTGTTTTCTCCACAGACGTGTAAACAATCGTGGGGTGGAGATGTGTGGTTTAGTATTGTGTGTGAGTTGCAGTGCTGGCTTTAGTGTAGTCTGAATACTGGAGGTGAAGGGCAGGTGCATGTTGGAGCTAAGGTCATTCACAGAGTGGAACTGACAGAGACCGACTGTTCTCTGCTGTCCATATTGAGGAAGCTCTTTATGTGAATGAACAATGCAATCTCTGTTGGGATCCAGCTTTGGTCAGCTACCCACCCCCCCACCATCACCCTCCAATCCCCCACTCCTCACTTGTCAGATTTTTTAACTTTCACATACATATCTGTCAAAACAGAAGTGTGTATGGATGTTGATATAATCAATGTAGCCTTCTGATTTTATTTACATGATGTGCAGTACTGTAGACGTCTCTCAAGACAGAAATTTGCAAATCATTAAAGCAGCCAGTTAGCTCAGCTTAGGCCAAAGACTAGAACCAGGGGGGAGGAGGGGGAGCTAGCCTAGCTCTATCTTAAGGTAACAAAATCTGCCAAGTAAATAACACCTTGTATCTGGCTTATGTACCGGGTACAAAAAAACAACATGTAAAATCAAGGAAACAAAGGATGTTAATTGGGCGATTTTTAACCAGCTCTGAGTCATCTTTGTCTGGGCAAGTGTTCCCTCCTTTGCGCCAGTGCACGGCACGGAGCTCTGGGCAGCGGAGGTCTGCCTTCATCCGCCGGATCTCAGACGCGTTTTCACATCATCTGGTGGATTTGAACAGACCTCCGCTACCCGGGTCTTTGTGTGTTATAGTCATCTAAACACACTGCCCACATTGCCATGACACAGCGCTGGAGGTTGTAAATCAGCAAAATATGTCTTAAAGTGCCGGACTGTTACTTGGCTGGGAGTAGTTGCTAGACAACCAGCAAAGACTCCAGGAAGTTACTGATCCCAGCGAGATATCACATGTTAAAAAGTGTTTAAAGTCGAGATATACCAATACCATCATCAGTATTGCCTCCGATACTGCCTAAAACACTGGTATCCGTATCGGGAAGTACTGGAGTTTATGCACCGATAGATACCACGTAATAAACTTCTAAAGAAAATCTACGTTAAAGTAGTTTATTTATTTTCTGTTATGACTGACTGTCAAACTGGATAATTAAAGGAAGTTCTGTGGCGTTCATTGTTTGTGTGGACCATCTCTACTTTAAAGGTGCTGCTATGTACACTTTGTTCCCCGACAGAGCCAGGCTAACTGTTTCCGCTTCTTTCTAGTCTTTATGCTAAGCTAAGCTAATCGGCTGCTGGCTGTAGCCTTATATTAAACAGACAGCCATGAGAGTAGTATCGATCTTCTCATCTAACTCTCTATCACAAAGCGAATAAGCGTATTTTCCATAATGTCAAACTTTCTCTTTAAAGGGAAGCTGTGATTTAGGCCATATATTGCTCGACACAAAGCTATTCAGCAGTCTAACAAAAAATAGCTTTGACAGGCCTGCCTGCCTTAGGCTAAGCGTGCAGAATTACTATGTACAGAAATATTTGATTAAGTTAGTGAAATGGCTGGAATCAGCCAAAAGACTTGCCTGGGACATCCAAATCATTTCCCCTCTATGAATTATCTCCCCTTACTTTATCTCTGTGTGTTACTACAGATCTGTTCGACAACTACATGCAACAGGATGCCCACGAATTCCTCAACTACCTGCTGAACACGGTGGCCGACATCCTGCAGGAGGAGAAGAAGCAGGAAAAGCAGAACGGACGCCTCAAGAACAATGGCACCGCCGTCACCACGGAGACCGAGACGGAGAACAAGACAGAGCCCACATGGGTTCACGATATCTTCCAAGGCACACTGACCAATGAGACCCGCTGCCTCAACTGTGAAACGGTGTGTGTGGCTCACCTTTATTCGCCCATTGAGTGTTTGTTAGAGAGTAGTATATTTAATGTTGTTAACCGTCCCCGGCTTGGTGTCACCCTGAAAAACAGATCTGTCCTGAATAAGTCTGGGAAAGGGATTAGCCTTTTGCAGAGATGCAACAGGACAAAAGATAAAGCGCTGAACACACCCAGAGGGCTTCCGGCCACCCAGTGTACGTCAAGGCTGGCGGAGGCTTTTGTCCTCACAATTGTGAGGGCGAGGAGTGGGAGGGGTTGCCCAGAATGCCCCTGCCAACACAACGCCACTGCAGTGCGCAGAGTCAAAAGCTACTCAGTACAATCAGCATTTCAAAGACATCTGTGTGTGTGTATAGGTGTGGGCAGGCAGGTCGTTATGTCACAGCACAGCAGGCCTATCCTCACTGGCTCAGTCAAAGAAAACCCCCAGTTTAGTTATGTTATGGTCTCTCTCTCTCTCTCTCTCTCTCTCTCTCTCTCTCTCTCTCTCTCGCTCTCTGACAGGTAAGCAGCAAAGATGAAGATTTTCTGGATCTTTCTGTGGATGTGGAGCAGAACACGTCAATAACACACTGCCTCAGGTAGACTTGATTTATTACACGTTCAGTCCCAGTCAGAAGGCCGACATTTATATTCCCTTTGGTGAGAATGAGATTGAATAACCAAGCCGTCCTGTGGCGTGCTCTTTCCTCCAGGGACTTCAGTAACACAGAGACGTTGTGCAGTGAATACAAATACTACTGTGAGGCATGCTGCAGCAAGCAGGAAGCACAGAAGCGGTCAGTAAAGCACTGAGCTCAACACCTCTGTCATGTGTCACCGTACACTTTTCTGAGCATGTATGCTTCTCTGCAGGATGCGTGTCAAGAAGCTTCCTATGATCCTGGCACTACACCTGAAGAGGTTCAAGTACATGGAGCAGCTGCACCGCTACACCAAGCTGTCCTACCGGGTGGTGTTCCCCCTAGAACTCCGTCTGTTCAACACGTCCGGGGATGCGATCAACCTGGATCGCATGTACGATCTAGTAGCTGTGGTGGTTCACTGCGGCAGGTACGGCATGCCAAATACCAGTCCAAAATGAAAGACCTTAATACGAGTCGTAGTGCGGTCGCACTTGATGACCAGCTAGCTATGTAAAGATATATCGTAGTGTCAGGATTCGACTTTTCATTCCCTCAAGCTTCTGCAGACTCACTGACACATTAGATGAGCTCCATAAGAAACAGGTTTTGGCTTCTGGTCCTCCGACTGTAAAATAGGGCTCATTGATTCTTGCTGGATCCCGTCACTTTATTCTATATAATATTAAGACAATAGTTTTGCATTTTGGGAATGTGCCCTTTCTTGCCGAGAATTAGATGAGAAGATCAATACCACTCTCGTGTCTGTACGGAGAAGTCCTCATGTTTAACTCATTGTTGAATGTTTGAACTTCATTGGAGAATGATGATGATGTATATGCAGAGTTTGACACATTCATCTGCTGAAGGGTGGAAGTCTTCTACCATAAATATGAATTAAAGATGTGTACAAACGAGATGATCGTAGGGAATCACAACTAGTTTGGAAGCCAATGTCCTCCAAGTGTGAGGACTTTTCCATGAAATACGAGACACAGTAGTTCACTTTAGCAATGAAAAATATTAACATGTTCATTTGAAAAATTCTCAATGTGGGGACAAGACATTAGGCAAGAAAGTGAATAAGCATGTCTCTCAAAAACTATTCCTTAAGAAACAGCAGCGTGAGTGTTGAGGACCTTGGCCAGAGTCTCAGAGTTACTTGAAAAGTTGAAGAATACCTTTTAACATAAATGTGACATCACAATCACTTTTAGGGCAAATTGTGAAGCAAATTCCCCCAAAATGTAAATGTTGTGAATCTTTCTTTAACATTTACGCATTTTTGAAATCCTAATAAAATGACGATGAATATTGGTGTTGTGCATTTCTGTTGCACACATGACTTCAGCGGCTCCTGCAGGAAGCTGAGACAGATGTAGTACAGTGTGTGAGTTTTGGGATTGCAGCATATTTACAACAGAGACTCACTGTTTGCCTCTGTTTCATCAGCGGCCCGAACCGAGGCCATTACATCACCATCGTGAAGAGTCACGGCTTCTGGCTGCTGTTTGACGACGACATTGTGGAGGTGCGTCACTTGACAACTGTTTTGCTGTACATTTGCATTCACTTTTGTTCTTTACCTTCAGTAAGCAGCTTCTTGCTTGTGTTGTGCAGAAAATTGACGCCCAGGCCATCGAGGAGTTTTACGGGCTTACCTCAGACATCTCCAAGAACTCTGAGTCAGGATACATCCTCTTCTACCAGTCCAGGGAGTGACTGGAGCTGGATCAGGGACACAGCAGAAGACTAAAATAGGACAAGAGCTTTTTTATTTTTTTTTACCTTCAGCCTAACAGACCCAGACTCCTGCCATCTCCATCCCATCCTGTTCCCATCCTCCAAGTCCGACCTCGTGCCAATCCTCTGTCCCATCCCCAACCTCTGGCTTTACCTGTGCTTCATCTCTCTCTCCGTGTAACTTGCTTCTTGCCTTTTAGTCACCTGCATCTGGACTGCACTTTAAAAACGAAAGCAAAAAAAAAGCTCAACAGCATGACAAAAAAGGTGTCTATGGAGTCCCACACACACAGTGTACACTGGTGGGAGGAGCCTGCAGAGGTGATTCTTCACCAGATACGAGGTGGGGTTGAAGGGTCTCGTGCAACACAGACTGTTGTCAGAAATTGTTCAAATGATTTATATGTATCTAAGGTCTTCTTCCATGATGCGTCACCCCTGTTTAGTTCCTTTCATTAGGGCTATTTTCCCCATCACTGTTCAGTCCATTGATATGTTCCTGTCCCTGGCAGATGCATGAGAAGAGAATCAAGTTGGAGACGGACACGGTATGATGGATAGATTTCATGCATTTTTGATGGTTTAGAAGCAATATCTGAGCACTAATTAGAGAGCACTCACAAGTACGCCTGCACTATCACAATGTTTTAGCTTACAATTGATATCACGATTCTCTGCCACGGTTTTAGTTTTCACGAAGTGTAATGTTTATTGCACACATGAACCATGAAAAAACAGAACAAATTGGCAGTACCAAACAGATTTTATTTGGCACCTATAACACATAACAATAAAAGCCTGTGACTTGATGAAGAGAAGGGAGCGCAATGCAGCGCTCGGGAGCGCTTTAAAACCTATTTTATACAGTCTAAGTTTAAAACTCACAGAAGAAAGTAGTAGCGTTTGTGATGCAGTTGGCTCGTAAAATTAAATAGTCAGTCAAAGTCATTTAAAAAACAAAAATTATTTAAAAATTAAATTGGGAATTGAGATCGCAATTGTATAACAATATACGTGCAGGCCTACTCCCAAGCTAAAAAATAAACAACCTAAACTTCTGCTGAAACTGTTGACCGTACAGAGGTGGTTTGTCCCATGGAGAACCCCTCTGTGAGCCGCTGTCTGCTTTAACTCACATCAGACAATCAGATACGATCAACACTTAATCCAAGCGAGCCACGTGCTCCAACACTACAACCGAAAGGAAATCCTGTTGTTTTCTGATGGATCTCCATTCCAATCAGCTGAATCTTTATACATTTCATTCAGATAGAAAACCCATATTTATTGTACTTAACATATTTATTTCTGTTATGTGTAATGCAGACTGGTAGATAATGAAGGTTGATGTGTAATATGGCTCTTTTGAGAGCTTTGTATTGTAAGACTCTTTTGTCTGAACTCTGTGTGAAGGACACGGTGTATGTAATACACAACTTAAAGCTGGGGTAGGCAGTTTGTTTTACGTCATTGGGCAAAGATTCTATAAGAGTCTTTTAATATTGCAATTCAAGTGGTCTGAGGTAAACTAGACTTCTACACCTACTATTGGCTTTGTTTTCAGTATTAAGATAAACCTAGCCAGGGACGAAAGACTTTGGCCAATCACAGGTCATTTTAAAGAGTGGGCGTTACTCGTGGCTGTTCTACACACGCAGGTACATGTGCACGGCCCTTCAGATGGTGAAAGCCTGATACAATGGCGGAAGAACGTGCAGATACAGTTCCAGCATTGGCAACAACTATCTACACTGCAAAGCAAGCCATTATGATAAAAAATTCTAAAAGAGAGTCTGACAAACACAATAAAACACGTAAATATTGTCAAAGCATTTCGAAGATGGTGAGAAAATGTTGCTAATAGTTTAGCCTTCCGCTAACTGTAAAAGTTCATGGAAGTTCATATTCATGTAGCTAGCTAGAGCCTCAAATCAGTGTGTCATCTCAAAGGGCTTCCCAGACCCACAAGTCTACAAAGTAAACGGCAGTTATTCTCATAGGGTTGCCGCTATATAACGGCATCAAAATCACAATTCCCATGGGGAGGATTGAAATGAAAGACTAGTACTGGCACAGGCTACTGTATGCCCGTGCTCATCGGGTGGGAGGGGCTAAGGCCAGCCAGGCTGAAGGAGGAGGGCTGCTCTTTCAAATTCTGGTGTTTTTCTTTCTTATTTTCCATTTCCAGAAAACTGCCTGCCCCAGCTTTAAAAGGACAGCTGAAAAGAATTTTATCAGTTGAATTTTTAATTGTTAAAAGTTTGCATGTTAAATAAGATAAGACATGTTAACATGATGCAAGTGAGACCCAACCCTGAACTGCCCAATCTGAAAATAGTGCAATAAGAGGTGAAGGTATCCAGTGTGGGAGTTCCCAGTGACACTAATATGAAGTACATTTAAATGTTAGTAGTAGTAGATGTGTTTCTTAGCGGCTGATTTCTTTCCCCAGTGCCGTGTGGTTGTAATATTCAAGGTAAAGGCCCCCACCCTCCTCACCACGTGCATTGCACACTACCTGCTAGGATGTTAGCTTAGCTACAGCGTTCTTTCCTCCATTTTGTTTTTATAACCTTACCCGGCATTCTCTTTTCTTTCTCTTTTCATTTCCATGCTGAGCTACAGCTATGTAGTTTTTTCTTGGTTTGTCTCTGACTTTGATGCTGTAAATTGTGCGTTTCATACGTAGCACATTGGAATCCTAAATCCCATAGGAGTCCCATTTAAGCCTCAGTGTTGATTCATATGATGTCCCTTGCGCTGTAGATGTCTTTCTCTTTGGCTCCTGCCCTGTGGAATAGTCATCAAACTACTTGTTTTCATGTGAATGCCATTCCTATTTGCTGCACATCAGCAGAAATACCATTTCCAATGCATCTCACTCTAAATAAGAGGGAGGAATAAGATTCATTTGCCAGCTTTGTGTCTGCGTCTCTTCAGAAAAGGTTGAATTTAAGGTGAAAATAGTGAAACTCTGGGTTTTGAATGCACTTGTTTCTGCTGTCTCTTCCATTTTGTTTGTTATTGGGTGAAGTCACGAGGAATACGTGCCAAACTGGAGTCGATATCGACCATGCAACAGTCTTTAACAGAGCATTATTTTCTTTGTAAAGATACAGCTGTACATATTATGTAGAGAAACACTTCTGGAAATAGGAAAAATATTTTTTTAAAGTAAAGATCTTTAACATGTAAAGACACTCATGGCAAACGCTGACCATAACATGAAACCCTGGTAAGGAGATACTGTGCTATTTTACAATAATTCAATTACATATTCAATCAGATTATTGTTGATTTTTTCTGGGTTAATATGAGCCAGGATAGAAAACAAGTAGCAGGAATGGTCCGACACATTTTAGACTTACGTGAGAGAAAAGACTCAAACGCGCTGATCTTCCACTAACAATTATGCACTCGCCCTCACTGGAACGCTCAGTCGTTGCACTTGGTCTGATATATCTTACTGTGATAGTGTTCTACCTAGGAGAGCTGGGATCTGTGTGAGGGAAGGAGGAGAGGAACCAGAGTCTCCATCTAGTTGTAAACTGAAAGTGCACTTTATTAATGATGAGCTTCAATGCTTTAATATGAAGAACCACAGTTTAACACACTCATTTAGAGTTATTTCTTCTGTTCAATAAAATGACTTTCAACTAACTTGCTGGAGTGTTTGTCTTCCCCCCCCCCCCTTTTTCTAGGTCTCTAGTGCGCCTGCTTAATGGGCCTCACAGTGTCGATCATCCAGGTAGTTTTTGGAAAGTTAAGTTATTTTTAGTTAAACACCTGTTTGCAGCAGGAGTTGGCCTTGAGCTGGCATCAGCCACATACCTTAACCTGGCATCAGCCACATACCTTAACCTGGCAGCAATGGTCCAACTCACTTCTTAAAATTGTTTCTATGGAGTGGTCTGTGGCCCGATGCATGGCGCCATTATTAAAACTATCCAGGCGTGGGATAAAACCTCCACTTTAATTCATAAAGAAAAGGTGCAGCGTGTTCGTCTTTAATCTTTTGTTTCGTTTTTCATGGGGAAAGATCCTGTATGTGTGTTAAGGGATAGGAGGGCTGAAAAAAAGAAAAGAGAAATTGCTAAATCTGTGATGTGTAATGTTAATCTTGTGCCTCAAGCATATGTTAGAAAGCATTGCATTTTGACTTTTGTAGAGTATATTCTATTCTGTTGATTATACCAGTAAACTCACTATACTGAAAACCTGCTCCAAATCCATGTTCGTATGTTGGGGCATTGCTTTAGTCCTCTCTCTGCATCCTAATACCAACTTCTTTGAAAAGTGAGGAAGTTCCCTGGAGAACATTAGTACAATAAAAAAGTTTTCTCAAATAAATAAAAGAAAGAAACAGTATCAAGAGTACTTGGCACCTCCACAGCATGTATGTCCAGAACACATCTAAATCTAACAGAAACCTCCTGTTTGTTTTTGGTTTTCACTGAATATTAGACAACATGTCCATCTTTACAGCTATCAGCTTTCTGTCCTCTCAGTCACCCTGAAACCTCAGCTAATCCCCCAGGAGAGCAAGCTGCCATAAGTCTGGCACCGTTTGTGTGTTGATACTTCCACCTTTCCCCTCCTCTTCTCCCTTGCTTTCTACTTCAGCTCTCTGCCTGCTCTTGCTCAGGCTGCGTTCATGTGTGGAGTCACAAACCACCCAGCTGATGCAATTTGTAAGTAACTGACAAACATTATATATTTTAGTGTGTCTTAATGCAATGCACTTATATAGGAGACGAGGATTAAATACCCTGATCCAATGGAAATCTAATTTGTCAGATTGACAAGCTCTAGCCCTATGGATTGGAGGGAGGGGGCACCAGGGGAGGCCAGTCATATTTTTTTTTTGGGGGGGAGGCAGGTGCCACCCAGGGCCCCCCTCTAGACTCCTCTGCAAGCCATACAACAATATAGTTTTTTTATTGCTATCTTCTAATGCCACCCACAGGAGCATTTTCCATTCTCATCACCCCCCCATTCAGTCCGATAACATTTGCAAAGTCTGGAAGAGCCTCACAATTAAATAATTTAATCCCCATTCAAGTTAGAGGACCACTGAACCGGAAGTAGGTCTTTTGTGCGCCTGCTTTATGGGCTCACAGTGTGGAAAGTAGTGCCGATCATCCAGGTCATTTTTGGAAAGTTAAGTTATTTTTTAGTTTAATACCTGTCAGCAGCAAGAATACATGCATAGACCCAGTTGTGTGCGGGTATCTTTATGGGGATCTAACAAATGACCTTCTGTGCTTTGTCCACACAGTAGGGAGCCGTTCTACACATTATATAAAGTCTATACGGTGACATTATATTTACAGTAAAGCAGCAACATTTTTATTTTAGGAAAAGCCCCAAACTCGTTGCCTTGAGTTCTCAGTCCATGGTTGCTTTTCTCATGGTGTGTATTTACAGTAATGCACATGTGTATGACATCATATGACTTTTGCAACCTTTTTAATGGAAGCATTTTAGATGTAGCCCTAATTGTTGCCTACAATCACAGAGTTTTCCTTCCTGGAATATAAATTCAACACCATATTCCCTTAAAATCATATTTGGAACTGGACTGTGTTGATCAAAAGGATTTCCCAGTGTGAGTTTCTGGTGGTCAAAACGTTGTTTAGTACGATCTGAGTCACAACGAGGCAAAGAGGATGACTGCGGGTGTTTGTCTTTCCCAGTACTTTGTTGTAAGACTTAGAAATGAAGTCAGAGGGAAAACCCACAGGTGGTGTCGCAGACATCATACTACCTACATTACCTCTCATTCTGAAAGATACCAGCCACTTCCAAGAAACACTTTATCTCCCACAGAGAGCTGTTCAGAAGGATAAACACACGGACACACACACACAATTTGTAGCAAAACACTGACAGTCTCCTGGTAATCAGAACTTTATAGGATACTTATTTTTGTCTACTTCTTCTTCTTCCCAGAAACTAAAGATATGAAACGTATCAGTCAGTGGTGTGATTCAACAGGAACCTCTTTGTCAACAACAACGAGACCATTTGTAATTTTGTAGCGTCAGTACTATTTTAGTACAAGATCATTTCTGGAAATCAAAGTCACCAGCAGACTTTCAAGTCAGTGCCGCCTCTTTGTTATTGTGCTTTCCCAAGAAGTGACAACAAGTGTTCTTAAGAACGAGGATATTGACAGATAGTCCTTCAAAAGTTACTTTTTTTTTAAATAGGCTTATTTACAGTACATTGTTATGAACCAGGAGCTAAAGTGTTTCATTTAATTCATAGAGCTATTTTCTCTCTCTCTTCTGTGGACATGATATATATATATATATTATTAAATCTGTTGCTACTTTGCAATCCCAGATGGAAAACTCTTTTATTCAATAGGCTCACTTTTACAGAGTCATAGTTTTCTAATAATTGTTAGTTATTATAATAGTATAGTTTGATTTATCCAATCTCTAGTTCAGTTGGCTTTTATTGTTTCTGTTCTAGGTTTTTGTCCAATCATCTTAATTCTTTATCTCATCGTCTGTCTCATTGTAAATGCTTTTAAAGGTCACAGAGAACAAGAAGCAGTGTTTTTTTGTGTGCACTTCAGTTCCAAAGAATTCCAGAGTGTATATAAAAGACTCCACGGTTATCATGTTGTACCAAATAAAACCATGCAGCACTATCTAAGTCCTTGAAACGTGGCTATTTTGGTTGCAGCTGTATCGGAAAAGACCAAAATAAGCTGTCTGTTTTTCATTACTTATTGGCTCTAAAAATAGATTCTTGATATGAATTCCTTTGTAAAGAGAGATGTGGGCTCAGTAACTTCCAGTTAATCCGTCTGGACTTCCATCTGCCAAGTATAAACAACCAGCTTGTCACTATGAGCCCTTTTTCTGTCCACAATCCCTCGGAAACCTCACAATGGGCCAACTCACTTTTGTTTTTCTCTCTACTAACAGACCTCCACATTTCCAAACAACAGTTACATGATGGAATCAACAGGAATGCTCCTTTAAACATACATATGGACAACATATACATATGAGGACACAAATAGTCTGTGTTGTCACACTGTCTGAAAACTAAGACAGAAAGCAAATGTTGGCTACATATTGGCACAGAGAATGTGTTTTTCCTGACCCTGAGATATTCTCTTATTTCTCAAGCTCTTGCCTTTTAGATTCAGAGACATAAATGCAATACATGGGAATGAACTGACCTTTAATACTTTTTACTACGCCTACTTTCATCAATGCAGACAGGGAGAGTGGATTTCCTTCTAGCGTTTCAAACCACATTATCTTCCTCAGAACATTACTTTTCCTACACCACCCAATCAGCTGTGGCTCTTAGTCAGAGACTTCTGATGAACAGTGAGCGTGACCTTTGTTTTGGTCAAGACCATTTGGTCAGACCGCCTACAAGTCATTCTCTCCATTTCCTCTAAGTCTTTTTACAACTCTGTCCTAGAAATAAATATTTCTCTATCTTCCCCCTCTTGGGGTTTGACTGTTGCACAACACATATAGAAGGATAAGAAACACCGAGCGTCCCCACACGGGCCTGTGTTGGTTTGGTTGGTTCAGGGGCCCCCAGGCAGGCAGACAGGCATGCATACTGTATATCACTGGAAGAAAATGTTTGTCCCGCTAGTACAATTAACAACTTCACATTAATGTAGTGTGGGGCCTACTATAAGCATTGCATTACCAGTGGTGGAAAGTCCATTTACCCAAGTACTGGACTTAAGTTAATGCCTTGAGTATTTAAATTTGACTCTACTTCTACTCCATTACATTTTTTACTGCACCTCATGTAGCTGACAGCTGTAGTTATGTGTTACCTTACATAAAATGTACTCTGAAGGGGGCAATTCTGTGAGTACTTTTAATTTTTAATACTTTAAGTGTTTAATTGCATTTCTGTGAATGATTTTTATTTTTATTCTTAGGTATGGGTGATATATGTGGGTATATGTGTTTGTTGTGTTATGGTTGTCTTGCTACTGGATGCCTAAAATCTCCTTCGGGATGAATAAAGTATCTATCTATCTATCTATCTATCTATCTATCTATCTATCTATCTATCTATCTATCTATCTATCTATCTATCTATCTATCTATCTATCCTATCTACATGTTGCTGATAATACTTGTGTGCTTTAACTTAAGTAAAAGTTTGAATGCAATACGTTCACTTATAATAGACTACTTATATATTACTTGAGAAAAGGATCTGAGTACTACTTCCACAACTGTCTATGAAACTGTAATACACTGAAGTAAAGTACAGTGTCGAACTGCCATCTAGTGGTGACATGTCATTATACTGTTGATAGGAAATGTATTACGAGAAACATTTCTGACCATCCTGAGGTTGAAAAGTCAGATGTAAACCCTCCTTACGTTTCAGCATCCATGATTTAACACAAACAAATAAAATGATCCATCAATCAAAATGTTGTATTGTAGTTTATTGTTCTGTTCCATGTTTTGCCGCCTCTTTAATGTTTCTATTCTTTGGCAGTCTGTTAGCAAGAGACGTTTTCATGTCTGTCTGCTTTTCCCCAATGACTGATTTCATGTCTACACATGTGTTATTAAATAGACAAAAGACATGGTAGTATGTGAGTGTTAGAAGCTGCAAAGACTCAGCGCCCCGGAGGTCAAACCACAGCCACAAGAAGGTTTCCACATATTTAATAGTTGTTCTCTGTGAGGCCGTTGTTATTCCAGCTCTCAAATCTTTCTTTTGCTTTTCTTTCTCTCCCCGCCTAATGTTCCTTTCCTCCATCCCCTGTTCAGGGTGGGGGATGTTCAGTGCCGAGGCCAGTCGCACACGAGATTGGCGCCAGGTTTGATCGCCTGTTTCCGTGAGAGTATCAAATCTGAGCTAAGTGTAACAAGCCCCAGTGGAGCAGTAACCTTCAAAACTCACACCTGCATCCACGGCACTCTGCCCTGCCAGTGCTGCTCAGTAATGTAAATGGGTGGCTGCTATTCACATTAATCAAATCATCCAGATGTGTTTTTACATGGAGCCTTCTTAGCATCCATGCAGGCGGGGCTCCCTTTTGAGGACAAGCAGGTTAGGGTCCCCACGGTGCTCCTCCTGACAAAGCAAACCATGTAATTGAAGCACAGATTGACATCTCCACTTAGCAGCCGGGAGATCTTTCCATCTGAAATGTAAATAGATGTCTCTTTGCCAAGCAGAGACTTCAAAACCTTCACACTCACACACACACACACACACACACACACACACACACACACACACACACACACACACACACACTCACACCACCTCTGCAAAAAAGAGAAAAGACAGCCTCTGAGGCTTTAATGACATGTTAAATCATGAACCAAATATACATTGTCTGGGCTCTGTGTTGCAGCTCTTGAAAGATCAAGATCATGAAAGGCAGGGAGCATGATGACCAAGCCAGGTCTGAACTGCACTTAGAGATGAAAATTACTGTGTGCGCAGAGCTGGCTGTTTTCTGCACCCCAGCTGATCATTGACACGTTAAATCTTCCCACGATGTCTGCTGATGTCACAGGTTCATTAACACGTGTCACCATTTGTAGGAAACAGACTTATTCTAAGGAGAGCACATCAAATCATTTGGCTTACAAAGAGTCTTAATGGACCTTTGCTTCTGATAGCCCAGCTGTCCAACGGATGAGGAAATGGTCTGGACAAATGTCTGCATTGGGAAAAAGAGAGTCTAAATAGAAAAGTCGTCATAGAAAAGGGAAGGAAGTATTAATCCGTGATATCTCTGGACAGAAGATTTGGGTCACTTGATGTATGATCTCACTTGAACTGAGAAGATAGGCGGTCACGCCTGTTTGCTCCTCACCAGAACCCATTGGGTCGACGCCTGCAGCCAGCTCTATGACCTCATATGCTTGTTAGTGCCAGGGAAATTGCCATTGGGTGTTCCAGCACTGAGAATGGGAGTAAAGAGGGTGGGGTCGGGTTGTCCGTGTGGTGCACTTACAACCAGTCACACACAACATTGCACTGATGTATGAAGCCACAGTCATGAGTGTGCTGTCATAAATTGTGATGTCCTCCTGTGTAGAGCCTGCATCCTGCTGCTCCGTTCCAGATGTGTTTAACGGCCTCTCTGGGCCACAGACAGTGTTGCCTTTCTTGGAGATACAGAGGCCCTGTTGACCTGCAGTGTAGCTCATTGACTTCTCTGTTGAAAAGTGACTCCATCAGAGGAAAGATCCACAAAAACAGCCTAGGGTGACCGTTGTTTGCGAAGGATGAGCTCTTGTCACCAAGTTCATTCTCACCTGCCCCATCTGTGTTTTTGTGTCCTTTGCTTTCATTCACACTCCTCTCTATTTTATCATTGCCTTTTGATTTATGCAGCTGCAGCTCTGTCATCCATAACAATGTCATCATGTGCTATGATATACAGCCCCATTAATATTCCCCCCTGGTCTTGGCTGTGGGATCAGGGCTGGTACTCATCATGCTCAAGCTCCAGAAACTCAACTCTTGCCAGCATTGAGCACATTAAGAACGTCAAGAGGAAACATATCACGCTCCAGCAGCTTCTGCCATCAAACTGGCAACTTTGGGTGGATTTGCATCTCTTGAGTCTGTGTCTAGGGTCTTGAGTCTAGGGTGAGCTCCAGCTACTGTTGTCTCTCCAGTATGGGCCGTGGATTAGGATTATCCTTTGAGCACCTGCTGAAACCTGGTCTCTCTGGTCACAGAGAATCTGGTGGTTCCACCATTTGGCTACCAGAAGACAGCAAAATCTGGATTTAGAAGAGGGTTGTGTGGGGTTCCTCCAACATGCATGCTAGGTAGACTACAACAAAATGTTTATTGTGCATACAGATCTTGAAAAAATTGTGATGCTCTTGCTCAGTGAGTGTGAGTGCCATGACTGCAGGAATGGTGCTTTATTGCAGTACTGCCCAAAGAAGATAAGATAAGATAAGATAAGATAAGATTTTGAAATGGCTTTCATTTAATGTTTAAACATTAAATGAAAGCTATTTCAAAATCTATTCGACAAAGAACACTGATGAAGCTGATTTGGATCAAAAAGATGATTTTTTTTCAAAGTAAAACTAGTCATACAAAAGTTATGTATTCATGTCCCTTCTGTCTTCTTTGTTGGTCCAAGACACCGTCATCCTGGTTTCGGTGGTATTTTGACCAGGTTATGTTACGGGCAACCTTTATTTGTCCCACAGTGGGATAATTGCAGTAAATACTGGTAGTATAAAAGTATTGTAGAAAGGCAATGCACATAAGTCAGATATAGCAAACTGTATTATACAATAACTGCACATGAATTAGTAAAATTGTGCTTATGAAAATTGCCCAAATGAAAATTATGCACAGATGTATAGTAGAAGTACATCCATTTTAAATCTCTCATCTCTACCCATCCACAGTCTGCGGTCACTCTATCCATGACCACAGCTGACCACAACACACCTGAGTAAATACCACCACACACACACACACACACACACACCAGGCTTAGAGAAGGACAACTGACCTGAGACCAAGTCTACAGGCTCCCTCCCGATTCTATTGCGGTAGCAGCAGGACCTGGCCTGTGTCCCAGGAGCCAGGACCTCTCTGAACCGCTGCAGATCAGACAAGAAGCTCATTGTGTGGGACTGTAATGAGGAGGCATGATGGGAGTTTCCATGACATGCTTTTCTGCATATTCCACACGTGTCTTTTTCGAAAAGATGCTCCCAGTCTTTCTGTATTGCTAAGTCAAATGTTGACAAAGGATTGTTTTGAATTTTTGTGAGGATATACTTTCATTTTGGATGTCTTTGGAGAACATGGCATTGAAATAATAACAGTTTTGCCCTCCCTGTGGGTAAATGCATAATATGATAACCATATTACCATATTTTGTTTATGATACAATCACAGTCAATGCTGCATCTTCTGATTCTGACAAACCCACAGAACAACCAAATAATGTTCAGCTGAGCTTTTCACAAGTAGATGAGTATAGTTTCCATCTAATCCATTGAACAAATTAACTTCTTTTCTACTCGATAGTAAAATAATTAAACAATTTACAGATTCCAGAAGTGATAAGTGGGTGAACTAGTTAAAAGACTGTCCTAAGGGACTCCGAGGTCACGGAGGCCTGCTGCTAGAGGTCAGTTTCTGCTCTGCGGAGCAAATGCTTAATTATATATTGAAGTGCCGGCGGTATAATTGGCTTGCCTGGTGAAGCAGGCGGGTGCAGCACTGGGGAAAGCCTGGAGACCTCATTAGATGGTTGAGAATACTAAAACAGTCTATGAAGGCATCACGGCTGGGATGTGGCTGTTGGGATTCCCTTAAGGAACTCATTCAAATGTACACATACTGGTGCAGTCACACACATGGTTGATGCACAATGACTGAGCATCAACTTTAGGCTTGTAGCTTTTCTTTTTGGTGTAGAATCTAATTAACTTTTTGCACATAAATATATGTTATTTGAAAGTGTAAAGAAATAGCTAAAATGAATCTGTTTTTCTGTTTGGTTTTGCGTATGTGCTACCGGATGATGTCTTCTTATATATTTTTGCTTTTAAAGGTGATTTTTTAGGGCATTTTTTTAACCTTTTATTAGACAGTGACAGTGGATAGACAAGAAAGTGGGAGAGAGATGGGGGATGACACGCAGCAAAGGGCCGCAGGTTGGACTCGAACCGGGCCGCTGCAAAGGACTCAGCCTACATGTGGACCACGTGTTACCGGCCTCAGACCTAGGGGAATCTGGGATAGCACTGTGGGTTGGAAAGAAGTGGGTTGGAAAGAAGTGGAGATACATAAATTATGTCTTTCTCAAGCTGGATGGTTATTTCCTGTTTCTAAAGTGAACACACACAACAGATCTGAGGCTACATTGGATTACTTCTATGAAATACATTACAAAACAAACTGGGTTTGCTAGAGGTTGCCGTGTCTTATATTTTTGATGTTTTATATATAACAATGTCGTGTAATACCATGTGGGATAGGCCAAATGTTTCAACTAACTCTTCAAAAAGTGAAGTTGCTGGCTGTCCAACCGCTGGAGTGTTTTTAACGCTTGGGCTCACTTTCATGATGGTGTAGTAGCACCATCTATTGTTAAAACAGGGTAGTAGTAATACTCTGATGTCAGAACATTTAAATTAGGGGAATTATTGAGCCTACTGTGGAAAAACAACCACAGTGTAATCCTTTGAGAGTCCAAAATACAGTTATAATTGTGTCCCTGTATGCGTTCAATTCATAATTGCATTACCATGCCAATCCAACATTGGACACAATACATATCTTTACACTATAATTTGGCAGATATATTTTTATGGTTTCATTTTTTGGTAAGTGAAGCAGCCATTCCAAACAGTGTTTTAAAGAAGAAATCATAAAAAAAGAACAATTAACAGAAAAAAACTTGGAGTTGTAGTACACTAAAGGTTTGCCATTTATTTTTTTTAAAGTAATCATAAAAGGCACAGTCCACAAATATATTCATCACACAACACAAATCATTGCAGTGAATTCAAGTCATTAAAGAGCAAATGAAAATACAGTACTATTGCATATGATTATATATATATATATATATATATATATATATATATATATATATATATGTGTGGTGATATACAGTAAGTTGTAAATAAATAGAATTGTCATACATGCATAGGAATGCATACAGACATCTATGCTTCAATAATGAAAGCTACTGGTCCTAATCACAATAACTAACAGAAAAATTTGATTCTATATTTTAAACTTAAAAAGTAAAACCATTTTCAGTTATTCATGTCATAAACATGTCATCTGATGTTAAATGTTTTAAAACATCATGTCTTACTTTATCTTAAAGAAGTGTCCTGAATATAAAACAACTGCAACACAAAATAAAATTAAGAAATAAAAAAGAAAAACACAGCAACCACTGACGCTAAAAATCACAATGACCAATACCAGTCACTCAAGTACTGGAGGAGTGGAGGTTAGCACTGATCATTAGCACCATATTGTATGTTCTACAATAATGTCCTAAAGAGTACTGCTACATAGACCTTTGGTTACAAGTAAAGAGAGGAGTATTAGGTTGAATATGTTTCCTAGAGTGGACTGGGAGTGTGCAGGCCTCAATTTCCCCTGAAAAATGCACTTTTAAAGTGCTCATATTATGCTTATCTTATAGGTTTACAAAGTCCTTACCTAGCTACTGTCAAGGCCCGCCCTTATACTCTGCTTCTGACTGGCTAGTAGTCCTTACCTAGGTACTGTCAGGGCCCTCATACTCTGCTTCTGACTGGCTAGTAGTCCTTACCTAGGTACTGTCAGGGCCCTCATACTCTGCTTCTGACTGGCTAGTAGTCCTTACCTAGGTACTGTCAGGGCCCTCATACTCTGCTTCTGACTGGCTAGTAGTCCTTACCTAGGTACTGTCAGGGCCCTCATACTCTGCTCCTGACTGGCTAGTAGTCCTTACCTAGGTACTGTCAGGGCCCTCATACTCTGCTTCTGACTGGCTAGTAGTCCTTACCTAGGTACTGTCAGGGTCCTCATACTCTGCTTCTGACTGGCTAGTAGTCCTTACCTAGGTACTGTCAGGGCCCTCATACTCTGCTTCTGACTGGCTAGTAGTCCTTACCTAGGTACTGTCAGGGCCCTCATACTCTGCTTCTGACTGGCTAGTAGTCCTTACCTAGGTACTGTCAGGACCCTCATACTCTGCTTCTGACTGGTGACTGGCTAGTAGTCCTTACCTAGGTACTGTCAGGGCCCTCATACTCTGCTTCTGACTGGCTAGTAGTCCTTACCTAGGTACTGTCAGGGCCCTCATACTCTGCTTCTGACTGGCTAGTAGTCCTTACCTAGGTACTGTCAGGACCCTCATACTCTGCTTCTGACTGGCTAGTAGTCCTTACCTAGGTACTGTCAGGGCCCTCATACTCTGCTTCTGACTGGCTAGTAGTCCTTACCTAGGTACTGTCAGGGCCCTCATACTGCTTCTGACTGGCTAGTAGTCCTTACCTAGGTACTGTCAGGACCCTCATACTCTGCTTCTGACTGGCTAGTAGTCCTTACCTAGGTACTGTCAGGGCCCTCATACTCTGCTTCTGACTGGCTAGTAGTCCTTACCTAGGTACTGTCAGGGCCCTCATACTCTGCTTCTGACTGGCTAGTAGTCCTTACCTAGGTACTGTCAGGGCCCTCATACTCTGCTTCTGACTGGCTAGTAGTCCTTACCTAGGTACTGTCAGGACCCTCATACTCTGCTTCTGACTGGCTAGTAGTCCTTACCTAGGTACTGTCAGGGCCCTCATACTCTGCTTCTGACTGGCTAGTAGTCCTTACCTAGGTACTGTCAGGGCCCTCATACTCTGCTTCTGACTGGCTAGTAGTCCTTACCTAGGTACTGTCAGGGCCCTCATACTCTGCTTCTGACTGGCTAGTAGTCCTTACCTAGGTACTGTCAGGGCCCTCATACTCTGCTTCTGACTGGCTAGTAGTCCTTACCTAGGTACTGTCAGGGCCCTCATACTCTGCTTCTGACTGGCTAGTAGTCCTTACCTAGGTACTGTCAGGGCCCTCATACTCTGCTTCTGACTGGCTAGTAGTCCTTACCTAGGTACTGTCAGGGCCCTCATACTCTGCTTCTGACTGGCTAGTAGTCCTTACCTAGGTACACAGGGTGAAAAGAGGAGCTGCAGCAATGTGTAATACAACAAAATTATGGTGTAATTTCAAAATTAAACCATGTAAACCTATTCTGAAATACAGAGGCGGACTTACCACTAGGCAAAGGTCGGCAATTGCCTTAGGCCCCAAGCTACCAAGGGCCCTGTAAAACGCCTCATAAACTTATGGTTACGATTTGTTGTCTTACTTTTCACCAATTAATTATATCTCTAAACATTGATACGCTAAAGTGCTATCAGATTGTTTAATTCATGATGATAAACTCCCCCCAAAACAGCCAAAACAGCTGTCAGACAGAGAGCGCTGCTCAATAGTGCAGAGGGGACCACAACAAGTCAGGGACAGAGTTTTTTCAAGAAATCAAGAGGGGCGCAGATTTACAAGCAGTAACTTTTACATGCAAATGAAGTATGGAGAAAAGATAAGCAGGTCTTGGCTCGTATACAGTGAAAAAAAAGGACTGAAAAGAGGGAGAACAAGGGTTGTGGAGGGGCCCATGCCTCAAAATGACTAAATCCGCCCCTGCTGATATAACCTCTAAATACATTTATGAACCTGAAAATGAGCAGAATATAAGCACTTAAATTTCTGGTGATCACTAAAATACTGTTAGTGTTATCTATCTAAGAGTAAATATAGTAAACTAAGACAACTTTTAATTTAGCTGCCGGACTATTTTTGTTTTTTTCTATAATGTACTGACTGCTATTTACTGTCAACGTCCCATTAATCTGCCCCCCCCACCATGTAAACTCTGAGCAGCCTTTGGCTGGTACAGTATCTAAGGATTGCTTTGCTTTATTTGGTGGAAGCATACAGATAAAAATCCCTCGAGCTTTATTTCACTGACATGGTACATATGAAGTACAGGTGTGAATTATTTTTCCGTTGACAGAGAGGCCGAAGTTCACAGGTGGCTAGCTCTGAGACGTTGAGGAGACAGGCTTCTTTTGCTGATAAATGCCTTAAAAAAAGATAATAATGCTCATTATAGTTACAACTATTGAGTCAAATTAAAAGAAAACAAATCCAAAGCTTTTTATATACATACCCTTAAGGCCATGGGTGGGCATGCTCGTTGTTTAGTGGAAAGAGTGATACATCTGAATTTAAAATGAATCTTGTATTCTTGTAATCTTGTAAAATTGTATGAGTAACTGAGCGATGTTAAGCCAACAAAAGGATGCAATCCACCTGAACAAAACCCAAAATGATACCTATCTTTTTGTGTTTGATTGCACTGTCAAATGTTATAGAGACTTACAAGACTGCGACTTGGGCTGAGAGAGCGAGATCGCACAGGGCTGGTACTCCTGCTTCGACTCCACTGCAAAAACAGACAAGTCCCCGGCAAACACATGAGCCCATCCATATGTACCTTCATGCTCTTACATTATTCTCTGGAGCACTAAACTAAATTATAAGGATATGTTTGAAGTGTTATAGAGTCAATACCGTAGCACCCCTTCGAGTCACGGCCTCGCCCTTTACTACCACAACGTCTCCCTCCACCAAGGCCGGCCACACATGGTACATCACCAGAGGAGCAGTGAACTCCGAGTCATAGCTGCGACGATACCTGTCGGAGAGAGACGCAGGGGAAGAGAGTGAGGGCGAGCTGTGAGTATTTATGTGTGTCTACTGCTGGAGACAGAAAATAACCTAAGTGAGAGACTGCAGTTTAAAGGCTTATGGCTTACAATGATTGCTTGGAAATGTGGCATGATATACTGTATATATATTTTAACCTTTATTTATTCAGGGACGGTTCACTGAGAGGCAGCCTCTCTTTTGCAAGAATGCCCTGATCACATTCACACGCGTTTTTTTTTAGGTTAAGGGCCTTGCTCAAGGGCACCTGAGTGGTGGTAATGAGGGAGGGACAAGCTCTTTCATTTTCCCACCCAGATTTTATCCTGTCGGTCTGGGGATTGGACCGACGACCTCCTAGTCACAAGCTCTCATCTTCTCTAACCTTTAGGCCACCACTGCCTACTGATATGTCAACTTGAGCACTAGAGCTCAACTCCCTGAAACCTGACTTCTTTTGATCGCTGTGGCTATTGCAGCTTAATTTCCTTCATTAACTTGCTTGCTTTTATGTGTATCCGTGTTAGATAGTTTGGGTAGGTTTGGATTTATTATTTATGTATTTTTTCCCTTCAATTTTCACTTGTCTCTGTACAACACTTAACAGGTATTTATTTACTGTGCTGTTTTTAATGTTTTTAACTTGTTTTTTAGCTTACAGATCAGTGTGAGGGTGTACCTTGTTTTTAATTCTGGTGTGGAATGTTTCTGTATTTGTTGCTGTTATCAATATTGTATGTTTGTCATAGACCTTAATGTGATTTGATGTCTGCTGAACATCAAATTTCCTTGGGGATAACAAAGTTAAAGTTGAAGTTGGGGACAACATTTCTGTTAAAGAACACAGGACAAGACACAGAACTGTATAAAGGACTGACCTGCTGTCGTTGTAAAGTTCTCCATCACAGGCAAAGGCCAAGTCAAGCGGGGGGTCCAATGTCTGCATGGCAAAGGCCACCCTGCATGTCTCCCTGATCAAGACACTGATGAGGACAAAGTCCACTTCCGGCGGGAAAGAGATCCGAGGGTTCACGTTCATGGCATTGATCACATCCTGGGGAGATAAAAATTTTAAAAAAACATACACAGACGGATGCCTGGTCCTTTTCACCATCAAACTACAATAACTTGTTCATTAATACTTCAGAGGACACATGAGAGGAGTGTTTAGTCCTACATTGACGCTGGCCTGAATATCATAAAGGTCCAGGTTTCTGACGATGTAGTCCACAGCTGCATCCTCCAGACTTTCTATCCCAAAGTGGGATGGGGACAACGTCTTTCTCACGCGCAGCTTAAACTGACGGTAAGCCAGTTTTGCTGTCTTAAAGGATTCCTGAGACGTGACAAGATGACAAGAACATTACAGTCAATTGCTCAATATGCCAGCCAATCCCTATACATCCCTGAATAAATCAAGCAACTAGGCAGTCCAAAAAACAGATATGTCTCTCATTTTCCCTGCATGCACTTCTGATCTGCTTGTCTCTACAGGTGGCTCTAGAGTAATTACAGTCATACCACGACAGCAATGAAGATGATTTTCTGGACCATCTCTAAGTCAGCAATGTGGCGTCGAAGCAAGGTCTGGGCCTCAAGTCGCTCCACAGCGTACAGGTCGCTGAAGCGTGATACGAGGCGTGCGTAGCGGGAAGTGTTGGTGAGCTGAGCTCTGGTGGGCGACTCACTCCTCATGGGGCTAGAAGAGCGACTGTGCCTCAGCGAGGGGCTTGGCGAACGACTTCTCACCAACCTGAGAGAGACGGTGAGAGAAACAGCATCACTTGAGACTAGCTCTATGTAGTGGTGTCTGTGTGCATACAGTATTTACATGTGGGTATACCTTTCCTGCAGCATGACCTTCTCTGTGCTCAGGTAGGACACTTCATCTCTCAGCAGGCGAATCTGCCGCTCATTGTCATCAAGAGCCTCCAGCTTTCTCTTATAAATCTCCACCTGCTCATGTGCGGATCGCAAACTGAAACACAGACACGCTTCACATCAACAGAGGAGCACACACTGTATGTTGCATTTGAACACTAATATATTACGGCAGTATTTTAGTGCATCACCTACTCTGCTTTCAGTTGCAGTATTTCATCTTCAGTGGCCAGCAGAGTGGTTGCTGATTTGCTCTTTGTCTCATCCAGTTCATTCTGAGTATCGACCAGTCTGATAAAATCAAAAATCAGAACAGATAAATACTTTGCACATCTATAACCTGAGACAGGTGCGTTGGAGGGGGGCGAGTAGGTCAGAAGGTGCAAAGAAACTCTGTCACTGTCTAACTTGGAAGACGTTTCCAACTATTACATTTATTTTTGCAAGTTAGACAGTGTGCGGGAGTTTCTTTGCTAAATAAAAAATCAGAAAATGTAATAGTATTGTACATTTCAGTGCATGTAATTAAATTATATACATCCCCTTGTTCATGGACTTTCAAATACATCCAAACATGGGCCATGCAAGTTAGGGTGGGAACTCCGGCCGACTGCAGTCCATTGCTCTACTGTCTCATGTCTCTTAGACTCACTCTGCTCTAATAGAGTCCAACTGCCGGAGAGTGGAGCACAGTTGAGTGTCCTTCATCTGCAGCTCATTGTCATGGGTGACGGAGAGCTCCCTTATCCTTCTGTCCTTTTCTGCTGAATCCTGATAATAAAAAATGAGGACACAGTACAAATGATAGTATACAGTGACCACATCACCACATGGCCAAATAGAGGGTAATGATTTGAATTGGTTAAAAACATTTTTGATGTAATTTCCATTTATGTCATTGTGTTACACTGGATGAAATTAATTTTGATGGATTTGCTAATGAGATATTCTGTGCTATTAAGCCAAGTAACAGATGATGTCACCTGGATGAGCTGCAGACTGGTGTCATCAGTGACCGAGGACCTCGCCATTGAGAAACAGGTCCCAAGCCACGGCAGCAGGCGCATTTTGAGAGTGTCCACTCCAGCATATTGTCCACCTGAGTTGTGAGTGTATGTGGATTAGCTCATGAGTGATTATGACCTGGTTAACACTTTGTAAATGAAAACCAAATCCTATACTGCAAATGTAAAGCTTACCTTCAGCAGCTGTGTGGTTGAGGATGGCGAACAGTTGTCCCTGGATCTTGGCAGTTAGTTCAATCAGCTCACAACATTTATTTAGATTCTGGTCACAGGATATAACCTGGTAGGGTAAATATGACAAAACAATTAGGCTAATAGTGACAGGGTCACAGACTGTGACCATTCAAACAGTCAAATTTGAATATTAAAAACCATAGGGCATTTGAAATCGAAAAAATGTTACATAATGTATTATATAGGCTTGCTGTTTTCTGATTTACTCTCTATATATTTACTGTTATAAATAAATACATAATGCATAAATTTGATAAATAGATAAAAAAACATTTTAATTAGCCAGGATGCCAGTCAAAACTTAGCCCTTCCCACAACATATGAGGTTGGAATATTCAGGCTACATTTTAATATCTGTAGGAGCCAAATATGTTGTTTTGAGCAGGGTTATTCAACAGGTGGTCCGTGACCCCCCGAGGGGGTTCTCAGAGTAAGTGCAGGGAGGGGCTGCCAAATCCTGTCTGAAATGTTTTTGAAAGTTACTTTTTTCAAAAATTCAAATACGTCTGAAAATATACAATAATATGAATGCAGCCTACTATTAGGAAAGATAATTTGGCCTTTTTGTGAAAAAAAACAACATTTAATTTACACATTAAAGATAAAGCGTACTATAGGTAAAGTAGCCACTATGGAAGCCATAGAGGTAAGCTTGTTTAACATTAAAACATGATGTATAAAATCATATGTATCCATTAATTTTCATATATCCGGCCCAGTTTAACATGCAACTTAATTTCATACAATATATATGCAGTAGTAGGGGGTCCCTACTCCGTCTCTCCTTCAGCTAAGGGGTCCTTGGCCTAAAAAACGTTGAAGACCCCTCCATGGTTTAGAGTAGTAAGACATTGGGTGTTGGTTCTTGTGTGCTACCTAGGCGAAGTTATAAAGGTAGGAACACCTCTTTGGTAGGACTGTTTTCGGCAGGTGTTTGGGAAATCCGGACGGTTTTTAGACTTACTTTAGTTTTTAGAAACCGTTTAATTGACATGCTGTTTTACAGTGTATGGTTTTACCGCTGAAAACGGAGAAAAATTAACATTTTCATGATGCACGGTGAAAGCACATACATGTATTGTTATTCTGCAAAAGAAGGAACAGCCTGCAGGTTCTTGAACGTTACACAAAGCAAGGTAACATCAAAGCACCGCGTGAGTAAAGCCCCCTCAGTAGTTTACAGTAACGACAGAAAACGTTGGAGAAGCAACAGGTATGGTGCTAACTCCTTATATTTGCAACACAGTAACACTTTTTTTTTTAATTATGACACGTATGTGCATTTATAGATAGCATAATCTGTAAGTTGAATTTTAGACATATCACTGTCGGTTCCTCTGCAATGCGCTGTTGCAGTTTAGCTGCACCGGAAGTAACAGGACACGAACCATCTTAAAAGTAAAAGCTCTTTGGTATAGTCCAACTGTAGCCATGGCGACTGGCGTCCATAGCAACCAAACTCAACCGGGAAATCAATGTCTTCTGAAAGAAGTGCATTCCTTTGCTGTATTGGTTTAAATTATGTCATGCATCAGCTAAACCACTGTGCTTCAACACAATAATAATGGGTAAAAAAAAATGTACATAGTGGGGGGAAAAAAACAGCAGTTGACAGTAAACAAAGCCATTAATAATTGTTTAGAGGAGAAGGATAACGTCACGCTTTGACTAAAACCGTTTCAAGTGTACACAAATGTAACCGTTACTCACTAACTGTTGAAATTACCCCCGTGGAACAGATAGCGAGGCAGGCCGAGGACACTGAAGTGCTTGGGTCAGATTTAGGTCTGTCATTAGTTATTGATGAACTTACATGGTAGTCTTTTTGCCAGCTCTCAAGCTTGTCCTGCAAGACGCTGAAGGAAGATGTATTGGTCAGTCTCCTTAACGTGTCGGCCATGTCCGCCCACAATAGCTACTCGGAGGTTTGAAATGCCCAAGGGTGGACAACAGTCGCCGGGGGTGTAGGCGAATCTCTGTGCAGTAAAAATTCCTGTTCTGCCGGCAGCTTTCTCCACCTACGCCACGGCTGCCAAGCACCGCCTCAGTTGTGGTAACCAAGTGAGGAGACGACTTTACAACCTAACCACAGTGCTTTGAAAAATAACTCATGGCTGTCAATCCTCTGCAGGGTTATGTCTCTCTGTCCCTGAAGTAAACACGATTGTAATGTCATACTGTCAAACGACACCTATGCCCACAAAGTAAACCACGTGGCACAGTACCGCATATGATGTCTCCTAAATGTCTGTGTTGGATAAAATCCGATTATAATACAGCAGCCATGCTAAATTGAATTACACGTACAGAGAGTATTGTCAGATTAGTACTAATCTGACAATACTCTCTGTACGTAGCATAGAGTGACCTACTCTGTTGTTGTTGTCAAACTGATCCTATCGATCAGTTGTATTTTTTTTTCTTTCGTTGACTTTGTAAAGTGCCTTTGAATACCTAATAATTTATTTTATTATTACTATAAGTATACAATATAAACAAAATTACTCAATAGTTAGATTTAACAGCGTTATATTTGCGAAATTATAAAAACGATTGGGCCAAAATTAAAACAGACTAGAAGCATTAAACCACGTAATACTTTGCACTACTTCTGAAACTGTTCCTCTTTAATAACTGTGATACTTTTTTAATCAAATACTGCTTAGAATTTATTTTAAATTGATAAAGAGAGCTTGAGGATGAGAAGAGTTCTCTTATTATACATCCACGGTTGGCCCGCTTGGCAGTTTACCTATGGAAAATATGAATGGACATGTTTTTCTATTTTAGGACCTTTCTGTCATTGGCTTAAACTTGGAATGGACCAATTTTATCGTCAACAGAAAATAATCCTTTAAAAAAAAAAACGTTCAGTGCAAATAAAAATGCCATAGGGTTGTTATCGTTCGCATTGACGTAACATGTTTCTTCATATATGAATATCGTCCTTTCAATAACTTACAACATTTTTTCGCCTTCCTTGGTGAAAAGTGGTACGCCCCATGTCACTCTGGAACCAGGAGAGGGAGGGTCAACATGGCGTCTGAACAGGTCCGTTATTTTCAATATTTGTTGTCTTTCTTGCATTGTTTTTTTTCTTCTTCTCATGTGTTTGCTAAGAACCCAATGCTATATGTTCCCGAGTAACCTGACGTAATAAATAGTAATGTACTGGGCTTTGTTGTCGGCTCTACGTGTAATTAATACCAGCCTCCGCTTTGTTATTAGCTAGTGTTAAATGAAATTGAAATGCTAATATTGTAACGTTAGCGTATCTGCTGTTAAACAGCAACGTAGTTTAGCTAATACAAATGGCGTAGAAGCTGCATGATGAGACAGTCGAGTGTATTTCTATTTTGCTGCTAGACTGAGTGCAGTTTATTTTTAGTTCTGGCCACCGACAGACAGTCGCGGGGCATTTAACTGAGATGCATTCCATCGCAGAGCACATGAGACATTGAAAATAAGTAGGAGCTAAAACCTAAAGTTAAATATGGCTATGGACAGTAAATATTAATTCGTGGAGAATTGAGACTGTTTCATACACAGAGAAATCCATGTTTTACAACTCTTGAGTTAGAAAAGTATGAAAACAGTATATACCACTGATTTTAAGGTATGAAAGTAAGGGTTGGAATTTTATTTTAAATTCCAGTCTTAGTATAAAACTAAGTATGTAAGGAAATTGTTATTTTTAGCGTGAGATTTCATGATTTAAAATGAATTACTGATTTCTGCAAAAAAATATAGGTTTTAGTGGCATGCATTAGAGATTGTTTGGTCTTCCAGGACAGTTCCAATGGGCCCGTGAAGAAGTCCATGCGAGAAAAGGCTATAGAAAGACGCTGTATCAACAAGGAACACAACAGTAACTTCAAAGCAGGCTATGTACCCATAGAAGAAGAACGTCTTCATAAGACAGGGCTGAGAGGACGCAAGGGAAACATGGCTGTGTGCATCGTCATCCTCCTCTTCCTCCTCGCCTTAATTAACCTCATTGTGAGTACTACAAATGTACTTGTCCGATGGGTTCTCTTGATAAAACTTTGCTGATAAAGATGGTAAAGAGTTGACACAGAGTCATCGATCATTATGTGTTGCATCATGGTCTTTTAAAATTTGTAACATCTCCACTGTCCCTCAGATCACTCTGGTTATATGGACAGTGATTCGAATCGGTCCGAATGGGTGCGACAGCATGGAGTTCCATGAGACTGGCCTACTGCGTTTCAAACAGAAGGCGGACATGGGCATTGTTCATCCATTGCACAAGAGCACAGTAGGAGGTCGCAAGGACCAGGACCTAGTCCTTGTCGGCAACAATAATCCGGTGAGAAGTTTGAAAACATATAAAGTGACACAATGTGTGCCCACATATAGATATCTTCTTTTATTTTTATGTATGTTGTTCCAGGTTGTGTTCCAGCAAGGCACCACTAAGCTGAGTGTTGAGAAGGACAAGACCTCAGTTGTCAGTGATGTTGGCATATCCTTCACAGACCCCCGTACACAGACCACATTCTTCAGCACAGACTTTGAAAACCAGGAGTTCCATTTGCCCAAAGGAGTCAAAGTTCTCAGTGTTAAAAAGGCTTCCACAGAAAGGGTGGGTATAATCCTAGTTTCGCTTTTTCCAGACCTTCCTCCACAACGCTGCGGAGGAGGGTTTGGCTCATCCACACAGGATTCCGGGATGGGGAAAAAACACACTCTGATTTCTTTAAACCAATTACAATCGTCATGGGCGACACAAAGCCTCCGACAGAGCCACGGTGTCTCTGCAAAATAGCCTCTGGAAGGAAGTTGTTTTGGTGGAACGTGTACATTCAAAAGTAGTTTTAGTCGTCAAGAGAAAACTCAGATTGGACAGATAGTCTAGCTAGCTGTCTGTATTTACCCTGCAGAGATCTGAGGACCAGGTAACCATAGTCCTCAGATTGGACAGATAGTCTAGCTAGCTGTCTGTATTTACCCTGCAGAGATCTGAGGACCAGGTAACCATAGTCCTCAGAGATTGGACCAGGTAACATAGTCCTGTCTGGATTTACCCTGATCTGGGACCAGGTATAGTCCTCAGATTGGACAGATAGTCTAGTTAGCTGTCTGTATTTACCCTGCAGAGATCTGAGGACCAGGTAACCATAGTCCTCAGATTGGACAGATAGTCTAGCTAGCTGTCTGGATTTACCCTGCAGAGATCTGAGGACCAGGTAACCATAGTCCTCAGAAATCCACCAAAAGTTTAAAATTCCAACACAAAGAAGAGCGGAAGGTAACGGATATCCGGCTGAAAAGGGTGTGATCCGGCTGAACTCCCAGCAGCACCAGAGCAATCCCAGAAGTGGAATGCTAATAACAACTGATAGCTATAAAAAAACAAGTAATAACACAAGTTAATATGTTAGTGTTTCACAACCCGTGCACAAAGTTTAATCAGCACACAATAACCCATAATGGTTAAGTGACATTTTGCAAAGGAATACAAAAAAGCATTAAAAAAAAGTCCAAAGGGACACACTGAACTTCATCAGTGTAGAATGATGGAAGTTTAGACTCGGGTAGAATTTTTAATTTTTTATAATTTTTTTTCATTTAAGTTTTTTAACATGGCAATGACCTACACAGAAATGCTGGAGTATCTTCAGAATAAGTATCTGGTGGCTGGGTTGTGCCCCCCCCCCCTCTTCCTCTTTCTCACCTAGCTGTCCTGTTCATTAAAGGTGGAATGGCCCATTAATACAGTTTCATGTACAGTATATGCATCCTTGTTAAAGATAATTCTCTCTGCGTTTCATGTTGGCTACTGCTAGTCATGCTAATTAGGCCTACAGTGTTAGCTTCCACCTGGGCAGAGCCTGGGTTTAATGTTACAGCATTAAATGTGCCTTTCTCGCTCATAATTTCCCATTTGTAAGCTTGTTGTATTGTTGCATTCACATTTAATTTGTAAGCGTTTACAAATTGCTTGTCTCTTGATTTTAGATCACCAGTAGTGCATCATCTGACCTGAACATTAAGGGGGACAGCAAGGCCATCATTCGTGGAAACGAGGGTGTCAACATCATGGGCCGGACTGTAGAGTTCAAAATGGGTGGAGGCATCGAACTCAGGGCTGTAAGTATGGAGTGTAGCAACATATCCTATTGACACGTTTTTCCCATAAAGAGTCTTTTAAAATTAAGGTTACTCTAAACAGTTTAAAGCTGATGTAGATGAATATGTGAGGATGTACGGTTATTTTGGGATTTTCTTTGCAGGAGAACAGCATTGTCCTTAACGGATCAGTCATGTTCAATGCTACACGCATCCCTAATTCCGCAGGTGATGTGTATTTTGATGAAGGCATGGAGAGGTATAAGCTCTGCATGTGTGCAGATGGGACTCTGTTCCGTGTGCAGGTGAAATATCACAACATGGGCTGCCAGACTTCAGACAACCCATGTGGAAAAGCTCACTAGGAGACTTTTCCACCAAGTCTGCTTTTACATCTCACTACAGTCTGTTGCCACTGTCAAATTACAGATTTGCATATATAGAAAATTCTATAAGACATAAATCATGACTTGCACATAACAATACCTCTCTCAATACCTACACCCAACAAATTCTGTATTCCTTGTTTTGGTTGCTAAACAAGAATTGTTACAGATCATTGCCACTTGGCCAAAGATACGAACATACTTGTAAGTTCAGAATTATTTTATTGTTCTGCAGGTGTGCCAACTTCATCTGTGTAATGCCATTTTGGTACATACCACTCCCAGATTTAAAATCAAAGTGTGGTTTACACTGCCCATCAATAGGAATTAGAAGCTACAATATTTACTTTTTGCCTTACCGTCCAGTATAACTAATATACAACCCTTGTAGATGGGTTGCATAAGATTTTATTTGCTCATGTGTTTGTTTCTGGCAGCTTTGTTTGATACTTTCTTTATTATATTCACCTCTGACAAGTTGAGACACCACATGATTATGATTTACTTAACGTTACATTTGGGAAGAACTGAAAAACATAAGATATGTTTTAAGCCATCAAGTAATGCTTAAGTAGAGTAGGTATATTTCTTTGGACTGTCTATATGCACGTGCCAATGGGTTTACAAGAGAATATAATATATATGTAATACTAATTTTGCAGATCCTTTTTTACAACAAAAATAATACAATATTGAAAGAAGGGTTAGGGAAGGAGAAGTTATGCTTCAGATGAATGCAGTTTGAAGCCTATATTAAGTGTTTTGAATTTTGTGCAATATAGTGTGACATATTTGACTTTCATTTTGCTTTGGATTGTTTTGTCTGTTTTATAACAGGGCTGAGGTTTGAAATGTCAGAAAGCATTTGTTTCTCAGAGCATTAAAGACGTGATGTTTGTTGTGAGAGAACAAAGTGTTTTTTATTTATGAATTATGTCATTTAATTTCCCACCTAACATTTCAATGCCACGTTTGTTTCAATAAAGAAACATGTTGCTATGTGAAACTTCTTATCATTGGTTTTGAGGAAATGCCTCAAGTCTTTACATGGTCATTTAAAACCATAAAAGATCATACTGTTTCATTACCTAATGGAATGTGCAGCCGTGGCATGGTTCTCCTTGCCATAAATGTTCAGGATCATAGTAATCAATCATACATAAAGAGGAAAACAATCACAGTATGACATTAATTAACCAGACACGTAAATGATTGAATGAATCACAGAATGGCATCTCTAGGGTGGGTGCGCGTTAAGCTCAACGCAGCAAAATACTCTTCAGACTTTGATCAGAACGACAGGAGACTGTCAAAGTTAATACGCTGGGTGTGAAAAGACAGTCGCCAGTTTTCCTGTCTACTTGGTAAAGAGTGTACACAAAGGTGAGTTTGATATTTATTTTTACCTAATTTCCTGTTTGTATTATTGTACATCAAGGTCCTCTTTTAATTTAATGTTACTGTGATGAGTAATATAAGTTGTGCGTCTTCTAGCACTGAATGTAGTGATTTTTAGTATATGATAATACAAAAACTGTCTGTCTTTCATACAACACATCCTAAAAGTACAATTATCTTATTTTTACTTTTTGAGTGAATTTCTGAACTGTCATCCATTATGATCTATCTGAACTCTCATGACAGGTATGTATAATGCTAATAATGTCTGTTAGATATAACAAAAAGGTAATTATAATAAGTTAGTATGTTAGTGTTTAACAACCTGTGCAAAGTACAATCCATAAATAATAGAACCTATAATAGTTAAGTGACATTTTGCAAATTAATACCTTGAACATAATCAGAGTAAAATGGAGGACGTTCAGACTCAGGTAGAAATATATATATATCTATATATATATATAGATATATATATATATATATATATATATATATATATATATATATATATATATATATATATATATATATATATATATATATAGTTTTCAATATGGCAATGACTAAACGTCTAAAATTCTCAGGTATATTCAGAATACATACAGTGAGGAAAATAAGTATTTGAACACCTTGCTATTTTGCAAGTTCTCCCACTTAGAAATCATGGAGGGGTCTGATATTGTCATCGTAGGTGCATGTCCACTGTGAGAGACATAATCTAAAAAAAAAACTCCAGAAATCACAATATATGATTTTTTTTTTTAACTATTTATTTGTATGATACAGTTGCAAATAATTATTTGAACACCTGAGAAAATCAATGTTAATATTTGGTACAGTAGCCTTTGTTTGCAATTACAGAGGTCAAACATTTCCTGATAGCTGATTGACAGGTGTTCAAATACTTTTTTTGCAGCTGTATCATACAAATAAATAGTTAAAAAAATCATACATTGTGATTTGTGGAATTTCTTTTTTAGATTATGTCTCTCACAGTGGACATGCACCTACGATGACAATTTCAGACCCCTCCATGATTTCTAAGTGGGAGAACTTGCAAAATAGCAGGGTGTTCAAATACTTATTTTCCTCACTGCATCTGAATGTCCTTGAGTATCCCAACAGAGGTGCTGAGGTGACCTCTTTTAATTTAAGTTAATATGTTACTGTGATGGGTGATATGCTTTCCATTTGGTCTTATAGCATTGGATTTATTGATTTTTACTATTTGAGCGAATCTCTGAATTGTCATTCATCATCTATCTGTACTCTCAGGACAGGTTGTGATGGCAGTGGCACAGGGGCCGTCCCTGGCTGCTGTGCTGCTCCTCGTCTCCTCTGGCCTCCATTGCTCCTCTCTCCGTCCTCCCTGTCCAGAGTCCTGCAGCTGTCAGAAAGCTCCCCTGTTGAACTGTTCCTCCTCTGGCCTTTCCTTGGTGCCACAACTCATCCAAGACTCTGTCACTGAGCTAGACTTGTCCCATAACCTCCTTGACACTGTAACGCTCGACCGGCCACATATTAACCTCAGGAGTGTATTGCTGGGGAACAACAGTATCACACACTTGTCCCTCTGCATTGAGAGAGACCTTGGAAGCCATTATGTCAGAGGTAGACCTCTACATCGTTTCAGACTTTTCAGAAGACGGGAATGTGTATCTTGGGCCCCCACCCTGAAGCTGCTATCTGTTGAGAGGAATCAACTAGAGCAACTCCCACAGGGTGAGTCAGTGTAATATGGTAATGCACCCATAAAATGCTGTCACAGCAGTATTTTTTTTTTCTTTGGCTAAAAGTACTCATTACGCAGAATTTCCACTGTTAATGTTTAATTGTAATATTGGCTCATTATTTGCACTTTCATGCTGTAGTTGGTCAAGGTGGAGCTAATTGAATTGCTTTATAAATGGCTGAGTATTTAATCTATAACAGCATCACATTTTATTTATATTTATAAAATCTCATATGTTTTGTATGCAAAATCTAACTCTGAATTTATATGAAATACAACAATAATCCTACATAACACACACAACTCACACAATCTTAAACAATTAGCCACTGACATTAATGGAATTGCCAACAGATAGGAGTCACACTGCAGACTTACAGTACAGTACAGTGTTCACAATAGTGCGTAGTATCTTATGACTTATAAACCACACCCAACATGTTCAAAGTCTAAATAGTTACATGAAATGTCTATTGTCTGGGTGTGTACCTACAATATATTCATATACTGTCATATCTCTGGTATGGTCTCAGGTGTATTGACAGGAGATAAACACACACTTGAACCATCACTATTAAATGCTTGGAACATGTCTGTGTGTGCTTGTGAAGAACAGAAGTGCAATGCGAGTGGTTTTATGATATATTCTGTGGATACTGTACAGATTGTCATCTGAATAAATGTTCTAGGCCTGAAAAGGAAAACTGGCCAATATTTTTTTACAAACAATAGCAAAGATTAGGGGCATAAGGATGACTTTGTGCAGCAGAACTTGTTTTAGGTTATTTCCTGTCCCATTTACCATCTCACAAATTTAATCACATAAATTACACTTTTTTTATTTATTTTTTTATTTTAAAAGGTGCGGGTGATTAAATGTTATGCATCTGATAGTTGATAGAGGATAAGTTCTACAGTCAACACAATGCACACCTTTAATTGCCCTCTGTAGTGTCTTTGAGAAATGTACATGAGTTAGACCTGAAAGGTTAAGGCTGAATCCCATTTCTCCATCTTACCCCTACCCCTACCCCTTGGCCCTTGAAACCAAGGGGTAAGGGGTAGGGGTGAAGACATACCCCTATGAAATGGGACACCACTCAGTTACATCACCATACAGTATTGATCACAAACTTCCAAGATGCCGTCTCTGTCTGTCAAATGCGTGGGTTTCGACAACAGTGTCATATGCATTTATATATTTATATATTTTATGTTCACTTTGGTGGTGCAGAAGCAGATGTTGTCTGTGTAGTACTTAGGTCTGAACATATGTGTGTTTCAAAGAAATGCATTCACTCTGGTTCCTTTAAAGGCATGTGTGGAAAGCCCATTTACTTAGCAAGAGCAGTGTTGACAGTTAAACACTTCTTTCCTGTTTGGTATTCAGCCCACAGCACCCTCAGTGCCTCTCTAATGAAGCACATACCCACAGTGCCTTACTTCAACCCCACAGTCATAGGGAGATTGTCTCAGGCTAGTGAAAAGGAGGAGAAATCATGGAATGAGCACCACAGAAAGATTCTTAGCCCTTAGTTAGTCATATTTTTAAGTGGGTTCACAGTGAAAATAAGCCAGAAGAATTTGGATTCATGTTCTAGGGAAGGGGTGTTCATTGATTTGGACATGTTACACTACTCACTATCTAGAAGTCCAGAAAGAGAGAGGAGTCTGAAGTTGATCTTATTTGATTTCAGCATTTTTTGCATCCAGTGAAGGATGTAAAGCAGTACAGGACTGAGAAAACCAATAACAGACCAACTGTAGGGATCATAGAAAACCTGTTTGGTCCCTTTAGAAGCCACCCCATCATTGTTGTTGAGTTTCTATTACAGCTCTTGCTTTCTGTCATCCAGGGCTGGAAGGTAGTGAGTCCCTACAGGTTCTGCAGCTCTCCTTCAACAGGATCTCAACTCTTCGACCAGGGGAGCTTAGCCACCTTCGACAGCTAAAAGAGCTCCACCTACGACATAACCTCATCACAAGTCTCCATCCACAGATGTTCCAGGATTTAGCCCAGCTCCAAGTAACACAGATTTTTTTTTTTAGATCTAATTTATTGAAAACATGCACAAAGTACTCAGTATTCCAATATTAGTCTTTTTTTGTTCATGGGTTATTTTCAGAAAAGTATTTTCTTTTTCAAATATAGCTTTTAATTAGAAAAGTTTTCAGTAAATCTTTTTAGCAAGCACATTAAATGTGTCACATTATACTGTATGTCCAAATTGTGCCCCCCCTCAAAGGTCCTTGATCTGAGCTTCAACATCTTGACCAGCCTCCATCCTCTGATTTACCTTTCTCTGCGTAACATTGGGGCGGATGTTAGGCTGGACGGGAACAGGTGGCAGTGTGATTGCAGCATGCGCAGTCTAAGAAGATGGCTGGCCTATGACAGCAGCAGAGGCCTGGAGTCCTGGAGCATGGTGTGTGCTTCCCCATCCAGCCTCTCAGGCAGAGACATGCTACAGTTGGAGGAGGATGACCTGAACTGTTTTGGCACTGAAAGAGGGCCGGAGCTTCACCAAGATGTGACCGTCTATAGTGGCTCTGAGATACTGCTGTCTTGCTCTACACAAGGTAAGTCAAAAAGGGCTAAATTACATAAAGATTAGGTCGGTCAAAATGAACGCGATAATAATGAGATGACGCAAAGTCCTTTTATTGCCAATCATTTCATTTTTTTTCTATGATTTGGGCCTCTGTCCTCTTTGTAGTTTAAGAAATCAGGAAACGATGCAGCAGAAACAAACCTGTGAGCAGAAATGGATAAATAATCTTTTGAATGGCAAGTTCTTTTTCAAAGCCCTTCCAGATGGTTCCTTTCAACAAGACTAAAGTTATTTGCGTTTACTCTCGATGTGAATTAAGTTGCAATCTAAGTACTTCAAGTCTCAAATACCACTTGCTGGCCATACTTCAAGTCTCAAATACCATTGCTGGCTGACACAGAGAACCCTCCTCCTCCCCCTCGCCACTGGATAGTTTTTTGAGCATACAGTACCTTTGAGGTTATTGTGGAGAGTATTTGTCCTTTTCATGGATTGTTGCAGTAAAAATAAAGTTATTTGTCCGCTTTCATGTTGAAAAATGCATTAACAACCAGTCTAACGGCATGTTAATGATGTCTTTGTTGTAGATTCAGTGTGGTGGATGCCCAGTGGTCAAGCATCTTTGAGCCAACCTCAGGCTGGTCTGCGCATCAGTGACATCACAGAGAGAGACACAGGACTTTATGTGTGTGTGTCCAAAGAACACAACATTTTGTCTGTCTTCAGCCTTCACATCAGTAAAATAGGAGGTGCAAGAAGAAAAACTAGAAGTTTACCCAGAGCCAGAAGACAAATTGTCCCCCAAGGCACCCCAAATAGGATAGGTCAAGAAAGGAATCAGAGAGCTTCACAGCCTGACTTGATTCTGGCTGTGTGTTTGTCTGTTTTCATTACGTTTCTGGTAGCCTTTATTTTAGGAGTCTTAGCAAGACCTTGCATTGATGTACTTTGGAGAAGGGTCACAAAGAAGGAAAGATCTTCTGTAACCAACGCGGTCTCATCTGTAGAACAAAGACATTATCAGAATGAAGCCTACGACAATGATGAGGATCCAGAACATGTGGAAACTCACAGGGAAAGGAGAGTCACATTTAGCAATGTAGAAGACATCAATGTACAATATTATGATACCATACCCAATCTGGAAAGCAACAATAATGATGCAGTGATTGAATGTGAAGCAGCTGAGGCTGAGAAGGATACTGAATGTTCAGGAAGTGAAAACAGTTCACGACGGAGTAGCCTCGAGACGAACCAGAGAGATGGCAGGGAAGGCATTGAAGTAGGCCGCACACACAAAATAGAGTTTGAATACATCCCAGATCCTGTTGAGCTGGATAGGGGAAGATCGTCTTCATGCTCAGATTCTTCACTATCTGATAAAATATTTAATCAAGACAAAATGACCCGAGGAGACGACTTAACACCCAAGTCTCGTCAGCTGGCAGAGGACTCTGTTCAGCAGAGAGCTGATGCCTCGACAGCTGGAAAAGTAGAGGGCCTAAGAGAATCTCCTGGATTTTCTTCAGAGCCCTTTGCAGATTGGTCACCACATTCAAATAACACCAACCTAACATACTATGATCTGGGTCAGGAGAATGAAGAACAGTTTGAATTTAGCGATTCTATTCGAAGCACATCCACACGGTCCGGCAGTGTGTGTGGTTCTTTTAATGATTCAAAATTAATTGTGGAACCCTCTACTGATAAGCAGAAGACTGATGATATGTCCAGCTCGATCTCATATGTCAGTGAGGATGAGGTTACACAATACATTGTGAACTCAGACCAAGAGGAGGAGGTTATAGAAAGGAAACAAAATAAACCTGAGGCCACATCTTGCCTTAAACAGGATGCTAGTTTTGAACAACAGATCAGACCGTCAGTCCAAGGCAATCAAGGTAATTACAAATATGACAAACACAAGCCTACAGTAAGACATGATGACTCCTTTTCCTCTCATTCAAGTGACAGTGATGGGGAGAACTACACAGTCAAAAAAGGGAGTGTTACCAGTCATGGTACGAGTCTTGATACCCAAGCACCTTCACTACCTGCAGCATACTCATCCTGTTCAAGCAGTGAGAGTGAAGCAGAAATCACAGACCTAAAAGGGAAACTCAATAAAGACAGAGTGATCAAGTCGATCAAAATCACTAAGCCACAAACTCTGTCAACTGACCTAGATGGCCTATGCATCCCCCAAATGAATAAGCGTGTGTCTATCAACGCCACATTACCAGTTTCTTATTCATCTTCTAATGATGAGACTATGGATGTAACAACAAAACATTCAAATAAGCAAGAGCAAAGAGAGGTGGACATGGCAGGACTTCCAGTTAAAGAGAATCAATCTGTACACCATGATGCCATAAAACCACAATTGCCTACTCCCATCAAGAGGCGTGCCCCATTGCCACCTACTAATTCTTCTTCTAGTGGTGAGAGAACAAAGGAAACAATGGACCACATGCAAAAGCAAGGTGAGACGCACATGACAATGCTTCCAATTGGAGTATCTCAAAACATACGTTTGGATCATCCACAACCTCCATGGCCTGCCCTAGATCTTGATCATACCATGCGCATCAAGAGACGTCTAGATATCAAAGCACAATCACCAGCTTTGGCTTCATCTTCTAGTATTGACAGTGAGGATGAAACAACACACCAGACAAAGAGGCCTGGGAAGGTGGAAATTACAGGACTTCCACTTCAAGAATCTCAAACAGGAAGCCATGATCCAGACACAAGGTGGCCTGCCCTCAATCTTGAGCATGTTCCTCGCATCAACAGACGTCTTGATATCAAAGCACCACCTCCTGATTTATCTTCTAGGAGTGGCAGTGAAGACGAAACAACAATCCACATTAAGAACCAGGAGCAAGGACAGATGAACATGGCAAGGCTTCCAAGTAAAGTATCTCAAACTGTAAGTTATGACCCACAACCACAGTGGCCTGCCCTTGAGCTTGAGCATACCACACGCATCAAGAGGCGTCTAGATATCAAAGCACCATCACCAGCTTCTGATTCATCTTCTAGTAGTGACAGTGACGATGAGACAACACACCACACAGAGAGGCCTGGGAGGGTGGATATTGCAGGACCTCCAAGTAAAGAATCTCAAACTGTAAGTTATGACCCACAACCACAGTGGCCTGCCCTTGAGCTTGAGCATACCACACGCATCAAGAGGCGTCTAGATATCAAAGCACCATCACCAGCTTCTGATTCATCTTCTAGTAGTGACAGTGAGGATGAAACAACACACCACACAACGAAAGAGAGGCCAGGGGTGGTAGGGAGTGCAGGGCATCTGTTTCAAGAATCCCGAATAGTAAGTCAAGATCCTGAAACACAGTGGCCTGCCTTAGATCTTGGTAATATAACTCTCATCAAAAGGCGTCTAGATATCAAAGCACCATCACCAGCTTCTGGTTCATCTTCTAGTAGTGGCAGTGAGGATGAAACAACACACCACACAACGAAAGAGAAGCCAGGGGTGGTAGGGAGTGCAGGGCATCTGTTTCAAGAATCCCGAATAGTAAGTCAAGATCCAGAAACACAATGGCCTGCCTTAGATCTTGGTAATATAACTCTCATCAAAAGGCGTCTAGATATCAAAGCACCATCACCAGCTTCTGGTTCATCTTCTAGTAGTGGCAGTGAGGATGAAACAATACACCACACAGAGAGGCCTGGGAGGGTGGAAATTACAGGACTTCCACTTCAAGAATCTCAAACAGAAAGCCATGATCCAGACACAAGGTGGCCTGCCCTTGATCTTCAGCATATTCCTCAAATCAAGCGGCATCTAGATATCAAAGCACCACCTCCTGATTTATCTTCTAGTAGTGGCAGTGAAGACGAAACAACAATCCACATTAAGAACCAGGAGCAAGGACAGAGGAATACGGCAAGGCTTCCAAGTAAAGTATCTCAAACTGTAACTTATAAAAACCCACAACCCCAGTGGCCTGCCCTTGATCTTGAGCCTACCATGTGCATGAAGAGGCGTCTAGATATCAAAGCACCATCACCAGCTTCTGATTCATCTTCTAGTCATGACAGTGACGATGAGACAATACACCACACAGAGAGGCCAGTGAGGGTGGACATTGCAGGACCTCCAAGTAAAGTATCTCAAACTGTAAGTGCTGGTCCAGACACAAGGTGGCCTGCCCTTGATCTTAAGCATACCACACGCATCAAGAGGCGTCTTGATATCAAAGCACCATCACCAGCTTCTGATTCCTCTTCTAGTGGTGACAGTGAGGATGAAACAACACACCACACAGAGAAGCCTGGGAGGGTGGACATTGCAGGACCTCCAAGTAAAGTATCTCAAACTGTAAGTTATGACCCACAAACACAGTTGCCTGCCCTTGATCTTGATCATACCATGCGCATCAAGAGGCGTCTAGATATCAAAGCACCATCACCAGCTTCTGATTCATCTTCTAGTAATGACAGTGAGGATGAAACACACCACACAACGAAAGAGAGGCCAGGGGTGGTAGGGAGTGCAGGACATCAGATTCAAGAATCCCAAGTAGTAAATCAGGATCCAGAAACACAGTGGCCTGCCTTAGATCTTGGTAATATAACTCGCATCAAAAGGCGTCTAGATATCAAAGCACCATCACCAGCTTCTGGTTCATCTTCTAGTAGTGGCAGTGAGGAAGCTATCAAAGAGGAGGGTATGGAAAATTTAAGATACCCAACAACAGTTAAACCAGATTCGAGATGGCCTAGACTGGATCTCAGCAGTGCCCTCTATGGCAAAAGGCACCTTAATATCAAGATACGTTCACCCCCACCTGAGTCATCTTCCAGTAGTAATGAGAGTGAAGATGGGACAACAAACCTACCTGTGAAAGTTGAGACAGACAGAACTGATGTGGGGATTACAAGTTATCAACCAGGGAGAAAATTGCTTGACATGAGCGTGACTGTCCCCTCTGTCAAGAGGCGTTTAGATATCAAAGGATCATCTCAACCAACGGACTCCTGTTCCTCCAGCGCCTCCTCCATTGGTGACAATGAAAGCAGGATCATAAATAATGAGCAACAAGCAAAGTTGCATAAGTTCCCCTATATCAACAGACGTCTGGAATTCAAAGCACCATCACCACAATCAGATCCGATTCTTAGTAGTGTGTCTCCTGGCTTTCGAAAATCTGAATCAAACTCTTCCAGAAGTAACAGTGAGGATGAGTATAGCAACCAGCCTAAGCTAGGATTGGGAGTCTCCTCCATATCAAAAGCTACTGAAAAGGAGTTTATTAGATTGCCGAAGACACATATTTCTCGCAGTCCAAAGACAGACCACAGTATCACATTAGAAAAGTATACAGTTGTTAAAGAAGAAGTGGGAGGGGAAACAAAAAGTGACATCAGTAAAACACCAGAGATAACCCCAGAACTTCAGTCCCGGTGGGCCACGATGAATTTGGGTGTCTCTCGCTTCAGAAAGCGTCTTGAAATCACATCGCATACACATAAACCACCACATCTGCCCTCATCAACTCCACCTGACTCCCCCTCCTCTTCCAGCAGTGAAAGTGGGACTGGGAGTAAAAGCAGCAGGATAAGGCCAAAGAGAAGAGGAGTTGGAATGCAAGAAATCATACACACAGAATCATCTCAGAGTCTCAGCAATATCCCACCTATATATATGGATATCAGAGCACCATTACAAAGTGAATCATCCAGCAGCAATAGTGAGGATGAGACAATAGAACACAGTGGTCCTGACCTGAGTCTTGGTGTCCCACGTGTTAAGAGGCGTCTGGATGTAAAAGCACCATTACCAGAGCAATCTGATTCCCCATCTTCCTGCAGCGAGAGCGAAAATAAGGTGACAAGATATTCCACAAACCAAAGCAGACATGGATCAAACATGTCAGGAATGACAGATGATGACTCTCTCATCACATATAAGCGTATAATTATGAAAGCTTCATCGCCACTAAATAATTCTATCTACCCCAGTGACCACACAAAACAAAGACATATGGGTGGTGAAATACTAACTGTTGCACAGGAAGGTCCATTCCATAGTGTGGGAGACAGAAATGCATCAAAGAGAGTTCCCAGTTTGAACTTTGATAAAGTAGTAAAGAAAAGGATTGAGCAGCCCAGAAACGCCACGGGTGTGGACCTGCCACCTGAGATAAGGTGGATTGGCGTCGGTCGTCAGTTGTCTGACCTTTCCGTCCCCAGTCCTAGGAGAGATCTGGACACGGGCTTATCGTCTCCACAGCATGCTTCATCTGCAGAGCCAGAACTTCCCCAACCTGACTCCTACAGTATTGAAATTTATCACACAAAACAAGACAGAGATGTGACACTGATGGATAAACAATCATCTCCTAGTTCCAACAGTGTTTCTCTTGCACCCAGCAGAGCTGAGGAAAGGATGGAAAGAAAAGGCCTCAGTGCCCTAAAAGCCATGTCATCGTTGAGAAGCAAGTGGGAACCATTGGATGAAAATTTAGATAAGGGTGCATCTTCTGTTTTTGATTATTATGATGCACAAAGTGTCACAAGTTTTAACTATCGCAGGTCTGAGGACATCAAGCCCCTGGCCAAACAGCCACTAACACAATCCCATCGTTCCTCTACTTCAGTAGATGAGAGAAGAGCTATAGATTTGTTGTATGATATTCCCCGCTACAGGAGGCATGACATTGAAGGTATTGAACCACCGCAGCGGGCTCCACCTCCTATTCCAGCAACACCACCACCATATGAGGCAGTAGGGCTTACATGGAGGTCTCCACAGAGCAGTAGGACACAAGTGTTGGAAGGCACCAGATCTTATCTGCAACAGAGCAGAAACACAGAGGAATATGACCCTTCTTCCCTTGCACCACAAAACCAGGAAGCTTATTTTGACTCCTCAAACGTGAACATTAGTGAGGTTTGATTAAAGAAAAGTAGCCACGCCCTTAACACTGACAAAAACAAGCATACAATTGGCATTGTGTGATCTTAAATTGACCAATGTGTGACAAAAATATGGTGACGTACAGTATATTCAATTTTTACAAGTATTAGGCTTGAAATGAACTGTAAATTGTAAAATTGTTGTATTGTGCAGTAGTATAAAGCATCATTAAGTATTTTTAAGATTCACCTTATTTCTGTAAATCGCTTTAAAAAAAATCTTTACAAAGATGTCTCCCCGTAATCAATTTTGCAATGAGAATCCATATCACCCTAATGGTCATGTATTATTAATACTTAGAGACCTTAATAAAACTACCGCTGAACAATATAATGCAGAGCCTTCATTTGTAGAAATAAGTAAAAAAATACTGACAGTACTTTTTGTCATGGATAAACTATTAATTTGTGAGCCCAAATATAAGCCAGTAAGTTAATAAACCTTTTTTTATTTATGTATATAGACATAGGTTATAGTGAAAACAGACATAAAGACACTTATGTAGTTTACATACATATATACAGTCAGGACAAGGCTGTTCATCCTCCTGCATTGTCATGGGAGAACACTAAAACATTGATCTCTACACAGTATTTGGTAAGCAATCCAACAACTACCTCAATCATAGATTTGATGGTTGATACATTGTAATGACGATGATTTTGAAGCTTTCATATAATTTTAGCTTCAGGGGATTTCAACGACACGAGAGCTGATGTATTTTAACTTTACAAATTTCAATGTGTTTTGTGTCATGACCGCGTAAATAAATAAAATGTGATCTGTATACTGACTGCAGCTACCTAAAACTTTAGCACGTAAGATGGGGTAAATGCAGGAGGGAACTCCTGCTCCACAGTGAGGTTACAGGTGTGTTCCAGGTCTCAATAGACACAATCATGTTTCATCAGAATTAACATAACATGATCGTGAATATCAAATTAAGCACAAAACCCTTTGCACAAATTCTTGTGCAAAATAAAAACGCATTTGAAAAATGTTTTCAAAAAAATCTCATCCATTCACAAAAGGCTCTGTTGGAGCATGCATGCAAATATTAAATCTGACAATTCAGCATTACACCACAGCCAAAGACAAAAAATGTATACATGTGTTACAAGAACATTATACTAGGCAAAAAAGAACAGCATAGCATCATCACAGTTCCAAACTGTCCGTGTCCATTGTTTTGATTAGATCTTATGGGTGGTACGAAGCAATGTTTTCAGCAAACGTACTTTTCTACTCAAGCCTTAAGGACCTCGTCCTGAGAGGGTCACTGGTCTTCCACTGTACTTATATTAACACTGTCCGTGTTGGGAGAGATGCTACTAGTAAGAGGAGACTTGAAACTTTCAGGGGACTAAGGAGGACAAAACAGATGCCACATATCAAGACAAAATGGACACCAACAAGCTCTATGTCAACTTCTAACACAGCCCAAACAGTCTGAATTCATCCTGAAGTAATCCCTGATCACTCAGTGTATATATATATGTGTGTGTGTGTGTGTGTGTGTGTGTGTGTGTGTGTGTGTGTGTGTGTGTGTGTATACATTTGGGTTTGTTGGTGTGTTTGTGTGGGACACACAAAGTGACTTCCATGTTTTGAGGCACAGTAATACTCTTACCTACACAACGTAGATACATAAATTGGTTATCGGACCAATAAATGCTGACCGGAGCACTAGTGGCTCACCGCTGTACTGTAATAAGAGTTAGTAAGCAGCAATGCTGATTTGTTTGGTGTTATGAGGTCTAAAGCCTTTGCAGGGGGTTAGCAAACTGTTAGCATTAGCTTGAGCAAAACAACTGGAAGGAACAGAAACAGAAGGGGAATCACTGGCACAAATCTATCGTAAACAGCACAGGCACCAGAAACCTGCGATAAACCATTTTTGACACAGTGTGCTTCTTGAAGAACTCCGTTCCCAACTCAAAACATGAAAAACAATAGTGCCATATGTCCAGAAAAGCTCAAGTCAAGTTCATTGCACAGACATACAATATTGAAAGGTGTCCAGGTCAAAGTGACCCTGTTAAGACTCAGACACAATGCATGAATGGTCACTGTTGGGTTCTCTGTGCTGAAGACAAGGGTGAAGAGTGGTTCTCCTACCAATACCATTTTGCTTCCATCGTCCACGTATGATACCATGTTATTTAACACAGACAGCAATATGACATGTCACAGTGAGAGAGCAATGCCACTGGGGATTGCTGCAAGCTTGCCCACTGTGCCACTTCGGTAGGGAACAACTCCACAATGGCAACCCTCAGCCTCCGCGCTCTGGGCAGCATGTACCCAGTGCCCCCACCCAAGCCCACCCACAGAACCCCTCCTCTTCCAGGAAGCACCCACAGTCACTGCTTTACCATTTTTGTATTGTTGCACATATTGGTTGTTAATTCTCATAGTCGTCATTGTCACAGCTGTTTTTATTTGTTTTTTTCCATTTCGCTCTGCACCTATGACATCTGTCTTTCCTTGTACCATTCCACAAACTCGTCCAACAAAACTGGCCCTGATAAAAAAATAAGAGCATACGATTAAATTAAAAAAACAATTACTTGTGTTAAGATTTAAACATTCACATGAAGCTGTGTAGATATGCGTTCACTTACAGGCACCATCCTCATCGTAGTTACTGAGGTCCAGGTTGATTGTCCTGCTGAACTCTAAAACATTGCACCATTGGTCTTTGTTGATGACTTTGTACTTGGATTGCTGAGGAATAGTAAAACAGTTTACAGTACAACAACCTATTAGTTTCAAAGGCCAAAAAGAAATTGAAACAATCTTATATACAACTACTATTTGGTAAAATGTTGTAGAGGACATTTGTGACACTTACTTCTAGAAACTGATTAAACACAGGGAACAGAGGCCACGTCTTTCCCAGAAGAAGTCCCAGCATGCACTTGGCTGTGTTCAAGTCCAAACTCCTCTGATCCTTTTCCTGTCCAATCAAAAACACCCACAGCTTCATGAAATCAATGCAAAATGTCAACCGCACTTAAAACAGGGGAGCAGTCTAGCAACATTATCAGCAACAATACACAAACTGAACTGGCTGAACTCCTTAACTCACTGCTGTTACTGTGAATAAAATATAACCCTGTTACCCCAGTCACTGCAATATGTATTCATTCACTATAAAAGTGCGAGTTACTTTCCCTCAAATCAGGACAGGCTATGTAAATAGGCTACACACTTGATAAGTGCTTTCCCCAATCCAAGTCAAACTAGAAAATGTTTTTGACCTCAAAACATCAAGATTGTTGTGAACAGTGGCTTGAATAGGACATTATAAGAATATCAATCGGGCACACTTAGCAAACAACTGTTTCCTACAGGAACTTCAATATTCACATGAACTCAAGTGTTTTAGAACTCTGTGTATGGGAGCATGTTTGCAGAAAAGACTTGGCTTGACTCACCCGTGCAAAATCAAAGGCATATCTATAAATGAGCTTAAAACTGGTGCTGTCGTTTAGGACAGATCTCAGGTAGTCGAGCGAGTTCCTCAGCCTCTCTGTGGAGTCGCACCTGCCAACAACAGAAGTGTTAGACCTACTGAATACCAAGAGCACTCTATAGAGACGTGACTAGAGACAGAGAAAATACTATCAATCTCAGATCAGAAATAATATTATGATGCATGCTGTTTTCAATCAAAAAACAGCATGCAAAAATAAAATAAAAGAAATAGGGCGATGACATACTGTAGTAGGCCCATGCCTCTAAGCCACTCCTGGAGAGTGAAATATCCCATACTCTGGGCATCCAGCTTCCAAGCAAGAACCAGCATCACAACCTGGGCACAGACACAAACACCCTTTATAGCTACAGACATCCTTAAATAGAAGATGAGTCAATCTATATTATCAATCTATCAACTGAAATGACACGTCTATTACATGTCTAAATTAGACATACCTTAATAACCCTTGAAATAGAGAATGGGTATAGATAAATAGTGACTTAAAAGTGACATTGGGCTTGTGCATTTTTGTGAATAACTATTCATTTATTATTATGCTAACTGTTTTTATATTTGTATTAAACATCAAATCATGAGAAATGCCCATCACATAACACAGCGAAAGGGTATCCCAATGACTTCCTTTGTTTGACTGGCAACCAGAGATAGATAAAGCGACCTAACAGATTTAACCAACATGCAAGAAACGGGCTTACATTCTCTGGCTCCACTCCAATGTCCTCGCAGAACTTCTCCATGCCCTCTGGACCCACCACGTCATCACAACCTATTTAAGTGTGAAGCCACATATAGCATTAATTTCACATGGGGAGCTAAAAACCTACGTCGCCAATCAATGGTCAAATGCTTATAAACAAAGAATGTTTGAATGCTGGGACATTACTAAAACTTCACCTGCGTATTCATAGAACCACTCCAAGCATCTTTTACTGGAAAATGTCTCCTCCTCCCGGATTTGAGGCGTTTCATGTTTTCTAAAAACGCTGCAGATGAAAAGAAACTTTTAGTCACAAGCTCAGCAGGAACACAAGCATGGTACAGAATGTCAAAAGTAGTCAACGTGATTTTTTTTTTTTTTTTTAAGAGCTTTTTTTCTAAATGGCTTTCCTACCTGCAACATAAAGACTTTCAGACACATTCCTCTTTAATAAGCCACAATAATCAAGCGCTAACTGACACAGACTGAAGTGGCCTTTTTATCTTTAACAGAGGGATGTCACACCTGTCCTGGCGACTTTTCTTGGCGGCCATGTCATCTCCAGCAGAGGGTCTCCTCTTTTTCCTAGGAGGCATGGCTCTAGAGCAACAAGCTAGGGAAGGAAGTGGAAGACAGAATGAAGGAGCGCTACTTATAATCAATACATGGCTAATGCTTATTTTCTAATGCTAAACATAGAAAGCAGAAAGACACGGTTTTGGTAGCAGCTTAGTGCATGACTGTCCTAGTAATGACAGCAGTGACAGTGTTTTATATTGACTACAAAACCCATAGGGACCAGCTGAATAATTACCTGAGGGGTGGCTATCCTGTCCAACGTCTTCTGTCAGGTTCTATCAAAAAAGATACCACATGCTAGTGAGTTGGACCCACGTGTACACAGTGAACACTCACTAACACAAACCTTTATAGACCACATATAGAGAGAGTACACAAGCTACCAATATGCATTTACCAGCCTGTGCAAGGTGTGGTGGATCTTATGGATGCTCGCCAGTGTAGTCAAGTGGGAATTCAGCTGTAAATCTATTTCCACAAAAAAAATAAAGATAACGTCAAAAATTTAACTAAAGCATAACACACAACCTTCTGCTCCTAATTACACTAATAAGCTTGGTACAAGTACAAGGGGAAAACAAGGTGACATCATCGTGGCATCAACAAAAACCTATGATATATATATATATTTTTTTTGTGCCAGTAACCAAGATAGACTCTACAATGCTTTACTTACTTTCATGTGATTCCTACTTTAAGATTTTACATTTCAGGAAACGACAGAAAAACATCTCACGCGATTGAGGGAGGGACTCTGCGTTTCTCGAAAGGCATTAAAAACTCGATCATATCTGATCATGCATGTCACCTTGTCGCCAAATGTTTTCTATGAATTCCCGTTCAAAAAGCTGTCGTCAAATCCCGATGCTTGGAATTTATTTCCAGAGGCCAAAACCAGACCAAAAATACATACACACTGCCGAAGAGATAGCACTAGCTGCATACCTACAATTGTATGCAGACGCGCAACTTGCACAGAGTTTACAAAGTATCTAGAGAGTTGAGCGTATGGGTGTTGTAGTCCATTTCCTTCAAAGAGGCCGTAAAAACCTCTGCTCTGGTTGGGAAACTAAACTACAATTCCCAAGCCGTAACAAAACAACTATTTCTTTCAGACCCCTCTACCCCCTAACATTTACCCCTACTGATAGAATGCATTTATATTGTCTTAAAAAAATCTAACATATGTCTACTGGCACATAACCATTGCGCAGACGTTTTGCAGCAGCTGGTGTAGGTGCCGCAAAGCCCGACAGCATTGCTGCAGCAGGGAATGAAAGATGTTTTACACAACTGCGTCACAATTTTCATTCTCTGTGATAGTGATAGTCCGCAGTTGACCAGAAAATTGACCTATTTACAATGGCATTGCGTTGATTCTAAGTTTGAGTTGAAACGCATAGTGCATCCTCAGTAATGATGAATATAACGCAGCGATTAGCATCGAAAACCTTCTGGATTTGACTAACGTCGGCTGCTTTAAACTGAGCACTACACCGCTACACACACAAAAATAACTCCAGCAAGACTGGTGTGGTAAATTAAACCCCCTACATTTCCAAAACAACTGAAATTACACTAGCTATCCATCCTTTGTTGTCGCCCAAGACAACACTGGGAGATACAAAGGGACCCCCGAATAGCACGGAAATCACACGTTCTCATCTAATCTTACAGAAACACAACACGTCTTTTTGCTTCTCTCCGGTAAACTCTGCAGCATCTGCGAAGGTTCGTAATTTAATGCAGAAAAGCCTCTATAACGTTATTACTTACTTGCCGCATCAGAGTGCATTTTTATGAAACGTACAACTGTCTGTGGGAAGTCCGGAGACCGGCCAATAGGCGGGCCTTGTCAACGTAAACCACGCCCTCGGACGATGATTGAAGCAGAGGCTGTTCGGTCTCCGCCTTTGGTCGCTGGCGATTGGCTGTTACAGGTGTCATGTCACAGAAGGAGGACAAATTAATATACCCCTCCCACGCAGAAATGGGATTGGTCCGAGTTCCTAAACAGGCTGCGAGTCCTCTGTGATTCATTGGTCTAGAGGTTTTAATGAGCACGTCAATCACCAGAATTTCCTCGTGCAAGTCTGAAACCAGCCCACGATGGAATCTGATTGGTCAATTTAGTTATAAGTAAACCTCCCAGAAGCCGCTGTTTTGAGTTGAATGGGTTCGCTACATGCAAATGTCAAGTCAGCCTGGCGGGGGCTAGTGGCGGTGCGTTTGGCAACGTGAATTGTGAAATGTCTCATTTCATGATGATAGTATTAGGTTTATATATTAAAGGCTTACCCTATCAAAAGTGGCAGCGTATACCTTCTCTGTTCTCTTGGTGTCACCGGACGTTAGGCGTCGATTGATGTTCGTATAAGTCCTGTCCCAATGCTTCAGTTAACGTTACCGTATAAAGTTTAGCAACCGTAAACACTAACGTTACTTGTCAGGTGACTTGAAATCCTTGCTATGCTAATACTATCAGACAAAACGAACGGATACGTTCAACATGCAGCAACGTTGTTGTTGGTGGTCCCCAATTTGTTGGCGTTTACACATGAGATGAATTAGCCTGTATCATTCTGTTTAACTGGTCCACTAGTCAGCTAAGCTAGGCCTAAACTGTCCTGAATCATTGACTGAGAGTTTGTAACACAAGTGGACCATGTCTACGACAAAGACCAGCCACCTGAATGCTACCATTTTCAGTAAATTCATATTAGCCTACCTCCAAGGTAGAGCTGGGCAGAGTAGACCACCGCATGTCTTACTGGTGCCTGAGGAGTAGAGCCACTGTTAACGCCATTACATTTCAGAGGGAAATTTTGGACTTTTTACTGTAGCCTACTATATTTATCTGACAGTTATAGTTTCTATTAACAGTTTACATACAAACCATTATAATATCATTACATTCTATGCATTTTTGCTGCTTATATATTTGCATAATCCAATAGGCTATAGATAGCCTACCTTTGACTTAACGTTTACTGGACAGGGCAATATTTTTACTGTGCTGGGCACTTCTTTGTGCTTTTGTGAATTTGTGCTTTGTATTTGTGAAAAAAAGAATAGTTTGGACATAAAGAGCTTCAATTTAGTCTATTGTTGTTTTTTCAACAAGTGTGTTTATTATTTTTTAGAGAAGATTATCACACTACAACAATTAATACAGGTGCAAATCAGAACTGAGTAAGGCTCATCTTCAATAAAATCAACATAAACATGACAGGGCTTTAATATGCGATAGTTGGCACAGTAGATCAACATAAACATGAGAGGGCTTTAATATGCGATAGTTGGCACAGTAGATCAACATAAACATGACAGGGCTTTAATATGCGATAGTTGGCACAGTAGATCAACATAAACATGAGAGGGCTTTAATATGCGATAGTTGGCACAATAGATCAACATAAAAGATCTTAAAAATCACCTGTGGTCCAAAAGTTAACCTATCCTGGAGTTGACCTGAAGAGAGTTTAGTCAATTGTTAAAATTAATAGTGTGATTTCTGCATATTAAACAAGAGTAAGAGTAATCCTGTGAAATGTCTTTGAGCAAGACAGTAAATCTGTGCCGGTATTACGGACTCTGACATCATTGCAGTTGTTGTCAGTGGTAATAAACCATTTGATTTATCCAACCATGTTTCTGGGACCGATAAACCAGTTCCTGACCTTTGGCTAGTAGTAGTAGTATGCTTCTAATGAAGTAATATATTTCAGTACTCCTTTCTCCTCTGCTGAACAAAATAGGTTATAAAGATGAAATGTCTAAAACATACTTTGATATTTAGTTTGAATGTTATTGAGTACAATTAGATCAATGCTAAAGTAATAAAATATGTATGTATTTGTAGAATAATTTTCTCAGGTTTGAGGCGACTTTAGTGAACTGTTTGTTGGATTTTAAGGCTTATGAGTCTCACAAGACCTGCCCACACTGTGAAAAGTAGAAAGACTGATTGCTTTTATTTAAGTCCAGTCTAATGGTTTTAATGACCAACATGCTTACTTGCACATGCAAATGGAAAATAACATTTTACCACTACCCATTCTTGATAAACATGCAGAAAAAATTACCACTTTTCAATTAAAGGTGTGTTTTGGGTGGCTGTGGCTCAGTTGTAGAGCGCTTGCCTGCCAATTGGAAGGATTGGCGTTCGATCCCTGGCCCTGCAGACACATGTCAAAGAGTCCTTGGGTGATACACTGAACCCTGAGTTGCCCTGCTGTGTTATCGTATTGTAAATGTGTGTGAGTGTTTATCTGATGAGCAGGTGGCACCTTGTACGGCAGCCTCAGCCACAGTGTGTGAATGTACTATTTTAAAGCACTTTAAGTAAAAACAGTCCATTTCCATCTTATATAAATGTTATGTATAGGTTAGGTTAGAGATGCGAGCTTGTGGGATCAATCAATAGGCCAACAGGAAAAAAATCTGGTTGGGGAAAGTGAAATCATGACCTTGAGTTGCCCTTGAGCAAGGCACCCAGTGGAGCTGCTCAGTGGCCAGCAGACCAGACTGTGGTTGTACTGGGCAGCTTCCAGCTTTGGGTGTGTAACTGTGTGTGTACTGCCTCTCAGTGAACTTTCCCATCTACAACAGTAAAGCACTGACATTCAAACCTTAATTCATACCATGTAAATAAATAATTTTTGTAAGTATCCCATTTGGTTTAAGTTCAAATTTATTTCTATGCTGAAGAAGTCATCAAAGCGATTTTAAAACTTGAAGGTGTGAACCATACAGTATTTATGCTTTTCATAATCCCTCAGCAATCATTGGTCCAACAATGATGGCAAATCCTCCCAATCAGTAAACATGTGCAGTACATGCTTTTCTGTTTCAATAAATACTGCATACAATGACTTTTTTTGAAATACTGCACTCAAACCATGCACAAAATTGCCACCAGGTGGAGCTACAATTCTTTCAGTTATTTATCCTTACGTATTTCCAGTTTCATCTGACCAAGTAGCACCTTATTTGCAGGTGAACCAAGTCTAATGGACTAAGCACAAGTCATTTGGTCTCATTATCAGCTGCAATATACTTCAGCAAAACATTAATATGAGTTCTCCCAGCTTGTCTATGGCCCCCCAATGGATAGAAAAGGTGATGGAGGTTTAAAACGAGCCCTGGGTATCCTGCTCTGCCTTTGAGAAAATAAAAGCTCAGATGGATGATCTGGGATCTTGCTCCTTAGGAGGTCATAAGGGGTAAGGTCACCTCCCCTTTGTCTGCTTTGCCCGCCCAGAGAACATTTCCCCCCCATTAAGGAGAGACATCATGGCTTTCAAACGAGCAAAGTGGCAGTTGGTCAAGGCCACCCGGCCAGCCTCACCTTGGTTCTGGTAATCTTCTATATGTGGGACAGAATGAGTCTACATTGCCATAACTGTTTACAGCTCCACAAGTTACTTCTGGCACTTCATATCTAGGACAAACCTTAACCCTCATGTGGTCTTTGGGTCAAATTTGACCCGTTTTCAGTTAATTTTTTTGGGGGGGTCACAAAAAATAGGCCCTCGAAATAAGTGCTGAAAATGTCAACTTTAAAACTATCAAAAAACTTCCACAACATTGATATGATGACAAAAATGTCGGAAAAAATGATCAAAAAATTTTTTTTTCATGGTTGACGGGAAGACAACACAAGGGTTAATAAATATAGAGAGATGCAAAAAGCTGCATCATCACCACGTTTTGTTTTCACTTTTGGAACAGTAAGCAAACTACTGGCCGTTTGGAGAGTTCACAGCACAGAAGCAGATCTGGGGTTTGAGAACTGAAGTTATGTGCTGAGCTTTTTGGTCAAAGTAAGAACTCAAGCAGCAGCGCTGAATGGGCTGGAGCTGTCTGACCTTTGGGACATGATTACAGAAGCCCAGCCTGAATATAAATATCTGCATGGACATGGTTTTCTAGTAGAGCCCGACCGATAAAGGATTTTTAAGGCCGATACCGGAAAAAAAAAATCCGATATGCCGATATATATTTAAAAAAAAATCCATATGATTTTATGAGATATGCATTACAAAACAAACAGATTTACCTAACCTTAGTTATTTGTAGTTATTTATGAGCTCTCACTAAAATAATATAATAATAATTTGTTTTATTGTCACAACAGAACATCAAAATCTATTAAAGTTCTGATAGATAAAATGTAAAAAAATACAAACTTAACAAATGAAACTTAAACAAAAACACAAAAAAAAAATCAGTGTTGCCAACAGGGACGTTGTAAAACGGCCGTTATAAATGCAGATACCGATAAATTGGAAAAAGCCTAATATTGGCCGATATATCGGTAAGGCTCTAGTTTCTAGGCCTTATTCAGGCATAAATCCCTTCATGTCAGCTATTTGAGGGTGATAATAATGTAATTATAATAAGATTGTTTTGCATGTCTAGTACAAGAACTTGTTTTTTAGTTGTTCAGGACTCACAGTAAGTACTGACTTTAAATCCTGTTTGGCAAAAGCTTTTTACCCTTGTTTAGCTGAATTATATTACGGCTCATTGGCCATTTGCTCTATATGTTCTTGTTCAGTAGTTCCATGAGACCATAGTTCTTCCATAAGCTATCTTGAGTGTCATCCACATAACTATGGTAAGAGATGCTTTGCATAATTTCAGCTACTGTCCATGTATTGAGAAGTCAGTGAATTGACCCTTGGGTAACTCCATGTATGTTTGTTCTCTGATATATTATAACCAATAGCTTGCAAATAGGGCTGTGCTACAAAACTATGGAAAACCCAACCCACGTATACCAGCCTGTCTAGTGTATATAATATAATAATGTGGGTGACTGTTGAATGCAGCAAAAACAACCATTAACACTGCAAATGAGATTTTGTCACAGTCCATATTTAAATCATTGTAACTTATAAATCTTGACCAGAGCGCTCTCAGGGCTTTTCAAACTCCTGGTAGACTAGACCTGTTGGCTGACAGCAGTAGATCCTAATATTATTATTAAGGCCTAATTTAATTTAATTTAGTGTAGGCTGTTGAAATAATGAAGCAAGAGAGAGTGTAGGAGAGTTTATCAGCTTGCCCACAGTGGTGAATAAGGAACTCACTTGTATTGTGACAGACAAACATAACTGTCTTGAGTTTGATAACACTGCACTTCATCTTCTAATTTGTAGCATCTATACGCAGTATAAAAAACACTTAGCACATTTGTTGATGCCAATATAAGGTCATTTTTTGAGTGTTTATCAATGCATTTAACTATAATTTTATTTATAACGAGTTCCAAGAAGCATCCGTAACTGTGTTATAAACAAATAATGAATGATTGATGATAACAGAGTTACATCATATTTAATTATATACTGAATGATACGGATTCTCCATAGGTGGTGTAGATGTTAACAAATACATAAATACACCTAAAGAAACGGCATTATAGTGGGTTATAAACGTGTTTTTGTTTGTTTTTTGTTTTTACTTATTTACATAAATGCTACAAAGGTGTGTTGGTTCTCAACCGTCTGCTTTGGCCCGCTGCAGCTCGACTCCTCCGAGTACCCGCCTATCCAGTACAAATTTCGGTGTACGCCGGTTAGGATTAAAAGTAGATTCTTGTGAACGTCATCCAATCAACAGGTCATTTTCCCCGGATTGCCACGTATTTGGTGAAATAGAAAGCTGTATTTTTTGTAGGTGTACACCATCACAGCCAATCATGATGAAGGAGGCGGGACAAACAGGGTAACGTCTGTTCTGACAGTGGAGCTCTCCCAACACCGAAACAGGCTGAAAAAAAAATCATACCACTACGCAAATCCTGCCAATGGAGGAGGGCCAGGACGTTGACGCTTTTTCGGCAAATGAAAAGAACGTCTGCAAGCTAGCTACCTAGCTCAATTAAAGGGAGAGAAACAAATTGTGAGTATCGTCAGCTTTAAGAATATTGAAGTAATTGAGGACACGGCGGTTGCTATCTAGCTAATGTAGTTAACGTTGGCTTACGTCAAGTTCCGTGATTAACTTTGCCGTTGAGCTTAACGTTAGCTTTCCAACTGTGGTACCAAAATTGCCTGCCCTAGCATGCTAAAGAAGCAGTTTGGCTCCCCTGCTAGTGTGAGTTAATCGCTTAGCTACCTTGCAAGTTAAACTGTAGGCATCGTTCAGATTCCTGTTGTCATTAATTGTGACGCTGCCAAATAGCTAAATGGGGTGTTAACATTGCTATTAAACTAGCATGTTGAACGTTAAATTATAACGTTAATTGACAACTGGCTGGTCAGCTAGCTAACGTTATATCAAGTTGCTGCTGTTATTATAAACTAGACAACAACTTTCAACAAAATATGTTTACCGTATACCGTTAGCCATGCTCAACATTAGGAGTTTTCTCAATACAGTATTAACACAATGCTAGTTGCTAACTAAAAGCTACCGTGGACGTTACCTTGCTAACGTTGAACATTTGCCAATTTTAACGCGGCTAGTTCCTTTTTTGTCATAGTTTTATCTCGTTATTATAAACTATTCATTATAGACAACAACTTTCACCGTTACAGTGAGGGAACTGTCAGCTTTGCATCTAACATTCCTCTGAGGACTTCACTCTCCTTGTTCAGAGTGCATCACACACACAATGAAGCATTTGTTCGTTTTTTGTAGAGAACCAAGCAGTGGCACTTGGATACAGTCAGATAGGAATCTGGTCAGTTTGCTGTGTGGCTGGAGGTAGAGATGGCTATTTCAGACAAAGGTACAGTGACAGAAGAAAAGTCATATTGTATGCACTCATGGACTATGCTCTCAGTAATGAGAACTTTGTTGCGCATATTTGCATGAAAAAGTGAGGTTAGTGTAGAAGGGGGAACTATTTTTTTTGATTGCTCATCTAACATTGTTTGGTTCTGCTGCAGTGTACCATGTCAGATGGCCCCTGCAGTGGCGCTGCTATGAAGTAGCACACATAGTTTGAGCATTATATACACAAGACCTGCTATGTTGTGCTAGCTAGATCATCAGTCCTTACAACTGGCTGATCCCCGTTCGTCCCTACCAGGATAAGCTCCTGATGGCATGGCCATAGACCGTTAGGGCATGGCACTACAGCTGTGTTCTCTTGGGTAAGCACAACTAGAGGGAATCCCCCTAGACTGCAAATAGCTATCTATTTGTGATTATCTGGGGCATAATTCCAGTGACTTAGTATGTTTGGTTTAATCTGGTATTAATGACATTGAAAAGCATGGGGATGGTAAAATGCCCCCACAGTGGCCCCTCACTAAGCTGCCTCCTGCAAGGATTGACTGTTAACTCAGCAGTTTTTATACATAGGTTTTACTGACTGCTAACTAGGGCTACTTGATTATGGAAAAAATTTTAATCACAATTATTTTGGTCTATATTGAAATCATGATTATTTAACACCATAGCTCAGTGACAAAATAAGAGTTATGTGCCAAATAATCGTTTTTCTATATTATTCTGTTTTTGTGATCATTAGGAGCCAAAATTGTCATCTTGATTTTAAATTTTTGATTCCTACTGCTAACTTGTCATCTTGAGAACGCAAGCATAAAGTGTCCTTCTTCAAATGACCTTAAAACCTGCGAATGCACAAATACATATCTTGGCTGTCTCAGCACCTGCTTTTATGCCCCTTGACCTTTCAGTGGTTAACCTGGTTCCATATAGGAAGCTAGGAAATCCTGGTTGGTCTTTTCTAAAACTATCAGCTATCTGAGGTCTCCATGTCATATGATATGAGCTTTCACTTATTTGGCCAGGTTACAGTAGATGAGTTCTTATCAAACCTAGACTGACTAGTTCAATCCAGGTGTGTGTTAGCATTTTCACAATGGCTAACTTATTAACTGGACAACTGAATAAATAATACTCTGCACGTATATTTGGCGTAAAACGTGCTATTGAATTAAATATTGTCCCTAACCAGTTCCCCTGTATGCTGCACCCTTCTCTGTGGTCACATTGTCCTGCTCTGAGCATTGAACTCAACACAAATTGTATCTCTATAGCACTCAAGATTGACAGACATTGCTGTGCCCTTTCATTCTGTTTCATTTACTGTAAAACATTGAAGGTAAGAATATTCATGAGTTGGTAAATAGCTCCAAATATTTAAATGAATTATGATGGCCGTGTAGTGTTTTGGAATTCAGCAGTTGGTCACCATTTCTCTGACTTTCATAAAGCTAACTTAAAGTCTCCTCCTCTTACCAGTACAATGTAAATTAAAGCACAACTGTCTTACTCTGATTTACATGGGTTATGCCTTTTTTTCATTGATTCTATCAAAAGACTTGGCGTGGTGTAGCACACAATAAGGACTAAGTCTAGCTAGAAATAACCTATAATTGAGCCCTTCTGAGGAAGATTATCCTTGGCTTTAGGAGAGAGGTTTTGGAGCATAATTGATGTTTGGGTCTGCCTTTGCCAGAGAAACCACCCTGTCTTCTCCTCAGCTGAGGTTCCTGTGTTTGGGGCATGTTTAGATTAATTGACGGTACAATCATGCTTCATAATTTCTTGCTATAAATGTCATCCAGAGCAAGATAAAGATAAGAGGATTAGGCTATCTGTTGTAACATGCAAAAAGTTTGTTCATGCTCTTTCCTTCCTAGTCGGAAGAAGCCAGTAATGTTTCCGCTCAAGAAGTAGAGATTACAACAGGACCAAGCCTGTCATTTAGTGTTGGAGAGAGCCAGATATAGTCTATTCCCTCTTTGTCCAATTTACTGTTGCACCCTGTCGGTTTCTGACTGAGCTATTCCAAGTTCTTCAAGACATTTTCAGCTAAAACTACATCACATTAGATATTCTTGAGTTTGTTTTCTAAATTTTGATTGTGGTTGTTTTTGTGGTTTAGTTCATTTGTGGCAGGGACAAGTAGCCTACAGAAAAAACATTGACAGTTGGAGAAGCAGTGTCCCATGTCCTGTAAACGTGTGTGTATATATAGCTGCAGCTAATTAAAGTTTGACTGTGATTCATTGATAAGGTAAACTGTACGGAACAGCTACTGGAAATTGAGCAGAAAGCTGAAGGAAACACACAGCAAAATGAGACAGGGCAATCTTGTCTTTGTCAGGACTCTTATTTCCTGAAAGGACTATCAGTCTCCTATTTGCAGCATCCTTGCTGTGTGCTGTAAATCTTCTGTCTCAGAAAGTTGCAGGGTGATATTAGATGAAGCTAAGTTAACCGTTGATCCGATCACTTCTTCTCCGCTGACCTTTAACCCTTCTGGCTTGTTGCAATCAAACCAAAATGTACACGGTTTAAACTCCTTAACCATACACATCTTTATAAATGCATTGATTTGTTCAAAGTATTAGTGAGCTATGTTGATATGTGAAAAAGGTTTTAGCACTACCAGAGAAATGCATTTGAGAACCTAAATATAGAGCAGGAGCTTAGTCTGTGGCTGTATTTGCTTCAGCATTTAAGACATGCACAGGGTTTGGCTTACCCTTTTTCTTGTGGTCACACTTTTTTTTTCTTTTTTTTTTTTTTTGGACTCGCTGAGTTGGAACAGGAAGCCAGATGTATTATTCACAGGTCTGTTAGCGTGAGAAATAAGTGATTGCGTCTGAGAAGTGTTTTTTTTTCTCCATATTTGTGGTGGGGGGATAAGGTATGTGTGATGCTATGTCGCTGTTACATGACTTTTGGGCGTCAAAGTTCTTGCTTCGTTTTTGTTTTGACTTTATCTACAATGACCTGTTCTCACCATCTGTCCTCGGTGCTTGAGTGGAAGTTCTCACACCTCAACTTCTCTGTCTGGCGGCTTGTGACTCAGTGGCTTCTTCTTCCTTTCTTCGTTTGATTACAGTTGGATAACAGTTCAAAGTGTCTTATTTATGTCAATCTGATGTCACTGGATTATATATTATATTTATCTACTATACCCTTCATTTTTTTTTTAACCTTTTAAAAAAAAAAAAAATATATATATATATATATATATATATATATATATATATATACACACACACACACACACTCACTCACTCACTCACCGGCCACTTTATTAGGTACACCTGTCCAACTGCTCGTTAACACTTAATTTCTAAGCAGCCAATCACATGGCGGCAACTCAGTGCATTTAGGCATGTAGACATGGTCAAGACAATCTCCTGCAGTTCAAACCGAGCATCAGTATGGGGAAGAAAGGTGATTTGAGTGACTTTGAACGTGGCATGATTGTTGGTGCCAGAAGGGCTGGTCTGAGTATTTCAGAAACTGCTAATCTACTGGGATTTTCACGCACAACCATCTCTAGGGTTACAGAGAATGGTCCAAAAAAAGAAAAAACATCCAGTGAGCGGCAGTTCTGTGGGCGGAAATGCCTTGTTGATGCCAGAGGTCAGAGGAGAATGGCCAGACTGGTTCGAGCTGATAGAAGGGCAACAGTGACTCAAATTACCACCCGTTACAACCAAGGTGGGCAGAAGAGCATCTCTGAACGCACAGTACGTCGAACTTTGAGGCAGATGGGCTACAGCAGCAGAAGACCACACCGGGTGCCACTCCTTTCAGCTAAGAACAGGAAACGGAGGCTACAATTTGCACAAGCTCATCGAAATTGGACAATAGAAGATTGGAAAAACGTTGCCTGGTCTGATGAGTCTCGATTTCTGCTGCGACGTTCGGATGGTAGGGTCAGAATTTGGCGTCTACAACATGAAAGCATGGATCCATCCTGCCTTGTATCAACGGTTCAGGCTGGTGGTGGTGGTGTCATGGTGTGGGGAATATTTTCTTGGCACTCTTTGGGCCCCTTGGTACCAATTGACCATCGTTGCAACGCCACAGCCTACCTGAGTATTGTTGCTGACCATGTCCATCCCTTTATGACCACAATGTACCCAACTTCTGATGGCTACTTTCAGCAGGATAATGCGCCATGTCATAAAGCTGGAATCATCTCAGACTGGTTTCTTGAACATGACAATGAGTTCGCTGTACTCAAATGGCCTCCACAGTCACCAGATCTCAATCCAATAGAGCATCTTTGGGATGTGGTGGAACGGGAGATTCGCATCATGGATGTGCAGCCGACAAATCTGCGGCAACTGTGTGATGCCATCATGTCAATATGGACCAAACTCCCTGAGGAATGCTTCCAGCACCTTGTTGAATCTATGCCACGAAGAATTGAGGCAGTTCTGAAGGCAAAAGGGGGTCCAACCCGTTACTAGCATGGGGTACCTAATAAAGTGGCCGGTGAGTGTGTGTATATGTGTGTGTGTATGTGTGTATATATATATATATATATATATATATATATATATATGCTACATTCTGCCCTGAGTCATACAGTAACAATGATTGAATGGCTGGATATGACATGATAAATGGAGCCCTTTTCCGCCACTATGATGATAAACTGAAGGGAAAGTACAGTTTTGGAGGCTCTGATCGCTTATGTAACTGCCTCTTGGATGTAGTGGGTAATCTTCAGATTATTACTCTGCTCAGGAGGTGATTTTAATCCTGTCCCAGTACAGAGCAAACCAGGCTGAAGCCAACGTGCTACCTATCACTTTGCTATGACCAAGAGTCTGGACTGTCCAACAACACTCCGCCTTTACAGCCCTATCCTTATACAGGATGTTGTTCTGTGTCATTACTGAAGAAACGTAGAATTAAGTCTCTTGAATGTTGAGGTGACTGAAATAAGGCACACAGACTGCTATTCAAAGACTTTATTTCCTGTGTCAACCAGAAAGGTCCAAGACAGAAGTATTAAAAGATATATTCTCACAGCTGCTGATTACATAACGACTAATGTATTAATGTTTTGTGACCAGTCAAAGGTAATGTTGGTCCATCGTAGGTTTCTACTTAAAAGGAGCATATTTTTCTACCTTGCATGGCAGCAATATCACAGGATTACAAGATCACACATCCATCCAAATCCATCTTCCAAGGTTTCAAGTAGGGAGCTCCTGGCAGCTACGGACTTGATTTAGGTGTGTGCAACGACTGCGACGGTTCATTCCAAATCGCAATGGCGGACGTGATAGACAAATGATTCCTCCAATCACCTGACAAGTATTTGTTTTTTTTAGTTTTTTGGAAAGTGCCTGCTCTTTTCGAAAACCGTTTCCAATGATGACTTCTCAGATGGTTCTGTGTAACAAACCATGTTTGTACTTGGTGGTGGTGGTTGTAGTAGAAGTAGTACTTGGTAAATGACCAAGATGGTTTACTGTATGTGTCTGTTTAAAGAGTGATTTCTGTGCTCTCTGTTTCAGATTCTTGTGCAGTGAACTTGTGGACCCTTCTTTCTCTTTCCAGTTCCAGCCCCTGCTCTATGGCCTTAAGGTACGTCGCACGGGTTAAATATGTAGTGTTCCGCTGTGTGGTGGGTTTAGGTTTTACTGCAAGCTAAGTTCTGTGGGAATGAACAGGGTGTTGGAATAATCTTTGTTTTTCTTATGCTGAATTCTGAAAGTAGAACGTTCAGTCTTTTCATGCTGACTTTAGTTTCTCCCGCTGCTTGGACAACCCATTTATTCTGTCAACAAATGTTATCCATGCTGCAGTCATTAGACTAGGATTGCCTCATCTACTCTTATTGCAGTTATACAGTATCTCCAGTAAGGCTGCAACTAGCGATTATTTTCATTGTTGAATAATCTGTTGGTTAATTTCTCGATTAGTTGTTTGGTCTATAAAATGTCAGAAAATTCTGAAAAATGTTTTCCAAAGCCTCAGATGATGTCCTCAAATGTCTTGTTTTGTCCACAACTCAAAGATATTCAGTTTACCGTCATAGAACAGTGAAGAGACTAGAAAATGTATACATTTAAGAACTATTAACACTCAAAAAAATAGGATCAGAATATTTACTTTTTTTTTTAAAAAAATACTCAAACCAATTAATCAATTGTCAAAATAGCTGGCAATCAATTTAATAGTTGACAGCAAATTAGTTTATTGGTTAATTATTGTAGCTCTAATCTCCATTTAAAGGTACTACTTGTGAGAATCAGGGCTCCACGCACAAACTAAACATTTTCATTGGTCACACCTATGAAAAGTTAGTCTGAAGCCCTGGCAACGATTATTAGACCTATTATGTGGCATAGATTATAACGTGGTGAGGCAGTATCATTTGTAGACGTTAATCAGAAAATAAACAATATTGTGTTATGTGTAAAACCTCTGTTGCAGCTCTAGTTCTGGCCAATAAAAAACCCTTATTAAATAAATGAAGCTAAAAATGTGGTCCATGGTAAAATCATGTTGCTTAAGGCAAGGAACTGTAAATGTTGTGAAGTTGAATTGCAATTCAATTATCTTATTGGGGCCTTTGGGACACAAACGTCATTTCAGAATGGTAATTGCTCAGAAATCCTTTTGATGCAGGGTTTAGTCAGGTCTCATTCTTCAGCAGTGCTGAACCACCTTTTTTGTGGGTTGCCTCACAACTGTCAATCTTGACCAGCCAAAACCTGATTGCTGAGTGTCTGAATGTTGCACATTGCATTTCTTGTTCCTGTTCGTAGATGAAATACTGTCTATAAACTTATGTAAAAGTAGATTGGCAAAGTAGCAGTATTTCAACTGAGGCTGTAAGAAGCAGAAGGTATATTTTAAGCAAGAACAGAAAGGAAAAATGTGTCCTCGCACAACACCAACAGGGCTCTGAATGCACCATAATTTAACAGTGACTGTAATTGATGCAGAGTGAGAACTATACAGAAAACAGTGATAATTAGGCATGGAGGCAAACACAATATTTCGGGAAGTTAAAGGACATAATACGTTACTCTATCTGCAGAGAGCTGTTAGTGGCATAGTGCAAACTTCTCAATGGGACTCTTCCTATGTTGAATACTGGACAGATATATGCATGTATTACAAGTGGTGCTCTTGTTGTGGTGTGTGTGTGTATATATATATATATATATATATATATATATATATATATATATATATATATATATATATATATATATATATATATATATATATATATATATATATATTCGGCCAATTAAAAAATGTGATCACAATTTATTTTATTTTTTTGGCTTATTAAGCTAGCCTTTTAATAAGGGAATAGAATCTTAATTTTTTTTATAGTAGGTACTAAAGTTGGTATTACAAAGATATTATTCTTTCAAAGTTACACCAATGCAGTCACAAACACAAGCAAAAAAGCAATTTTATGGCTTCATAATTTTAGGTTTTACTTGAGAGCCCTGCACAGGAAGGCAGGATTGTAGCCTTGAGAGTGTAGTGGCTGTTTGCACCGTTAGAGGGCAGCGCAACATTGTTTTGATATTCACCTTACCTGACACAGACCTCAAACTGTTTACTGACATCAAGTGGTGGAGTAGCAGTGCAGATGTATGCATGCCCAGAGTGATCAACATGGCTGTAGCAGGGTTGTGCTGACAGTGTACTGAGCCAACTGCAAAACGGACTCTGACTTCTGGGCCCCAGCCCACTAGTTTTCCTGTTTCCTCCTGCTTGAAAGCAGAGCAAGGCAGGGGCTGGTGGGACCCAGAATGGCATCGGAACGCTGCACATTGTTCCCGGAGCTTCCTCTTCCACATTCCTGGCCTGATTAGGATCTGGTCCCCCTGTGCAGGAGTATTGTTGTAACTCAACAGCACCAGTGACCTGGCCCCAACAAACCACAGCTGCCTCCACTGATCTCTCTCTCTCTCTCTCTCTCTCTCTCTCTCTCTCTCTCTCTCTCTCTCTCTCTCTCTCTCTCTCTCTCTCTCTCTCTCTCTCTCTCTCTCTCTCTCTCTCTCTCTCTCTCTCTCTCTCTCTCTCTCTCTCTCTCTCTCTCTCTCTCTCTCTCTCTCTCTCTCTCTCTCTCTCTCTCTCCTTTAGTAATTCCAGCAGGATCTGCTGCCTCAGCATCTCTGCATCATCCTAGGTCTTACACTATGCCAACAAACGTCCCTTCTTGCAACTTAAAGCACATTTTCTGTTACCTTAGTAGTTCAGACAATCACACAAGTTCTCAGTGTGATTTGGTGTATATATTGATGATGGATAGAACACCCATTTGCAGTAGTGTTGTAGAGATGCTTGGATATTCAAAAGGCTAAGTCCAATGCTAAACTACAAATCAATTCCAATTGTGTGGTGGCTCTATGGCCTCCAGCAGCGACTGAAAAGTCCCCCGGCTCTCTCTATATATATCTATATAATGGGACAAAAAGGTTAAACCATTAAACTAACACTGCCATCCTTTGAGGTTGTGTTTATAATAGATTGGCTGTAAATATTGTTTTGTGTTTATAAGCTACTATCTCTGTGTATTGCAAAGGGTTAAAATTGATTAAACAATAAATGAATGTGATTTTTATGAGGTGAAAGAAGTGCTTCCTATTTAACAAAGATTTAACAGCTTTGGACTACTGGAGAGTTTTTCAGTGACCAACATTTTGCAGAAGTGTTTGTCAGCCAAAGTCTAGCATTAACAACCTTTCTGGTGTATTGCCATCCAATATTGCTGAGCATTTTCTTTTCTTTTTTCAGCAATTTTGGGGCCTGTCAGTAGATTTCAACAATTAGTGCAGCTTGGTGTGATTTCTGCCAGCTGGCCTCTAGAGGGCAGAGTTTTCACAAAACTGCTGCACTGCATTTATCATTGCATGCTTCCACTTTGTGCTTACTCTGCAGGTTTGGTGCTGAATAAATGTAATAAAAAAACAGTTGAAACAGATAAACAGCTGTACAGTTTTTTTGTATAGTATTTTGAGAAATCACACAGGGAAAAAGATGGAGGAAATGATACAGAAACAGTTGCATCATCTCAGTGAAATCTTCACACGCTGCAGTAGAGGGAGTAAGCACTTCCTTAATATGTTTCTGTCCATGCGTAACTAGTCTTACACACAATGCATTTTTCCTTAGGAGCTTTACCCAAAGAACTCATTTTCTATCAAGTAGATGGTTGCTTGGACATGAGGACATGCAATAGAAACAAATTAACCCTCATGTTGTCCTTGTCTGTGATTATCCATCAACAAACATTCCTTTAATTTTAGTCTAAATATTTCCTAATTTATGCTTTTCTAACTCAAACATTAGGTATAATTTCCTAAAAATTAGGTTTATTGACCATAAATTCCAAAAATAACTGCAAAACTAAAGTTAATGTTACATAGTGTTAAACATAAAAAAGACAAACATTAAAAAAGGACAAAAACTTAAAAACATTGATTAAAAGCCTCAACAAAAGTGTTGATTTTCAATTTTGACGGGAAGCCAACACAAGGGTTAAGCTTAACACAACTGACAACAGTCATAGCACAAACTGGAATGGCTTTAAATATTTGGGATGTTTGGGAAAACACATCACATTAAAAGGTTGGGCTCCAGAATACTTCTAGACAATGTGTTAACTGCATCTTTAGATTATGTTTTTGTTCATGTGTTCATAATTTATATCCACCACCTTGTCCTTCAGGAAACCAATGCCTAGTGTTGTATGTGATGGGGTTTGTGTCACCCCTCGAGACTCATCCATAGTGTGTGTTTGTGGCCACAGAACCAAAAATATTGAGATGACAGAGCCTTAAAAGCTGCACAGCTGTCAATGCTGTGCAGCTTTTTCAATTCCAATTTTCAATGTTTCAATTCCCATTGTGTCTTTTAGCTCTACCAGCCCTTTTACATTACACTGAGTTGCTTAATTCATTATTTATATAAAAATGCTCAATGGAGTCTTAATTGGAGCAAGATAAAATGAGCATTGTGCTGTTTTGTATTGCCCAATTGCATTATTGTGGTGCATAGTCAATGATGACTCAGAATTCATCTTAAAGGAGTTTTAGTTTGTTGCACACTAGTGCTACAGTCATCTTTATTTATAATTTTTGTTTATAAAGTGTTACAGCTTTGTTACATTGCTCTTGAGTACTGGCTATGTTGATGCTTGGATGTCCTATTAATTATTGCACTCAGTCGCAGAGAACAGAACAAATTAGTGATTTCTTAAGGTAGGGAGTTTTTATGAGAGTCAGCGCAGTGTTGTCCTTCTCACTCCTCAGCTAGGGATATTTGGAAAGGCTTGAGTTTGCTGCAGGTACACGCTATGCAGCCAAGCAGAGCACAGCAGTCTGTCATCACCCTGTTTCACAGACCCCATCACTTTGCTCCTTCTGCTTCTTTTTATAATAGCTCAGCACAGTCAAGCAGAAGTGAAAGCAAGAGGATAGATGCGCTTATTTGTGTAAGTTAGCCAGAAAGCAAACAAGAATTTGTGTTTGTGTATGAATGCTTACAAGTAACACCATTCCGCCAATGATAAGGGCTATCAGTGAATGCAGGCGGGCCAGTGTAACCAGCTCCGTGGAGTTTTCTTACTTCTTATAGTGTCTGTCAATCTTCTTCCTCCTCTCTTGGTCTCTTTCCCTGGTGAGCAACACAGGCCAGCAGGGTGTGGCTTGTGTCGTCTCTGTTGTGATTGGCTGGTGGCCCAGGCTTATGTTATCTCCTGTGGAACATGTTCTACTCCACACCCCAGATAGTGCTTGGCACCTAAACATAGCCCTGCCTACTGACAATTACATCACAATCCATGAAAAGTGCCATGTCTGTTTGCTTTCTTCGTTCACTCTGAGCAGACAGGTAATGTTGCAGCGTAAGAAGTCTCACTCTTTCTGAACTTACTAGTAGAAGAGAAGCTGTTAACTGTAGCTAGCCAATGTGACAACCAACTTTAGAGAGCCTGACAAGTACTGTCTTTTCTGGTCTGTAACAACAGGTCTGAGGGCACACACATACTTTACAGACGTTGACTGTGAGTGAATGTGTGGCTGCTGCATGTAGGCAGCAGCACGAGACCGGGAGTGTACTGTCTCCTTGCTTGTCTGTAAATGGGGTGAATGGCATGGCGCGGCGTATCGGACTACCCACCAGAGTAAAAGACAGAAAAAGTCTTGCCGGACATGGAGTTTCTGAAGAGCCTGGTTCCGTCTGTCATCTCAGGGGAGGGGCCCATTGAACATGGGGGAGTCTTGCCCAGGGAGACAGGTCCACGGCTCCTTCGTATGAAAAGACTGGGCCTGCTAGCCATGGGACAGACCATTGAGGAAGTCCCTGTAAATCCGATGATACAGGTAGTTCCTGGGATCAGCCCCTCCAAGCCTGCCAGCAGGAACCAAACCGGCCTCAAAGGTACACCTGACTCAGCTGCACATTGATGCAGCAGTTATCTGCATTGATTTTGTGTTCGTCTCTGCTTATTAACTAGGCCACTTCATTCTTGCTTATCATAATTCTACATTTTTTGTTCAGTGTTTGTTAAGCTTTGTTAACATGTAACCAAAGTTTGGCTTTACTCCCATCGCCTTTATGCACACATATTAACATGTACATACATACACCGTATGGATACAATATACTGTATACATGCTAGGGTTGGGCAATCGCCTATATTTTTTCATTGGATGTTAGTGGGGCTAACCTGTGGTCTCAGTGCATTACCAAATCTCTGTTAATATGTTAACACAGCCAGTGTTATTTTGCTGGGTAGTTTTTGTACATTTACCTATACATGACCTTCACCATAGAAGTATTAGAAGTTTAATTGATGCTGTCTAAGGCCATGCTGGTGGATGTTGCCGTTATTTAGTGATGTGTTATAAAACATTACGACAAACCATCAATGGAAAGCTGGGATTCCGTTTTTTTTTTTTTTAAATGCTTAGCTATTCTGGTGGCTAAGTATGCCCTGTACTGCTGTATTAAGAAGGAAAAAATAAAAACATAATTTAAGATCTCATTATCTTCAGATCATCTGAAGTATGGACATCTGCCTACTACAGTATGGAGTTTGTAGCAAAGGGTTGAGAGTTAATTTTCTTGCGTATGAGTTGTGCTGACAACGTTAATCCTCTGAAGTAAGTTTACTATTGTGTCTATGGATACAGTAGTTAGAGGTTTAGTAGACGTGTGTAGACATACAAATTGTGTGCGTGCAGTTTGCCTCAGCACTGGGGTGATGAATTGTCGTCAGTTCCTCCGAAAAAGCTTTTTTGCAGGGCTACCTGTCAGAGCACGCCTGTTTGCTCATGGCTAAAGCATAACTGAACTCTCCCTTCTGCAATAATCACCTAGCCTCTAACAACAGACTAGATAACTAACCCACAGTAACAAAGATGGCTAAGTTTTGTCCACACTTTTGGTTTTGAGACTTGGTGAGCTGTGAAAATAGTTACATTAACTATTGTATATGTGTTTGTGCTTAGCGCAGGCTGCTTGTGAAATGTTGATATTCATATTAAAAGACAGTGACATTTCTACAGACTGGATTGGGCAATATGTTTTCAAATCTTTCCTTTTTTCTCAACTAGGAAACATCCGTCATATTAGACAATTCTCCTTTTTTCATCATGCTCGTGGTGGCAGGGGTCACAATGGTGAGTTATGTAATAAATGAAGTGATGTGATTACTACAGTAGTTGAGGTAAGGAGAGATCTAAAGAGATGGTATTCTGATGTGTTCATACCTCAGGATCATTTGCCCTGTGTTTAAATCTAAGGCAGGATAATTTCTAAGTCAGAGCTAAGTGCCACTCCCTTGTTGCAGAACTGGCATAGCCTGAGTTGGCTTTTAAGGTGGTGCTCTTTTCATTTTCTCATTTGTCTTTCTCTGCACACAGTGACATCACCCAGTGGCCCGACAGTAGCTTAGTTTTTGAGAAAGGGTTTGATTGGGACAGTATTTAGTTAATGGGTGCAACATGCTTCCTGATTGTGATTTTGGGAGTGTTAGGAACATGTGACTGAATATGAGTGTGCACTGATGGGTTGTACTTCTATATTGAAGGTCTGAACAGTCCATAGGGTGTGTATTCAGATTCATATTCCAGATATTCATTGGGTTTCTTAAATAGTTATTAGCCAACTGTAGTGAAACAATCCCCATAATGTGCAGCTCGGCACTAAGTGGGAATATGGTGTCATAGCTGGGACGACAAATGTTGTGAATCATTGTTAGTGCTCTTTCTCCAACCAGCTTCCCAATAAACGCTCTTGAACAACTTGAAGACAGCTAATTTGAATCAGTGCTATGATTAACTAGCTGGCCTTTTTGTACCTGTATTAAGATAAGTTTTAATTCATTAAAGAGCTTACATGCTTCTGACCTAAGAATGAATGATTCTTTGTTGAAATAATTTGCCTCTCTTGATTTGCTAGGCAAATAAATAGTAAAAGAGAAGACAAATAAGTGTCTACATTCTCAGCTTGAGCACAAGACAAAGGTTGTGTTATTGGGTGCTAATGTGTACTGTATGTCTGTGCAAGGAGTTATTTATAAAAATGTTTTAGATTATTTAAATTCATACGTAACAGGGCATTACACTGTGGAAGTGTGTAAAAAGGTTGTGCAGTTTGTGTCTTGATAATTATTGTGAGGGTGTATAGAATAGCTGATTCTTAAGGAAGTGAGGAGCACGTTGCAGAGTTGTGCTGCATATCCAGACTGTTGCGATGGATCCTAATGGCGTGTCCTCTGCAGCCCAGGCACCACTGGGGAGGTCAGGGATAGAATTACAGCTCGTATTGATTATTGTTTCCACCGCTGCCCTTCAGAGAGACCAGAACAGGAAATGCATCCTCCACCCTGTGGGCTCCTGGGAGGAACAGCTCCCCTATACTGTCTGCAGTCAGGATGGCTGGCTGTCAACCACTACTCCCACTTTGTGGATGGAGCTACTATAAGTTGCTTCGTGATGCTTTTGGTTAAGATTATTCAATCAGTGAGCTCTTCTTTCCAGGAAGTCGGTTATAATGTTGTTTATTTGAAGTCCTCAACTTAAGTCGGCTACTGTAAGACAGTAGCTCTTAGCCGTAATGTTCCCAGACAGATGATGTTGTCAGTTATTCTTCCGCATTCCTTAAACAATAAATCTGGTTTACAGAAAACAGTACTTGCGGAGGTCTCTGTATGTTTATATGTAAACTGGTTACTGATAAGGGTGACAATATGAACTATAATTCTGTTTTTGAACACTGTGTACACATTAGACTTCTGCCAAATACTTCTGCCTTTCTCCTACTGCCCCGGAGCTTGAGTTAAAGGCATCAGTCTTCAGCCTTTAGGCTGCGCCAGTTGCAAGGTACTCTGTGAGACTCAAGACCCGGAATAGGGGATACCTTTGAAAATTACTAAACCTGACCCACACTTAAAGCTGTATTTAACTATCCAGCTGCTTTGTCATGAAGTGCAGTACTCTTGTTGGGTAACTAACCATAAAATTAAAGTATCTGCTGAATAATGGAGGAAGAAAACCGTGTATGAGTACTAGTAGGTTGATAAATAAAAAATAATTAAATAAAATAAAAATGTGCAAAGGACTTCCTAACATTTGGTTCTGGTGTCAACCATGTGGTTTAGCAAAGGAATACTTATTTGGTTATACATACACATGTATTGTATGTATAATGTTACACATACAATACATTTTTGGTTAATACACTCACTCACCTTTTGGACTGACATAAAGCTGACCTTTAAATTGAACTCATACAAAATAGGTATTTTCCCCCAAATTACAAACTTGTACTTTTGATATAAGCTACATTTGAAATTAAATCTGTTAAACTTAAAAAACAAGACTTTTGTTGATCACCAAGAGACTGGAACATCAAAAGATCTCTTCATGATTGACAGACTACATGTAACAAAACTTCCAAGATGTCATCAAGTGAAATAAAGCAATATGTAATTACTTGTGCAAATGGGAGAATCTGTGCTATAAGTTTTACAGTGGAAGCCTGAATTAGGATAGCATCAGCAAGGGCTTGACAATGCATCTGCTTGTGTTATTTGTTTGCAATGAGCTGTGCCTCATTTTGCATAACTTGTGTAGTGGAGGACATGTGACAGGGAGAAACAGAGGGCGAGAGAGACATGAAGACTAACCTAAAAGAAGACAAAGAGCATTTGTCTTTTGCAGCCTTCCCAGTGCTGTTCCCCTCAGAATATTTCATCAACAAACTTAATCCAGCGCCTGACTACAAATTACTTTTGTGTGTGCGTTCGTGTTCATTGCTCTGGCTTTTGGATAGAGCAATGATGTAATGCCTATGAGTCCACTGGGTGTGAACGGCTACTGTAACAAATAGATTAGCTGTGATCACTATTATGCCATGATCTGAGATTTAAAACTGCCTCATAGTACCAGTAACACAATGTCAGCTACCCATGTCTTATTGTTTGGTCTGGTCAAATATCTCAACATACTGTACCTCATACAGTATTCTTTCTGAGTGCAGCTAGAGCACAGCGTTCCTTGTTTTGAAGATGTGAGTATATGCTACACAACTGAGGCACATAATATTTACATTATGTTAGGGCAGAGATCTGAATAGAAGTATGACTACTAGTTGTTGTGTATGCACCCCCCATGTTCAATTCATCCTCCCTTTATACTTTCTCTCTCCCATCCTCCCATTCTTTCCTCTTACTGCAGTCAGGGATGACGCATCAGTATTGCTGTGGAGCTTACAGGAAGTGTTATTTTGATAGGCCAGTGGAGAGGCAGCACAGTAGCAGCTCTGAAATGCGTATGCATTGCTGAGCCACAGCCAGGGAACACTCGCAGCATTTTGATGACATCACCCACCCCCACACTCTGCTCCCACCTCCCTCTGTTTGCTGTTGAAACAAGCTCGCACTCACTCAGAGAGAAAAGAGCAGGCATCAGTAATAGAACAAGAGCTAGCCTGGGAAGAGGAGGGGCTGCTCATGAGCGAATGGAGAGAGCTTTTTGGGGGAGGTAGAGGGTGGCTGACAGTTGTAGTGCGCTAGGACTGGCACATACACAGGAACAGAAGAGAGGAACTATTGCCGTACATTGTTAAGACTTCTGTTGCGTTCTGCTCGGCTGCTGTTTCTGCCTTATCTGGAGCAAAAGTTCTCACGCAGTTTTGTCCTTTGCCTCTCTGGATTTCTTTGTGCTGAAATGGGGATGAGGGACTCTGTGGATTGGCAAGTGGGCAGCATGCACTGGGGTGGAATACGCTTGTAACCAGCCAGGCTATGTTTTCTCTCCTGCTATCCCAGCGCAGTTTCACTCTTCAGTGAAGTAGGTGGCAGAGGAAACAAACTGGTAGCATTTTTTGAGTCTCTTCCCTCAGCCCCTTCTTCTGGATGCTACCTTTAACTAGCACCTGTGGAGGGTAGTATTCAGCTCCAGTCTTGGTGGAAGCATATGAGAGGTGTATACATTTGAAAAAAGTGAAATCTTTGGATTTTGTGAAATGAAAGTGACAGGAGTCGTGTAGAATTTATGCCTTCTGGTGAAGCCTAACTTTTGAGTGCCGCCATGCTGAGCCTGCAGGATTCTGTCTTCTTTGAGATCAGTATCAAATCTCTGCTCAAGTCTTGGAGTAGCAGCTGTGAGTACCTTGCCAAGCTTTCACACATGTTTACATACCACACTTGGCCACCAGACTTATCTACCACACACAGCCTGCAGACCTGTGCAGCATTGTACATGCTTGTTTGCAATCCAATCTATGCTTTGAGATTTCGTTTTAAGATTTCCTATCTCTTTCCTGTGGAAGAAACAGTTATTACTGGAGTTGTCAGGATGACTGATAGTGTTTAGCCAAGCTTATTTGATGTATATGCAGGTGGCAGCAATTAACCTCCAACTTCAGAAGGCTACCCTCCTCCCCCTGCTCATCATCGTTCTATTGGCTCCTGGGTGTCTCATAGAAAATGTTTCTATTGATGGGCATATGCTGATACAGAACATAAGTAGACTTTAAATACTCTCTCTGTTACGCCCTTCCAAATTTCCCTTTCTCTTTCCATCTTTGTCAACTTTTTTTAACATCCAAATCTCCTAGTCTCCCTTAGTAGCTCTCTACACAATCTTCATCCCTCCTTTTCACCTCTTCCTACTTTTATAAGCCTTTCCTCCCTTCCCACTGGGACAGCTAATGTTTCCCTACTATTGATCCGTCTTCTGGTTCCCTCCTATTATTAACTCCCCATACAGCCCATATATTAGAAATCAAAAAGGCGCTGCCTCCTCATTCTCATTGAAATGTAGTGATGGACAAAGGAGGATGGCAAACAGCAGTTTGAATTGCCCAGCTGCTTCTGCTGATTCATCACTCCAGTTGTATTTGAATTTGCATTATTTAAACAGACATAACCCTGTGTCCTGTGAAAATCAAAATTCCAAATACCTGACATATCAACATACTAATAATAATCCACTGCTGGTCCTGCTAACATTTACTTTCAACGTTACTTATAATAACTAATATTATTGAATCTTCATCAACTCTAGGGCCAAGCAAGGGAAAGGCTGTCGGAGTACAAGTCAGACTGATCACAGGTTTAAGTTTTGTTTTCTATTATAGATTTTGATTAGAGCTTCACATCAGTTTTCACACACACACACACACACACACACACACACACACACACACACACACACACACACACACACACACACACACACACACACACACACACACACACACACACACACACATTCTGATAGCGGTTGGGAACGTGCCATACAAGTTTGTTCTAGATATGTATGTTTTAATGTTTGTTTTAAATATGAGCAGCATGATTACCACTAAGAATGATAAGTGGATTTTAATAGTGGATCAGAGATTTAGTTTGTTCCTTAGACATGTATTCTTTTAATATACATGTAGATTTTAAAATATCAGGTAATCAGTTCTTAGAGAACAGGTGCAATGTGCTTAGCTTTAATGTTTTTCATGTGCAACAAAATCTGTCATTTTTATTATTAATAAAGCCAAATGAATAGGTCCCTGCTCCATTTTCATGGTTGGGCTATACAATTATGAAATGACAAATTTGTTATGGCATACAGATTTTAATCCAACCAGTTATAGAGGTATGCTGTTATTTTATCATGGTTTCACGCAATGTTTTATAGCGGTTAAGCAGGCTGCTGGAAGTAAAAGAGAATGCCAAAAAATGGGAGGAGAGGGGGGGGGTATGACATGCAACAAAGGTCCCTGGCTAGAATTAAACCTGTGATGTGGTTATTAGAGCTGCACAATATTTGGTTTTGTCTACATCGCGATGTGCACGTGTGATAGTCGCATCGCAGGACGTTGCGAGGTTGACACTAAAACCTTTTTGCTGCTTGATAGAAAAGTAAACTTTTCTAAATTCTTTTCTAAAAACACCATTCTAAATTCCTTGCAATTGTACATTGAGAAACTTTATTCTTAAACTATTGGACTATTTGCTTACGTAGTAGTAGTAGTAGTAGTAGTAGTAGTAGTAGTAGTAGTAGTAGTAGTAGTAGTAGTAGTAGTAGTAGAACTACTACTAGTAGTAGTAGTGAACCTCGCACCATTCTTGCTTTAGAATGACTGAGCATTTTGGGGATGCTGCTTGTTATACCCTAGCATGAGTAATTAACCTGTTCACCTGTGGAATGTTCCAAACTGTTTTTCTGTCCCAGCTTTTTTGGAACGTGTTGCAAACATCAAATTCAAAATGAGTGAATATTTGCAATAAAAAAACAAAGGGTGTTAGTTTGAACATTAAATATCCAGTATCTGTAGTGTATTCAATTGAATATAGGTTGGAAAGCATTTACAAATCATTGTATTCTGTTTTTATTTATGTTTTACTCAACTGCTAACTTCATTTGAATTGGGGTTTGTATTTGTAGCATGTGCTGTAACCACTCTGCTACCAAGGCGCTTCATAGGCCATATACGTATTGAATGAGCTGACTATTTTGGACCATCAGAGAACAAACCCAGTTGTTTAATGTCAACAGTGAGTTGGTCAACAGTGCACAATGCGGCACTCAGGTCTAGTAGCTGAAATTATCCCAATGTACATATTTAAAAGTATAGAATAACAACTAAGCTAAAAGCAGCTTTAGGAATGTAGTGGGACTAAAATTATCTAAAAAGTGGAGCTGAAGTAGTGTACAACACTTACTGTACACTGTAAAGCAGAAAAGTAGCTCAGTCCCTTGGGCTGAATCAAAAAGGTCTCTGGTCTGTAGCTTTTCTGTTAAGAGTTTGCATGTTCTCGGCAACATTGTCTCTGCGTCAGATTGCTCCAGGCGCTCTGATTTCCCCCTACAGTCCACATGTATGCAGGTCATGCAAATAAGAGCCTCCCTCATTGCACCTAGGTGGGAATGAAAGTTTGAACATATTTGTCTATAGTTTGCCCTGTGATTTACCCTGATCCTCGCTCAGTTTATTAACCGATACTGTTAAGTTACAGGGATTTATTTTATTTTGAAATGAGAACAATTTCTCATAAACGCATAGAGACCTATGTTTTGAACTTGGCAACAATTACCCCCCCCCCCCAAAAAAAACCTGGAGGAACAGTGGGCATTCCAGCACACGTCTGTCCCTCAAGATAAAACATAATTGGGAAAAAGTAATGTGTGAAAGTGTTTGCACTGTAAAACATCTGATCCCTGCCATTGAAAAAGGGTCTGCACATGACATTACACCATTTGCTGTTAGCTTAGCATTAAAACATCCACCTGTTGAGTAAACGCTTCCATTATATTTCCATTTCCATTATATTTTTTTTTTGATTCATTATGGAGCATGCATATTGGTTACATCATCTATCCCTGTGTTGTACTGATACACTGTACAGTTTTGATCTTTTGATCTGTAGTTTTTGGATTCTGTCATATTTGGAGAAGAGTAAAGTAGAGACTGAGCAGGTTGAGACACATTAGCAGAATTGGCACTGCCACACCATGTAAACACTGGTACTCCTTTGTCTTTCGCTTCAAAAAAAAAAAAAAAATAGGCACACACTTCCCTGCATTCCAACAATATGTGTGTGTAGTGCTGTTGTTTCTGGTTGTCCGGACAAGGGAAATGAGCAGGCATTTGGGAGGGTTTTATTTTAACTGACAAGGTGGAGTCGCTGTTCTAATAGTTGTGTAATCCTGCGGGGTGCTCCATTTCTTAGGCACAGCCACGAAACTCTGGCAGAGTGGGGGTTATATGCCTCTCGTAACAAAACCTAAGCATTTTCTTATACCGCAGTAGCAACTTGTCAGTTCTTTCTATAAGAACTGTTTTTCAATACTGTCCATCTTTTAGGTTGTTCTGTATCTCTTAGGTATCATTGTTCTTTAGGGCAGCAAATCTCAAGTTTTTCAGGCTAAGAACACAGATGAACTGTATTTTGGCAGAGGACTTGATGAAGATATACAATGAGGAAGAAAAACTCTGAACAATTACTTAATCAAAACCAGTGAAAGCTCATTTGTTTCTCAGTGTAGGGCACAGCCTTGAGAACCTCTAGAACAAAGGCATGTTTCAGTTCTCTAATTTTAAATATTGTCAATACAGCACTGATCACGTCTAACAGTAGGCTATTTTCAGCCTGAAAAATCCATTGTAATCGAAATACAAGCTTTCTTTTTTACATATTAGCAAAGCAGGTTTGAACTTTTTGCATTAGGATTTGAATAGGAAAAGGAAAAAGTCCATAGGTTTCTAAGGGAGTCACTAGAGTATCAGCCAGTACATTTCCTGGCTTAAAACAGTGAGAAGTTAACTTACAAAGATTTGTGCAGTGGGGTCAGCTTTGAAAGAGATTCATAGTTTGGCATGCCACAAATAACTGGCATGTCTTTGAGAGAGAGAGAGAGAGAGAGAACGAGGGAGGGCTAATGCAGAGACTTGGGCCAGAAAAGGATGCCTTGTTTTTTTTCTTGTTTTGTTAACTGGAAGTACAGTGTTGGGGTATTCATTTGTGTAAACCAGTCAACAATCTAGCTGGCCCAGGGTTGGAGAGAAAAGCAGGATGGAGGGGGTAGAGAACCCTGCACTGATTGGATATTAGGAGCTGGCTATGTGACATCAATGGGGGTGTTGGTGCAGCACAGTAAACAAAGAGGGAAATGCTTGAAAGGCTCTCTGTGCTGCTGGACAACACAACCACAACACAGCTTGCTACCGCACTGGATGGACACACACACACACACACACACACACACACACACACTTAATTTACTCTATACAAAATAGCATGACTATTCATTTCTGTTTTTTTTTTTTTAAATTACAGTATGCTTTAAAAGATTTTCATGTTATAATTATTTGTTTTTAGGGAGGTAGAGGGGTGAGGGAGGAAGGGTCAATTTTGTTAAACAAATGGTGGTCTACTCATGATCGTAGGTTTTATTTATTTAGATTATATTTTAATAACTAATTCTACCTATTTTATTGATTTAAAAGTAATAAAAGTGGTGGTAGGTTTGTTTTTCCCCATTTGCATTACCAATTTAACGGTGGTAATAATTGATTATGAATTAGAAGAATTGCTTGTTGCAGCCCAGGTAGATTTATGCAAATAGTAATTTATAACAACAAAAACATTTTTGAATGACCCTGTTATTTATCCAATTCTAATATAATATTGACACCTATACATGAAACCTATCTCTGACAGTTTGTTAACCAGAGTATGGAGAATCGGAGTAGTCTGAAACTAAGATCTTTTCTAGTGAGTGAGCCTTTAGAGGCTTAGCTTTTTGATCAGTGTACGTACTATACATACATACTAGTATGTGACATGTTCACCATAATTTGCATAATTTTGTCATACAGAAAAGCTTCCTTAGCTGATGAAAATATTCATTCTCCTGCTCTTTTGCGCCTCAATGGCTTTCAGACTATTAAGAATGCATCATGAGTGTTTCTGTGAAAAGCAGGAAGAAACGGAACAAGGCTTTTCCTGGGAGGGAATGAGGTAAAGGGTCAGTTTACTATTGCCTATCAACTTGGCTGGACTGGAACCATTGTGGACTGGAAGTTGTGTCCCAGCTGTATTATAAATCTCAAAAGCACTATTGAAAGTTATGAAGCCTTGTTCATTTGAAGAGAGAACCACTTGGCTGTCTAAGCAAGTACTTAGACAAACATTTCATGGTGATAATGCAATTTTCATGCTTTTAATTTTATTGGTAAATAGCAACTCATACGGAGCTGGTACTTTAGTGCCTTTTAAGGTAATTTATTGTTTGTACACTTACCTCACTCTTTTTTTTTTTAATTAAAAATCCCAGATTTAACAGTTGTGAGTGAATTAAGTGTAATAAACTTCATTGCATTTAAAGTTATTATGTCTGTATGATGTTGTACATAATGACTGGATTTAGTATTTACCCTACTTGGCCAAACGTATGTAGACACCTGAATATTACATCCATACGTGACTGTGGACTCTACTTTTTTGCCATCTCCCTAAACTCCAACATCCTTCGGATTTGCTTATACTATTTGAATAGAATGACAAAATGATCTGTGCCACATGCAAATATCCAGACTTCGTGACCCTAGATGCATGTTTTTCAGGAAGCTAGTCAAAATACTGCTGAAGGAACTTTGTGGACATTCCCTTTTTCCATTTTATTTTATTTTATTTATTTTATTTGCTATCCTCACCACTAAACAATGAGCCTTTTTTCTTGCTTAACTGTGTAATTAATACATTTTTTTAATATACCTTTTTAATGGTGCCGTAAAAATGTTTACCAACCATTGCTGCACTTTTTCCCCTCTACTACAGCAGTACAGGATGTGACCCAGTTGGCTCTAGATCATGGTAGTGTGATAAATCTCAGAAATACCTGTTACTACTGTGCTGTAGTAATAACGCAATTTGTTACAACACTGGCCACAGTTGACATTTTACCTAGGATTCATGTAATCCAACCACAGTTCACATTTTCCCAAAGCTCAAGGACCTGGGATTAAACACCTCACTGTGCATGTGAATCCTTGACTTCCTAATAATCAGACCCCGGGTGGTGAGGGGACACACCTCTTCATTGGAGCACCCCAGTGTGGAGTTTTGTGGCAAGGGTGGACAGCTTCCTGACTCAGTGGTGAGAAAGGCAAGGCACAGTACTGAGGAATTTTGACTGGTGCATAATTAAGAAGATCCTGATGGGGAACATCACTGTCCGGTACGGAAAACTGCACCAAAGAGGGCCGCAAGACCCTGCAAAGAGTGATTCGTTCAGCTATAAACATTAAAAAAAACCTGAATAGGTTGGCCGTGTAAACATTGGTTGACTTTTTGTGGGCAAGATTGACCGAAGTACATTATTTTAAGATTGCAGACACCCAAACCCACTGATCTGAGAATGTTCTGCTAGGTTCTTCATCTTGTGTGTGTGCGTGCGCTAATATGAAATATAAATGCAATAGGAATTTCACAATCCGTAACATCCATTTAGCATAGGGTATGATTTGTTACTTTGTGGGTTACTCACAGCTCAATGTATGACAATTTGATACAGTACTTTAAGGCTTTTTGAAATTTTCCGACTTGTATAAACAATCACAAAGCTTCAAACAAAGCATTTATTCAACTAGCATAATTTCTTTAATACGAGATGAAATAAATGAAATTTAAGGAACAATTAGAAGATGCGCCTGAAAAACACTGCACATCTGCGACAACAGTCAATGCAGAAGTAGTGCAAAAAGACAAAGTCACAACACTCTGTCAACACCCTGTCCATTTAGTCCGTTTCTACATTCTCAGTAATGGCAGCTGGGTTCATCAGAAGTTTGAGGACTGAAGCTGAAAGTTGCTAGCATTGCTATCTTCAAAACAGAAAAGCCTTTCAGGATATTCTTTTTACGCTAAACTGGCCATCTTCAGCACCATCATGCACATTATAAGTTTGTTTATATTGAAGTGTCTTAGATAGTTAGATGTTTGCTGAGAAAGAATAAGAAACAGCCTCTTATTAGCCTTTAGTCATTCATTATATGGAAAGCTTGCTGTTTCCAGTCTTTGTGCTAACCTTAGCTTAGCTTAGCTTAGGCTGCTAGCTACATACTGTTTTTAACATACAGACATGAGAATGGTGTCAATCTTATAATCTAACTCTTGGCAATAAATTGAATAAAGGTAATTCTCAAAATGTCAAACTTCTCCTTTTCCACGAAAAGCTGTACAGTTCTTTCAGATGAACATTGTTGAAGGAGCTGGCTATTGAACTGGCTGCTCACTTGCTCTAGATCTAGACAAAAACACAGATATTAAGATTTCTATAATTGATTTTGATAATTAATGACATATAACTCTAATATGAGTTATGATTATCATTGTTTGTTTTTTAAGGTTATTTAAGCCTATTGGTTATATTAATTTAGATAATTAGTTTATAATTGGAGGCTTGGAATCAAATGGAAGTTGTACGTATACTCTAGTCAGCACTGGAGTATTGCTCTCTCTTTCACTCATATCAATTCAGTTAATTTGCTTCTTTAGGAAATGTCTGTGCTCCTGTTTGGATCAGAACTAGCACATGACATTGCATACTTTACAGGAGTGTTGTTCTTTGACCTTGCTGCCTCGACTCCCACTGTTGATTTCCTAACCTTTAGCCTCCACCCTCTCTGCAGCTTCTGCACCAGTCAGCAACAGCGTGAGTAGACGCCGTGCCCCCTCCTCGGTGACTCCCCTCTCGTGGGAGAAACACAACGTTGCCGTCATGTCGAGCATCACCATTGACCCCGAGCTCAAGCCCGGGGAGTTTGTCATCAAGAGTCTATTTGCTGAGTTTGCTGTGCTGGCTGAGAAGAAGATCGAGATGGTGATGGCCGAGCCACTGGTGAGTCCACCGCAGGTGAAACAGTTACAAGCGGCACAGGAAATGAAATCCAATACATGACATGTCATGTGACACACACTTTGTGATTTTGTGAGTTTGGGATTAACAGACTGGATTAACTGGCCTGTTCCTCCATTCATTCCTATAATTCAGCTCAGTTCTTTTCTGCTGATAGAAGTTTTCCCTCACTCCAATTCACAGTAAAACTTCAGCGTTCTCTTTCACTTGCTTACTCATCACCAGACCTGCTGCTTGATTGACAGCAACCTGAATCGGTTGGTAACACACTTACTTTTAATCTCTTTCTCTCACCCCTCTAACAGGAGAAACCTCTGTCCCGATCCCTCCAGAGAGGGGAAGATGCACAATTTGACCAGGTCAGTACAGCCATAGTAATAACCTGAGAGTAAAAAAACATGTGGGTGTGTGAATGTGACATTCTCATTCCCCAGGACCAACAACAGACATCTCCTACCTTCTGTATATGTGTGCAATATTTGAATCCCCAGCTCCACCCACTCAGTGGCTCGCCTGTCCCTCATCTGTAGCTGGTGCAGAACTCTAAACAATAGGCCTGCCTGCTATGGAATGCTTTGTTCAGCACAACACAAAGCCAACAAGGATATGGTTCTATACATCCAGCTGTCCCCATTGTGAGTGAGAGAAAATAGGTATAGAGAGTGCAAAAGTGAGAGTGTATAATTGCTGTGTCATCCTCGGCAGTAAATCAGCATTGGGTGCTGTAGTGGATCTGCCCAGCGCCATAAGGGCAGAGGGAGCCGTTGCATAACTCTCTTGCCTAGCATCCATCATCCTCTTCCCTCATCATGCAGCACTGGCCCTTATGTACACACATACATACAGTAAAGTAGTTTATGCAAACTGACCCCCCTGTCTCATGTTTTATTTATTGTCTGAACTATTCACTGGAATCTGAATTTTGAAATTGAGTGTCTAAAGTGCTGTTTGTGTTTTCTGTATTTACTTGTTAGTAATAGGATTTATTGCTTTCTCACAAGAATACAGCTGTTACTGTACAGCAACAAACCGATCATTATTGATGATCTGTAACATTAGATTTGTCAAGCCTGTAAATGCAGTGCTAGGTTTAAAAAGCACATTCTTACATCGTCCTTGATGCAATGTGTTGTGGAGCTGCTCAGAAGCAGCACTTTGATGTGTTCAACATGTCATCCCTACAGTTGAGTCTGTGCTAATTCATGCTTGCTTTATGTTGCACTCTATGCTGCAAAACCAATTGCCCTTCAGGACCAAATAAAGTTGAACATTACATAACAGTTGGAGTCAATAGCTACATACTCTGTCGCCCACTAGTTGAGAAAGCTTCTGGTCTATACTAGCCCTACTCGGTTATTTAATATCCACTTTTAGCCGTTGTATGACAATTCTGTAAGGGATTTCATCTTTTATTCGCATAATTCACAGCTATAAGTATTTAATTTGTGGATTAAAAATGCCCATAATGTGGTGGGTATCAGGTTTATTAGCAATATTGAGTCAAATCTAACGTTTGTATGTTATTGTTTTACAGTTAATAAGCTCTATGAGCTCAATAGCAGAACACTGTTTGCCCTCCCTACTGCGCACACTGTTTGACTGGTACCGGCGGCAGAGTGGCACTGAAGACGAGTCTTATGAGTACAGGCCTCGCTCTAGTACTAAGTCCAAAGGGTGAGCTGCTCATCTTCATTTCCTGCGAACTTGGCAATCTTCTTCTTCTCTTTAAAAGTGATTTGTATTTTTTATGTCAATACTTTTTGTGTCAGTTTTAAGATTTGCTCAAAATCTCCTTGTGTTCTGCTTTTTAGAGATGAACAGCACCGTGATAAAGATTACCTTCTGGAACGGAGGGACTTAGCCATAGATTTCATTTTTTTGTTTGGTTTCAGTGGAAGTTCTAAAACAGGTGAGCTACCTGACACTCTTCTTTTGTGTACTGATATAAACTGACTACAAAAAGTTATTGCCAGTTGGGTTGTCAATTGACTTCATACACAAGTTCAAATGCATTGCACTGTTTGACTTAATATTGACATTATCTAATCAATAAAGTCATAACGAGTAGGCTGTTCAGTCAAACAGCATTGGTACAGTTTACCTTCCTACTTGCTGGGTGCATGGTTTTGCACTACATTTGATTTCTTATTTTTGTGATTGGCTTTTCTGATTTAATTTCAAATAGAATAGTTTATACATTTGTTGAGGTTTTTTCACCTTTTTATTGCTACCAATCATTGAAATATTTAGCTATCCTTAACTGCCAGTGCAGCATTCACCACTGGTAAGGGTTTTAATTGTCTCTCTTGCAAACTGCTGACTAATAAAAGTGTTGTTTATCATGTGAAGCACTTTGTCTTTAAAAAGTGCTATGTCAAATAAACTCATTATACAGTATTTAATAGGATTGTACTTTATTTACTTATTTTCTGTGCTACACAAATTAACTGCAGTGTTAGTTAGGCCTTTCCAGCAGGGGAACACAGTAAATAAACACATGGCAACAGACCAACTTCCAACTATGTTTCTAAAGTGGACTATCCAAGTCTACGCAACATTCTGAACTAAAAGCCAATCCCTGGAGACCAGAGCTAAGTTGTCCTTGGCTTGGCTCATGTAGGGAGGGTAATGAATGGTAGCAAAGAGAAAGAATGAACACTATCAATGCTTCTAATAAGACCAATGATTCAATGTTTTCGTCACAGATTCCTCTTCATCCAGTGCCAGATGTTCTAGTACACGAAGTTCTAAACCTGGCATTCAAGCACTTTAAACACAAAGAGGGGTAAGTAAGCATAAGCACACAGATAAACCAGTGTTACAATATACACTCTACTGTGGCACTCTCACTTGTGGGTTTGGCTTTGCAGTCATTTATATCTTTGTCTCTTTAAGTAGACTGGCTCTATGGGCATTGTGTCAACATAAACATTATGCTTTAAGTGTCATTAAAATCATTATTGACACTTAAAGCATATTTGGCTTTGCTTGAGTCAGCCTTAAGTAAAACACATGTTCAGTTTTGTGCATTTTTGTTTTGTTGTGTGTTATGTGTCATATAAAACAATGTCTTCTGCATAAAAAAGATATGTATTTGTTTAAGACTTGATGAAATATACTTCAATCAACAGGTACTGTGGCCCCAACACTGGCAATGTACACATCATTGCAGACCTGTATGCTGAGGTCATTGGAGTCCTTACACAGTCAAAGTAAGTCAGCTTAAATATACCTGTTAGTTAAATACCGGCTGATTAGTCACTTTGTCAATCAGCCCTAACCTCTCATTAGTTTAGGGAGGTTTTTTTTTCTAAGTGTAGATGTATATATGTTTTTGTGTGTGTGCTCAGGTTTCAGGCAGTGAGGAAGAAGTTCATCACAGAACTGAAGGAGCTCAGGCAAAAAGAGCAGAGTCCCTATGTAGTCCAGAGCATCATCAGTCTCATCATGGGCATGAAGTTCTTCCGGGTAAAAATGTATCCTGTGGAGGATTTTGAGGCTTCTTTTCAGTTCATGCAGGTAAATTAAAAAGTCATTTTTTTTCATGCATATTTGCCAGAGAGTTACTACAGTAAGTGGGGCTGATACGTGTTTGCTTAATGGCACCAGGCATTTTTTTCCACTGCTGCTCCTTTGTTCGAACTCAGCAGCTGTCCGTAGCAAAGGCTCATAAAGTTAGATGAGAAACGATCAAAGGTGAGGTTTGCCAAGTAGCAAGTGTATGTGTTTCTGGCTTTGCTAAGAGCTGTGAACGGAGCTGTGCCCTTTTCATTAATCTCTATACAGTGCTAAAACAAACACACACACACACACTCTCGCTGTTCTCTTAACAGTACCGTGATTTCCCATTGTTTTAATGGAACATACTGTAGTTTATGACCACTTCATTTCAGTATTTTCAGTACATATGGGTTTAAACCCATACGATGATTTTTTATAGCCTGACCAACATAGGACATTTAGATTTTGTACTGATATTTAAGAAACAAAATTCATTACGATTAGGTTTGCCTTCTATTAAGTCAATAATACGATAAAAGCAAGATTTTCTTCCCCTCGGTGCCTACAAAGGAAAAATGACAATAACAAGATGCCATATGGTTCTTTTCTTGCCATGTGACCTGCATTCTTTGGTTCTGCATAGTTTAGTTTTTCACTTCAATATTCATTATGTGCATTTAATTTGGAGTTGATTTGTGAAGGCACAGTTTTCTTTTCTGCAGTACTGACTTATTGTCTTAATACTGTTTGTGTATGTCAAATTAGCAGTTTGTCTCTGTGTATGTATCATATTGTGTATTGTTCATACATGTATGCTTTTGTTGGCTCTTTTTAGGAGTGTGCCCAGTATTTTCTGGAAGTCAAGGATAAGGACATAAAGCATGCTCTAGCTGGCCTTTTTGTTGAGATCCTCATCCCTGTCGCAGCTGTGAGTAACCTTTCAAACTATTTCTATTGTTTTACACAAGTTTCTTTATGTATTCTTTTTACTAAATAGTCCATGGTAATGACTCGTTTATCCTCAGGCGGTGAAAAACGAAGTCAATGTGCCATGCCTGAAGAACTTTGTGGAGATGCTGTACCAGACAACATTTGACCTTAGTTCCAGAAAGAAGCACTCTTTGGTAATAATTAGAGCATCCTATTTTCTGTCTTCCTCCCCACCCCTAACTCTATTTACTACTTCCTTTTCATGTGTTTCACACTTCCTGTATTTTGTCAACGTTTCCATTGACCCCAAGCACAGCCAGTCCGTCATCCTCATCCAAAAATATTATAAAAATAAATAAAGCCTCACTGTTGTTCTATTATATTTACTAACCAACTCCAAAATTCTCTCCAGGACAGATTATTATTTTTTTTTTTTTTATAAATCTGTATTTAATATAGTGAGTGTTTTTAATGTATGCTTCCAGACTTTTTAGTAATATATTTGTGATCCTGGTGTCATAAAAAAAGATCTCCAGTCTCAGCTTGTGTTGTTGCTGTTGGCCTGTCTGTAGTGTGCAGTGCTTTTGTGCTTACCTTGTTCTTTTCAGATGCTAAATTACAAAGTGTGCGTACAAAACATTCAGACAAACCTACTTATCTCTTAGCTTTTTTGATGCTGACACTGTTTATCTCCCCAGGCTCTGTATCCCCTGGTGACATGCTTGCTGTGTGTTAGTCAGAAGCAGTTCTTCCTCAACAACTGGCACATCTTCCTCCAGAACTGCCTCTCGCACCTAAAGGTACTGCCAGCCTGAGCATTTACACGCAATCCTTTTTCACAAAGTGTGTACTTTTGTGCTCCGAAGAGTAGCACAATGACTGCATTCTTCAGAATAAAGTATTTTTAGGACACCATACTTGGCAACGCCTATTTTTAGCGTAAAGCTCAGAGGTCTTATGACTTGTGTTATCAAATCTAAAATGAAAGTTCATGATTACAATGTGGAAGCATCAACATTTACAAATGTTAAAAGAAAATTAATTATTGGTATTATGGTATTCTATTGTTAGTACATGCTGTAATACCACTGATCTAAGAAGTTGCCTTGGTTGTGAAGTGTGTGCTCTGTGGTTCTGTCTAAAGATCATAATGTACCTTCCCCTCCATCAACAACTAGATCTGGACAGGAATAGCACTTGATTTGATAATGTAATAGTAGAGTCTTTATTTAAAAAAATAAAAAACAAGCTGTCAAAGTGGACTAAATACATGCATATAATAAAATATTATTAGGTATCACTAATAATCCAGTGTGACCACAACTTATTTCACAGAGAATTAAATAAACGTGTATTTTTAAACACAACCTGCAAAATATCCCACATCTTAGCTGATGCCCCTTACATATTATGTTATCTCAAGTGCTGTTTTAACTCCTTGTAAACCAATTACGAGCCGATCAAACACACTTTCCTCCTGTCCCTGACTATCATGGAGCCAATACGATCCAGAAGCGCTTTGACCAAATTCCTGGCTCACTGACAGCCTCAACAACTGCCTTTTTTCCTTCTACATTGATTGCCATTTGTGGAGATTGTATGATCTTGAGGTGGATAGATTTCTGTATTGCTTCCTTGTGATGATGATTACTAATGGTTTGAAATGGCCGTCTGTCTTCTCAGTGATCTCATTCTAGCATTCTCTTTCACTATTGTAATTGTTTTAGCTTTCCTTAATTTGAAAATCATAATCAGTCAGTCTTCTGAGTGGTGATGGCGATTCTTTGATTGAGATCATCTTTGCGGGTTTGCGTGATGGCTCAAGTGTAGTGATGATTTTAGTGATTTAGGGCTTCTTGTCCAACCAGTGATTTTAACCCTGTGGGTGCTCATAAATGTGTCATTTAAGTGTTAGGTTTTCTATTTCCCAGAAGGCATTGCTGTGACATATCGGCACCTTTACACTTTATAAATACATACATACTATAAACAACTTTAAAATACCCAGTGTGTACACATGTAAAACAAATTAAAGTAAGGATGGGTTTAGTTATCCTCCTGGGAGACAACGGTATATAGACCCTCAGACCCCCTTTGGGGGGGAAATGCAAATAAACATAGCCAATAACTCATGTTGGTCAAAGGGATAATTTTGCATGTAATTATGTGATTTAAACCAAATTACAACAAAAACATTGAAATAGTACAGTTCACTTTTCTTAATGCATTTGCATGCAATAGGTTGTACATTGTGTATGTTCTCAGATCCATTATTTAGTGATTTATTTGACTTGAACATAAACTGCAGGAAGAATAGGGACAAATATCCAGATGTCATGTTTTTTAAAAACACTGCTCCAAAAAGAGTGAAAAATATGTTATTGGGTTTTCTCAAACCTAATCAATATCGGTGGTAAAATAAATAACATATTTTGGCTGCTGTACTTTTGAAGTATGATCCCCACAGGGCTAAAATACAGCAGTTAGTATTTTGAGTGTGCTTGACATGGATTTGAATGGACTACTGATTTGGGTGTCGCTGCTTGTTAGCTTTGTATGTGAAATGAGCAATTTAGTTTTTTATACTCCTTTTTCCCGTTCACATCTTTAAATGTCCTTTTCCTCATCCTTCTGTGTTCCCCTATATCCACTCCCCTATTTCTGTTTTTTCTCTCTGTCCCACCGTGTGATTTCCAGACCACAGCACACCTTACTTTGCTTGCATTTTCACTTTTAAATTCAGATTATATGTTATACCATATCAAATACAAATGAACTGTTATTATTACTAGCATGCCTCTAATAAATCCACAAGTGGCATGTTAAACAGTTCATTGTGTCTCATTTTAGCCACACTGACAAGAACAAAGAGACTTTGGATGGCTCTTGTCATATTTGTTTAGGTTATGTCTTTGTTTTTGCCTATAACTTGCATGTGTCCCTCCCAAAACCCTACATTCTTTGTCTCCTGTCTTTTGATCTTTTTCTCACGTTGACTCGCTCCAGATGCCGTCTAACAACAGCATCCGAAAGCAGATTGAGACGCTGCAGGTGAGTTATCTGGTGTCAGTGACCTGCCTGGTGCTCCCATTCCTTTTAATGGTCCAGGTCCTGACGAGGACGTACTGTGGGGTTGTACGGTCCTGCCTGCTTGGCTAATTGGGTATTTAGTCATTCTCTGTAGTGGCTGTGGCATTGCAGTGTGAAGAGGATCACGTGAACTACTTGTAACTTGTGATATTGCCTTAGGCTTTGTTGTTGAGCTGGTTTGTGTTTTTGGGCAGTGGTGTTGACTTCTGTCTATCTAGTCATATTTAGATTTTTACTGTAGATACATGTTTTAGTTCAATAGGGATGCAGTAAGTCACTTACTGGTATTGGTCAATAATGGCTTTAACATATTTTGCCTATTTGTATAAAGACAGCTAATTTCTCTTTAGGATAGCAGGTATATTTGATATGTTGATGATTCAGCTGTAAATAGAAGTTTATTACTACAATAATCCCACACTGTTGTTGATTCGATAATTAAGAGTCACCTAACAGTTAACTAGGACAACTGCACATGCTGGTTCTATTGTAATGACATGTAAATTGCGGATGGAAAATGGATTTTAATTTTTTAAAAAATAGTAACTATCGATTTATTATTGATTATAAATTTAAATATTGTGCATCCCTTGTATTTATTACCAGAGGGTCGGAGAAAGTCTTTGAAGCATGACAAAAGAAATAAACTTGATTTTTGTGGAATTTAGTGTGCTGGCAGTGCTCCATTCAGTTTTTCTGTTGGAGTTGGTAAAAGGCTGGCTGGCAACAGCCCCACTGTGCTTTGGCTGTTGACATTAGGGCTGAGGATTGTTTTTATTAAACCGTTAATCGACATCCTTAATGTGCACAGCACTGTTATTTATTTTTTTCCGGATTTCTAACATAAATCAAGCTCTATTATGCAGTGGATTCTCTCAATCCCCTACTATTAACACAATTACATGACGTTAAAGATGTTGAATCAACGCAGACCAAACTAACAAGGTTAAATAAATGCATGAGTCATTCTGTGTCCCCATGGTTTGGTATATAATACCGGATGTAAGAAAAGAAAAAAACAAACCTATAACTTGGTTATAGGTTATAAAGTGTCAAGTCAAATAAGTATGTTTATGTCCTATTTAATTAGGAACTCAATTATTCCATTGTGATGATAAAAAAAAAGAAAATATTATGAAGATGATGTAAAATGCTGCCCTCAGGTGGAAGCCCTGGTTGACATTGGAGAGCACATTGTTTGTGCTCAGTACTGTTCTGTCTGACTGTGATTTATTGAGTTGCAGCCGGAAAGAGAAGACAAATTGTTGCAGTACAAAAAGGATCTGCTGAACTGTGGTTTGCAATCCAGCTGGCGCTTTCTCTTAAGATGTCAATTCACCCAAATCACAAAAAAAAAATTCTCACTTACTGTAACCCCTTAGTTTTGAGACATCTGCCTTTGACATGGCTGTTTCTATGGTTTAAGTGATTAAGTCAAGCCATGGCATGCCATACTCGAATGATGTGCACAAAGATAACTGCTAATCTGGGGACAGGCCCAGGCTGTGATGGTCTCTGTCCTTAAAATGTGTCCAGATTGAAAAAAATTTAAAGGGCCTTGTTGGTTTTTATTAAGCTATTTCCCAGTAATCAATCTGGTTTTGTTGGTTAATCTATGTTAAATGTTAAGAGGAAAAGGAGATGCAGTGACGTGGTTGGATAGAAAGGTGGAGAGGTTTAGGGTATAGGCGTCTAATGTCATTTGGGAAAACGGCAAATCTCGATCAAACCAATAAGTTAAAGCTGTTGTAAGGTATGGAACACCATGTCCACATTACATGCTCTGAGCATGGTCGCTCACAGAATGGCCCAGTGCGCATATCTCATCAATATGGATATTTATCATAGGTGGAAACTTGGTTGGTTATTTCAAAAAGAATCCGGAAATATTAACTGTTCTTCTTTTTCAGGACACAGTTTTGGATTATTAATTAAATTGGTTGCAAGGACTTGGTTACTTTCTTAAGATGTTTTCTTTGGGTTAAGAATGACTGTCTCCATATTCAGCATTTCTTCCAAAAGACCATAAAATAGTATTGTATTTCACTAGTTTTACTGATGGCTACATCTTTAAAAATGCACTAAGACTAAAGCTTAGCGATCATCAAACCATGTGGACTTAAGATTTCAATGGTAACTCAAAATAAATGGTAACTCAAAATAAATTAGAAGTTATGCACAGAGACTAAAAAAAAATCAGTTTGTCAAATCAACGGATTTTACAAGTCTCACAGGTTGGTAGTCAAATTGCCCTAATTAAATTGAGTTGCTTACATTTTTTTCCATCCACAGAACAAAGACCCTAAAATGTCCCGTGTGGCGCTAGAGTCACTCTACAGACTGCTATGGGTCTACATCATCAGGATCAAGTGTGAGAGTAATACCGTCACACAGAGGTCAGTTTTCAAGACCACCTGAGTTCACACACACACACACACACACACACACACACACACACACACACAAAAAATATCAACCCCTTTGATTGCTATCAAGTAGAAGTCATTTAAATATTGGGCTTTGTTGTTCAGCACTAAATAAGCTTATAATATCCCCCCCTTTTTCCAATAGTCGACTACTCAGCATTGTTTCAGCACTTTTCCCCAAAGGCTCCCGGAGTGTGGTGCCTAGGGACACACCCCTCAACATCTTTGTCAAGATCATCCAGTTCATAGCTCAGGTAAGCTTGGAGCATGAAGTGACATACTGTACCTGGGTCTTACAGCTGAGCTAAACCTAAGGATGAGCCGTGTAGTAGCTGTGTGTAAGTGATTGCTGGTCTCTTGGTTGTTACAGGAAAGACTGGACTTTGCTATGAAGGAGATAATCTATGACCTCCTGTGTGTGGGCAAGTCTCACAAAACCTTTGCCATCAATCCAGAGGTAAATTAGAGACAAGACTTTTAAGTTGTGATGTCATTGGAGTATTAGTAGATTCTCTCTCTGTCATACCTTTCATCCTCTCCCTTTATCCGCTCTAACAGAGGATGAATATCGGTTTGCGAGCCTTCTTGGTGATTGCCGACAGCCTACAGCAGAAAGATGGGGAGCCTCCTATGCCTACAACTGGGATCATCATGCCCTCTGGCAACACCCTGCGTGTCAAAAAGATCTTCCTCAATACCACGCTCACGGATGAAGAAGCCAAGGTCATAGGTGGGTTGGATTTTTAAAACATGACTTTCAGAAAATAGAATAAGAGGCATTTTAGTTTTTTTTTTTTTTTAATCTGTGTTGTTTTTTCCTTGAGTAAAATGACTCTGCTGGGTATTTCCAGGCATGTCACTGTACTACCCACAAGTAAGAAAGGCCTTGGACAACATCCTGCGACACCTGGATAAGGAAGTGGGACGCTCCATGAGCATGACCAATGTACAGATGTCCAACAAGGAGCCTGAGGACATGATTACGTATGTGACCACATCCTGGATTCATACAAGTACTGTTTGTGTTACTTCTGAACTGTAGAAGGTTCTCATGAGCCGTTTGTACCACAGGGGAGAGAGGAAGCCGAAGATCGATCTTTTCCGTACGTGTGTGGCCGCCATCCCAAGACTGATACCAGATGGCATGAGCAGACAAGACCTAATAGAGCTTCTAGCCAAGTAATTCACCTTCCTCTTACCTTACTGCAGACACATCAGTACACAATCTACTGTAGCTTAGGTAACCTTCCACACATTTTTCAATATCTCGCTCCCTCTCCTTCTCTAGACTGACCATCCACATGGATGAGGAGCTACGTGGCCTTGCTTTTACTACTCTCCAGGCCCTGATGGTTGATTTCCCAGAGTGGCGTGAGGATGTTCTCTCGGGCTTTGCCTACTTCATTGTCCGAGAGGTGACTGATGTCCACCCCACTTTGTTGGACAACGCTGTCAAGATGCTACTGCAGCTCATCAGCCAATGGAGGCAGGCAGTGCAGAGTAGCAATAAGAGCCACGATGCACAGGTTTGTCTGAAAGCCCTAGCTGTATTACTTCATTATAAGTGATTTTTGTGTCTTTACATGCATTAGTGTACTTTGTGTTCATGCTTTTTTTTATGTGTTTAGTGACTTAAATGTCCCAACGTTTAAAAAGGTTTTAATTACTTTTCTTCTACAGGGTTCAAGCAGCGGTCGTTCTGTGTCCCTGGAACGTACTCCTCTGTTAGGGGTGCTCCATGTAGTGGAGGGTTTAGCGTTGGTTGTGCTATGTAGCTGCCGCCCTGCCACACGCAGGCTGGCTGTTAACGTCCTCAAGGAGGTCCGGGCGCTGCACACCGCACTGGGCATTGGCAAGGTAATAACTCACACCACAGTGTTTTTTATTGCAACTGACAGATATAAGTCATATGTGTATGAGGTTTTTTTGGTTACAATTGTTTTCTGATATTACTTCTATCAGGGTGATGAGGAATTGGCCATTGATGTAATGGACAGATTAAGTGCATCCGTGTTGGAGAGCTTCATTCATCTCACAGGAGCTGACCAGGTATAAATGTCATTTCTCATTTACAGAATCTGAAAGCTTGTACAATACTCCAAGACTCAATCTGTGTCTGTGTTTTTCTCTGTAGAGCAACCTGTTGTACTGTCCCAGTGGGATTGATCTTCAGACGCTAGCAGAGTGGAGTTCATCTCCCATCAGTCACCAGTTTGATGTGGTGAGCCCCTCACACATCTGGGTGTTTGCCCATGTTACTCAGGGCCAGGACCCCTGGGTCATCAGCTTCTCCAGCTACCTGCGGCAGGAGCACCTGCCAAAACATTGTCCCACTGCCCTCAACTATGCCTGGATGTTTGCCTACACCCGCTTGCAACTACTGTCTCCACAAGTTGACATCAAGTATGTTGTTTCAATCAAGCCTCTCTGATTTCTGTCCGTTTGTGCATCATTGTATATGAGTGTGTTTTTGTCATTGTGGGTGTTTTTAGTATAGACAGGCTTTAAAAAGGCCAGATGACATTATGTGGTAGGATTAAGGACTTTGTACCAAATAATACTTCAGTCTTAATGGGCTTGACACAAGATTAAAAACTGTAAATGGCAAAGCTTGATGTAGCATGCTGCCTCTGTGTGAGGGCCCAACATATCAAGGCAAAAGGCCTTCATTCTCTGGGCTGTTAAATTGGGTTGTTATAATCTCTGACATCTCCTGTTACGTATGTCCACATTCAGCAGCCCCATCAATGCCAAGAAATTGAACAGTCTAAACAGCAGTGACTCCTACGTCGGCCTTTGGAGGAACTACCTAATTCTGTGCTGCAGCTCGGCCTCCTCGTCTTCCTCGTCCTCCTCCTCCATGTGTTCGTCATCCTCCACCTCTGGCTCCGTCCGCTGCTCCCCGCCTGAGACGCTGGCGTCCACGCCGGACAGCGGCTACAGTTATGATTCAAAGGTCAGGAACACCTCTGCAGATAACATTCCATTAACACACATTTAAAAGATTTTAAATATACAAAAATATCTTGCTAATTTTCAAGTCTTAGAAGTGTAGTAAGTGTGAAAATTGCAACAAGACATAAGTATGACTTTATTCTATGTGTAACTCTGAATTGCAAAATCCTAAAAACATAGGACCCGTGTAACATAACAGCAATTAACAGTGAACAGCTACTAACTTATTCTTATTTTTGCATTTTAGCCATGACATTGCTCTTTCTGTGTGTTAATAGATCGTTGGTACTCCGTCCCCCTCCTCTCTGTTCAAACACATTGTTCCAATGATGCGCTCTGAGAGCATGGACATCACAGAGTCTCTTGTGTTGGGGCTTGGCAGGACCAACCCTGTGGCCTTCAGGTTAATAACACTTGACTTGATTTGTGGTATACTTAATATGTCCTGCTATACTTTGATATACTTTCAAAATCTTTTAGTTATTTATTTATTAACTTTCCTCTCCTTTTTTAGAGAGTTGATAGAGGAGCTAAATCCCATCATAAAAGAAGCTCTAGAAAGAAGACCTGAAGTAAGTGCAGTTCATTGATACTAGGAGTTATTTCTGCCACAATTTTTTCTTTTTTTTGAAGACACTTTTACAAAGTTACAATGCTACTCTCTTTACTCTGCAGAACATGAAGCGGCGCAGGCGTCGTGACATCCTCAGGGTCCAGCTGGTCCGGATATTTGAGCTGCTGGCTGATGCTGGTGTCATTAGTCAGATGTATGTAATCCACAATGATCTTGTGACAATGTGATTAGGAATACATTTAATAATAATTAATATACTGTAACTGTTTTGTAAACATAAGCAATGATTTCTTTGTTTTTTGACTTTTTACAGAGCGAGTGGAGGGTTAGATGGAGAGAGCCACTCTCTGAACAGTACGCTGCTTGAGTATGTTGATCTGACCAGGCAGTTGCTTGAGGCTGAAAATGACAAGGACTCTGACACACTCAAGGACATTCGCTGTCACTTTAGTGCACTTGTAGCCAATATCATTCAGAATGTCCCAGGTATGTCTTGCTAACTCATATCGGTCAGTCAAAATCTAACTTGCACGGAATGTCTGTCTAAAGTTAGAGTAATACAAACTAAAGTGTCTTGTATATTAATTTTGTTACTTGTTGTGTTCAGTACACCAGAGGAGGACCATCTTCCCCCAGCAATCGCTGAGACACAGTCTGTTCATGCTGTTCAGTCACTGGGCTGGGCCGTTCAGCATTATGTTCACTCCCCTGGACCGCTACAGTGACAGAAATATGCAGATCAACCGACATCAGTACTGTGCACTAAAGGTACACACAAACATAAATAAAAAATATAAATGTTGAAATCAGTTACATGGATACAATACAATCAATACGTACTGATTACTAACCGCTTCTTTAATGTTCCAGGCCATGTCTGCAGTGTTGTGTTGTGGACCTGTAGCTGACAATGTTGGCCTTTCCTCTGATGGCTACCTCTACAAGTGGCTGGACAACATCCTGGATTCTCAGGACAAGAAGGTTAGAGAAATGTTACAATTTTAGCCTGGCTGATTATCACTAAAATTATCTTTGATAGTTTGGCCGAAGCATGTGGAATAGTACTGAAAATTAGGTTGAGGTAGGAGTGTGCATCACTGAAGAAATGTCATAAACACTCAAACACGTATTCAGCGCAGAACAGGAAGGTAGCATGTCCAAAGTTCAAAGACAAATGGAAAGTACTTACCTTTCACTGGGATATATTGGCTTGCACACAAAGGCAACTCTTCCCTGTTTTGACCTGTCAGCCTTCATCAAAGCATACGGTCATGAACGTAATGGTGGAAATCAACACAAGACGTGTATACTGTATAATTGTAATGTCTTCAATGATACAGCAAAACTAAGCAGCATATATTTTTTTTTATTATGAAGAGCGATAGGTTCAGTCTGCCTGTACTGTAATACTTTCTGACGTTATGCAGCACAGGTTCACATACCATGACACTAGCACCACACAGTGGTGTTCAGAAGTACTGCAAGAGGTCAGCGTTTTTAACCCTCTTTTTAATCACCCAAAATAACATGATTGATTCCGCACAACGCTCTTTGGCAAGTACAAATCTCTACTTTCATTACTTTTGGTCTTATTCAATTTTATTTTATTTATTTGAAAAAGAAATTGAAGTGGTTTTGATATAGTATTGAGTAAAAGTTGACATATTCTGTCTGTGACTATCCATCCAACATATTGTACATTCCTTTAATTTAAGTCTAAATAATTCATAATTTCTGCTTTTCTAACTCAAACATTAGGTATAATTTCCTATAAAGGAGGTTAATTGACCATAAATTCCAAAAATAACTGTAAAACTAAAGTTAATAAGTTAGTGTTACTTAGTGTTGAAAATGTCAAAAAAAGGGACAAACATTGAAAAAAAGCTTAAACTGTTGAAACGTAAGAAAAAGTTTAAAACATTGATAAAAAGCATCACAAAAGTGTTGATTTAAAAAAAAAATATGTTGACAGGAAGACAACACAAGGGTTAATCAAGTGTTTTATTTAGACACCATAAAGTTGATTATTTACAAAAAGGATTAAGGATTTATATCACCTTTTAATCCATTTAAAGACATACTATTTGGAGTCAAAATCACAGATGTTTTACCTTTTGTATGCCTTTTTTTCAAGAGATTACTTTGTTGTTTTGAGTGGTCCTGCAGATATAATGTAGGATACTTTGTGTGTTGATCTATATTTAGCACCTGCTAAATGTTTTTGTCAATGCATAGTTCATATTATTAGTCCTTGTGTTTTAAAATACTCTCCTTCACAGCATATTTCTGTGCCTGTGCTAATGGTAACACTAAATACAAATATTAGCTACTGAGATATCCATGGGTTAAAATTAGAAGGGTTTTGTAGTGACTGGAAGTGAACTCACAGTTGCTCTGTGGTCTGCCCTAGGTTCACCAGCTGGGTTGCGAGGCCGTGATGCTGCTCCTGGAGCTGAATCCAGACCAGAGCAACCTCATGTTTTGGGCTGTGGACCGCTGCTACACCGGTTCTCGTCGCGTGGCTGCCGGTTGCTTCAGGGCCATCGCCAATGTCTTTCACAACAGGTAATCCACATTCCCAGCTTCAACTTGAACTCATTTTTGTGGGCTTGTTTGTCTCTTTGGAGCCAGCAAATTGAGACTCAAATACTGCTTGTTTTACGTTTTCTCTTAGGGATTATCAATTTGACACTGTGGTGCTGCTGAACCTGATTTTGTTCAAGGCGGCTGATTCTTCCAGAGACATCTATGAGGTGGCCATGCAGCTTTTACAGGTCAGAATTTCTATTTTCTATTGTTCAAAAAGTTCACTTTTACACATGTACACATAACACTGCTATTCCTTATCTTTAATACACTATGTTGTGATTGCTTGTCCTTGTGAAACTAATAGATCCTGGAACCCAAGCTCTTCCGTTATGCTCACAAATTGGAGATCCAGCGAACGGATGGAATCTTGACCCCTCCCTCACCGCTGCCACACCTCTACTCTGTGTCTTACTACCAGCTGTCTGAGGAGCTTGCAACGACTTACCCAGAGCTCACTCTACCCATCTTCTCAGGTTTGCTACATTACAATTTGGTACAGGTGCTGCTGGGATAGCAGGGTGCTTGAAGGTCTAAGTTGTATTTCCCTGTGACAGCAGGAATCTGCCCTTTGTCTGTGTGTGCCATGATGACATGCATTTCCTAAACTTCACTGCAGCCTTTTTACTACATACCATATACTTGCCTAATATTGCAGATGCAAGGTGTAGAAATTAAATAATTTTTTAGGTGCATAGCAGTGTCAGTATAAATAATTTATATCTGTGCACTTTTCAAAAACTGCTTCACTTAATTTTCAGGATGTTCAAATTGAGTTATTGGTCCATGAAATCCCTTTTTATAAACAACCATTTGTTATGTCTAGAAATCATTCATTCTTTTGTGTCACATCCTTTCCGAACTTTTACCTTTCCGCTCTGCTATAATGACATGTTGAGGCTAAAAGAAGAACATACAACCATCCATTGATGATAGAATTAATCAGTGGATGACTAGGTCATACTACCTAACTAAACAATACAAAGAACATGGCAATTTGTGGATGTTATGGTATTGTTTTGACTAGAAGATGGAAATAAGGTTAAAGAGAAATTGGCAGTGCATTCCTACTAACAATCAACCCTCTTTCTGCCCTCCCCAGAGGTGAGCCAGCGTATCCAGACAGCGCATCCCGGTGGTCGTCAAGTCATGTTGCACTACCTTCTGCCTTGGATGAACAACGTGGAGCTGGTTGATTTCAAACCAACTGTACGGCGCCCCGAAGATTGCGGCAGTGGTGAGGATGACGAGGATGTACATGAACGGGAGGTCATGATGGTCAACAGCCGCCGCTGGCTCCGTGGAGAGGGGTGGGGCTCCCCTCGTGCAACAACCATGGTGCTAAACAATCTCATGTTCATGACCGCTAAGGTAAAACAGCTAATGGATGCCATCGTATTCAGGTTGACGTGAACAGGATGGGTTCAAAATGTTCTTTAAAATAATTTGTTGACCGTTAAATTTATTTATTTTTTTACAGTATGGGGATGAGTTTGCTTGGTCCGAGATAGAGAATGTATGGACCACATTAGCAGACAGCTGGCCAAAGAACCTCAAAATCATTCTGCACTTCCTCATCAGTATGTCAGGAGTCAGCAGTGACCCCAGCCTCTTGCCCTATGTAAGTCACAGAATATTTCCATCATGAGTCATAACTGTCCTATCCCCATGTGCTGTGTCCTCTCCTTACTCCTCATGTCTCTGACTGTGTCTACATGTGTGTCCTCAGGTGAAACGGGTTGTGGTTTACTTGGGCAGAGATAAGACTATGCAGCTGCTGGAGGAGTTGATGTGTGAACTTGAGTTGACTGATGCTGTTAGCTCAGCTGTCACTCACATGGACAACCCCCCATATTACCGCATCACCTCAAGTTTCAAGATCCCCTCAGTCACCTCAGGTTAATGAGCAGGCCGCTTGCACTAGTTCACAGCTTAGGCCATGTCTCCAATACTAAATCACTTGTTCAATGCCTGATGGTCAATGTTTTGTGCCTGCTCTCTTAGGAACAACCTCCAGCAGCAATACCATGGTGCCAGGAAACGATAGTCATCATGACACCAAGATCAAAGACTCTAACATGGAAGACAGGTACAAGCTGAAATACGGCACTATTCTATTTGTGTCAAACAGAAAATGTAATGGGAGGAGAAATACTTACTAATAATATAACAAATTAAAGTTAGAATGGCTTCTTGATTATTTATATGAATTAATTCAGAGGAAACACTCAAGTCTATTATTGAAACCATCCAGAGACTCAGTTATGAGGCTAGATACTTTGAAGTGAAAGATTTTGCTGATGAAATGGTTTAGATTTGACGGTTTTGGCCATAGGCAGAAACAAAGAAAAGCTTGCACTGTCCTTTTTTAAATCAAGCATACCTGTTCTGCAGTTACACCCACCTGGACATCTACAGTGGGCTGAACAGTAACCTGAACCGTCAGCACCACCGTCTGGAATCTCGTTACAGCAGCAGCTCCGGAGGCTCCTATGAAGAAGAGAAGAGTAAGAGCAAACTCTTTGCACCGCTAAACTAAACACTGCTCAGAATTCTTTCTTATAAACCTTTTCTGTTTTACCTTCTCCAAGGTGACTCCATGCCACTTTATGCTAACTGGCGTTTGAAAGTGATGGATCACAACAGGCCAGAGCCCCTCCCCTTCCCACCTACAGGAGGCTGTTGGTCTCCTCTTGTGGACTACCTGCCAGAGACAAATGCCCCTGGTGTACTGCTCCACAGGTACACCATACATCACCTTTACTCTGCCTCTAAATTATTCTATTGTGTTCTTTGCCTAAATCAACCTTGTCTGTTTTTCAGATGTAACATTGCAGTCATCCTACTAACAGACCTAATTGTGGACCATGGGGTCAAAGTGGAGTGGAGTGCCTACCTGCACCTCTTACTTCATGCAATTTTTATAGGTAACTTGCTTCCTAATTAATATTTTGGATGGCTGGATCTTCCATGAACAGAATTGGTTTTCTTCTTTTGGGGCCTCTCAGGTCCTGTTCCTGAATAACCGGATATTTTTTTTACCAAAACAGCTAATTAAAAAGTACATTATTTAAAGGTACATAGAAAAGGAGGATTTGGTTTAACTGACCTCATACTTCATTACACCTCTACATGCTAAAGTGAAATTGTATCACTCTCCCTCTTCTGTGTCTTCTTCCAGGGTTTGATCACCAGCACCCAGAAGTGTACGAGCACTGCAAACGTCTTCTGCTTCACCTGCTCGTTGTCCAGGGAGGAAATAGCAGCGTTCAATCTGTGGCTATGGTGCTGTTACGCAACAGAGACTACAATGAGCCGAGGGTCCTGACTGTGAAGCCAGTAGCTCCAGAGATCAACCTCACAGGTCAGTTCTGCTGTGGAGCTCAGAATCCGAAAAGAAAAGGTCATTTAAGTAGGTTTAACTGTAGGACTCCAAACTGGGGTGAACTTGCGGCTGCTGCATCGAGGAGTAAACCTCTGTGTTTGCCTGCTTTACCAGCTGAGCTAACCAGGCAACTACTATTTCTTAATATGCCTTCAAAGCACACCACACAGCTCAATGTATATGCCAATTGTTCCTATAGGAGTGCAGGAGTTTTTGCCAGATTGTCAGCAATCACCTATGAAAGACTCCGGCCTCAGCTCAAGCTCCACTTCATCCAGTATAAGTCTTGGGGCAGGGGGAGCTGCTCTGTCCCACCTCTCCCCCACACTCCTCCGTGAGGTAGATGCCACTGTTGAACAAGACGAGAAAGTCAAAGCTCTCATTGAGTTTATTACCTCAAGGTAAGAAGACCCTGTTTTATTAAAATATTTTTTTTCCAGAACAATATCTACCTTAGCCTTCTACTACTTGTGACTAACTAACTTGGCCTAATGTAAAATCTCACATGCTTAGTATGTATCAGTTTGAATCATACACATACAGATGTTGAATCAACGCACTTGCATCTTTAATAATTCTGTTCAATAATTTGCTTTCATGCCTCCAGCGGGGTCTGAAAGGACCGGGTATTTTCACATTGCATGGTTTGGGTTTTTGGGTTGGCGTCATATTTGCTCCTTTAGCCTGGTGTGGTAACATCATCCAATGTTTTGAGGTGTGGTGTAATTTTATAGCATAAGTCCCATTGCCTGATGTGTGTTTGCTATTGCCTTGTAGAAAGCGGGGCCCACTCTGGAACCACGAGGATGTGTCACCCAAAAACCCCAACATTAAGAGCGCTGAGCAGCTGAGTGTTTTTGTCAGACACGTAGTGACTGTCTTCAAACATTCCCCGTCTGGTCTGTATGGTTGCCTCATTTTACAGTTTTTGTCATGGAATACAAGTATGATTTAGACAGCTTTATCACATTTACTTGTATGTGCATCCCTTCAGGTTTCCAGCTCGAGTCTTTGCTGAGTGAAGTAGCCCTACAAACAGCTCTGTCTTGCTCTTCTCGCCACTACGCTGGCCGCTCATTCCAGATTTTCAGGGCACTCAAGCAACCTCTGACTCTTGCCACACTGTCTGACATTCTGTCTCGGCTGGTAGAGACTATAGGGGACCCAGGAGAGGAGGCTCAGGTTAGAACGTAAAACAGTTATATGGTGCTGCTCTACATAGGTCTAATCACACAACACTTTTGATCACCTTCTACTTTTAATCTCTATAGTATTACTCAACCTGTTAATTACTCACAATTGCATTTAGAGCACAGTTGTTCCAATATAAATGGATACATTTGTTGGTGGTTGCTGCATTCCAAAACTGAAAAAAACATTGTAAAGGTGGTCTTGGAGAAAAACCTACTGTATCAGATCGAAAATAACCCACACTCCATACAGATTTTACAGGAAATACAATTGTTATGTAGACTAAAGAATCTGTACAAGAAACAACAACATGTTACAAGTAAGACATTTTGACTCACTGGTATCCAGAGTCATCAGTTTCTTTCTGGCTGGCTGACCTCTGGTGTTTTTTCTCCTTAGGGCTTTGTTATTGAACTACTCTTAACACTGGAGTCGGGCATTGACACGTTAGCAGACACAGTCAAAAACTATGACCTCCTCACTGCCTTGGCACAGTAAGTCCAACCAATGATAACCTGTTAATTCCCCATGTTTGACTCATCCTTACCTTCAATCACATGCTACCTGACATGATTAAATCATTTAGAAAATGATTTGTCCCGTTATTTACAGAACCTCTGCCCGCGATCCCTTGTTGGGGCCTAAGTTTGCTGCCAACAGGAAAAGCACAGGCCAGCTAAACCTGAACAGCGGTGGTCTGTTCCATAATGCTCATACTCGCAGCAACTCTCTTCGTGCCAGCCTGATGGGTGAGCGAAAAGCTGACAGACGTAGGAGCAACACCCTAGACATAGCTGACCGACTTGGTGGTAGCCACGGAAACCTGGCCCGCACACGGAGCTTATCATCGCTAGGTGGGGGAGGGGGTCCAGGAGGGGAAGCCATCCCCCCCGTGGACCCTTCAAATCTGATGGCCACTGTATTCTGGATCGCCGCCTCTCTGCTGGAGTCTGACTACGAATTTGAGTATCTGCTAGCCCTGCGGCTCCTTAACAAGCTGCTGGGCCAGCTGCCTCTGGACCGGGTAGACAGCAGGGAACATCTGGAGAAGGTCCAGGCCAAGCTGAAGTGGTACAGCTTCCCTGGCTTGCTGCAGCTCTTCCTGAAAGGCTTCACCTCTGCTTCTACTCAGGAGCTCACCATCCACCTGCTGAGCAAGCTCATCAGTGTCTCCAGACATACATTGGTGGACCCTTCTCAAGTGGCAGGTACGTGTGTAGAACTGAGAAAACCCTTACTGCTGACTTGATCATGGATTAGATTTTGCTTGAAACATGCTTTCAAGCACTGATCTTTAGTTCATTTATTGTAATTTTGTGGTTAGAAAAAGCAATCAAAATTAGGGCTTTTTTTTATAGTCATTGCGTCAACTGCTGCAATAAACACATTGGAAATGACTTCCTTAAATGCAACAAGCAAGTTGTTTATCTGTTTAACTATTGCAAGTAATATTGTTATCACAATATTCAACACCATTATCATATATTTACCTGATATTATGCAGCCCTAATCGAAAATTTGATGCAATAACCCCAACACCAGTGCAGCTGCAAAAAGCTTGTGTTCTCTTCATTACTTTTAGTGTTCAGTTCAAAGCTAACATTTGTGTCATCATTCGTATTAATATCAGTAATTGCTTCAGACTTCTTTACTAATTATGTGACTCTTTGTGTTCCTTGTCTTCCTGTGACATGTCTGCAGGTTTTCCTTTGAATATCCTTTGCCTCCTACCACATCTCATCCAGCATTTTGACAGCCCCTCTCCTTTCTGTAAGGAGACAGCTGATAAGATAGCCAAGGTGTGCACAGAGGAGAAGTCAGCCACACTCTCCAACCTGGCCCACATGATGAGCTTGTATAGCACACACAGCTATTCTCGCGACTGCACCAACTGGATCAACGTGGTCTGTCGCTATCTCCACGATGCCTTTGCAGAGATAACCCTGAACCTGGTCACTTACTTGGCCGAGGTACGCAAGATGACAATCAAGCTTGTTGTAGTTATTTAACATATGGTAAGATCAAACCAGTGATGTTGCCATCTCTGTCTCTCTCAGCTGCTGGAAAAAGGCCTTCCCAGCATGCAGCAGTCCTTGTTGCAGATCATCTACAGCCTGCTTAGTCATATTGACCTATCGGCAGCCCCGGTCAAACAGTTCAACCTGGAGATCATGAAGATAATTGGCAAATATGTTCAGGTGAGCCTTCACCGCTCTTGTTTAGTTTTGATCAAATATTGCAATCAGTGCTGTGCAAGCTACTCATTGCATGTCATCACTTATCCTTATTACTTATTTCATTGACTTGATAGGTTAAGTGAAGTACATATGTATTTTTTTTATTTATTATTATTTTATTACATTACTTATTACATTATTTTCTGCAAGTTGCAGCACCAAGAACCCTTGCTCTCTGCAGTGGTGGACAAGAACTTCACCACTTCGGTGCAGTTTTCCATATGTTAATATGATATGAATATAATAATAGTTGTATTTTCACATACAGCCTGTATATACTGGGATGATCTGTTCTTTTAATAGAGCTCTTTAACCCAGCTCTTTATGGAAGCCTTTTACCAGCCCCGTCCCAGGGCACTCTATGCTTTTCACTTACAACTGCATCTGACAGCTGCTATACCATTATTCCTGGGGCCAATTCTGTACTGGCTTACTACCAGAGCTGCCTTTTGTATAAGGCATTGTGTTTGTGCGTATATATAGTATATCCCAGCATGTGCATTGGTGTGCACTGTGACTTCTATTTGTTAGGCATCCTTTTAACGTCCTCTGGCATCAACATAGGCTATACATTGTAGAAAGTGGTACACAATACAAATGGCCTCAGAGATTTAGTGTCTGATAGCTGCTGTAGGTAGGGATATGGTTTGGTCTTCTGAGGGAAAATATGTCCATTCACATTCATTCATTCTCCAGCAACACCTGCATAGCCTGATATCTCACAATGGAATCATTATATTTTCCTGTTTTTATTACAGAGTCCACATTGGAAGGAGGCTCAAAACATTCTGAAGTTGGTGGTGTCTCGCTCAGCCAGCCTTGTTGTTCCAGACGATGTGCAGCGCTCTTATAGCACTGAATCATGCGGCTCTCCAGAAATTGCCTTTACACGCATATTCAACAACTCTTCAAAGGAGCTGCCTGGCAAAACTCTGGATTTCCACTTTGACATCTCAGAGGTCCATGTCCTCCCACTCCAGTTTTTCATCAGTGCACATATTTCAGTGTTTTCACTTTGAAAATATTCTCTGTAGTATTTTATTGCTAACTGGCATTATTTGACTCTATAGACACCAATCATAGGGCATAAATATGGTGACCAGCGTACTGCAGCAGGCCGGAATGGAAAGCCGCAGGTGATTGCTGTAACTAGGAGTACCTCTTCCACATCATCCGGCTCCAACTCCAATGGTCTGGTGCCAGTAAGCTGGAAAAGGCCTCAACTCTCTCAGGTATCTACTCAAACAGACACACGAGATCTAACATCATGTGGTAATTTATACCAGGTAGCATTAGCCAGGTTTTCACCTAAAAGTAGCAAAAATTGAACAGATATGATTATGTGTGTTTCCATATCGATTGTCGTTATGCGAGCATTAGGACTTGGTTTATTGAGTTCATTGATAAGCAGTAGCTGGCCCTAATTCTCCATTTACGTTCCATTATACCATTGTAGAAGAAAAGGGCTCAACGAGATGACCTAACCAGTCAAAACCTCAAATGTTGAAAAGACGTTACAGAACATGATGGAAATATATCATTTCTATTTGTTTTATGTATTCATTTTAAGGAAGGTTACAGTCTCATTGCTTCACACAGATCAGAGGTTGTCGCCTGCCGGCATTTTTGTCTCTAGTGTAGCGGAAGCTTCAGTGGACATTTAAGTAACATGCTTCATGTACTTTTCCACCCCAAGCATATGAACACATTGATTTTAATAAATGCCTTTGTCAAAATACCATAACACGGTCACATTTTTAACACACATTACTTCGTAATTGGCAGTGGTTTGACAAGTGTCCTCATCATGATTATGTGTTTTTGTTACAGAGAAGAACTAGAGAGAGGCTGATGAATGTCCTGTCTTTATGTGGTCCAGAGTCTGGCATTCCCAAAAATCCATCTGTAAGACTCCTCTCCTACTCTAAAGCCTCTGACAAGGTCTCTGTAAAATTACTGTTAAAGATACTGCTGCTGTTGTCTTATTTTTATTTTATTTTTGGTTGAGTAGTATTTTCATGGACATACAACAATTGCTTTTTAATATTTGACAACAAAGAGTCTCTTTCCTTTCTTTCAAACAGGTGGTGTTCTCATCCAATGAGGATCTGGACTCTGCTGACCAGCAGACCAGTCTCATACCCACAGTGGAGGAGGTGGTCAGAGAAGAGGAGGTCGGGGGGGAAGACACGGGCAGTGAGCAGCAGTTTGGGGTCTTCAAGGACTTTGACTTCTTAGATGTGGAGTTGGAGGATACTGAGGTGAGAAATTACCATAGATTTGACACACACAACAAGGCTTGTTTGTGTGTGTCACGGTGACGTTGAATATATATACATATGAATATATAATGTGGTCATTTTCGAATTATGACAATGCCAGAAATTGAACGAAATACGGAGTAGCTAATAGTGTGTGGACAGTATAACTATTTGCATTAATAAACTTTAAAATACCACAATTCTTTTTTAAATCCACTTAAATGCAGTGCTGGTATGACAAAATCTTCACTTTCACTCCAGTACTTGCATATTCAGTTCAGTTACTTTTCATCACTACTTTTGACCATACGGTGTTTAGTTGTGTTGTTTCTAATTAACAACATTACTAATTCATTTTTGTCCATCTTGCGTCTTATTTGTCTTGACTATTGTAGTAGAAACATTTCTGTGCTTTGTAACTGTCTTAAGTCTGCTAACACACTTATTCCTTCTCTTCTCTTGCCACAAGGAGTTGCAGGTAAGTCTTTGGGACAGAAAGCTTTTTAGAGATGGCGTTCTCTGCAGGGCCCCTGGTGTCTCTCCAAGTTGTCCCCACACAAAGTGCTGTAGTGCTCTTGATTTGAAATTGTGACTAGTGTCGTTGAGAACCCTGTTTTTAGAAAGTTTTTAAAACATTGAATCATTAACCACCCAAATATGTAGAGGAAAATCATTTATGTATTTGTTTTTTAATAAGTTGTGGAATGTTAATGTTCTTTATGTGTTTGTTTTGTGGTTTCTTTTTTCTTTTCTTTTTTCCCTTGTGTTGTAAATTCTTCCCCAGTACCTCCTACTGTGTGCACTGTGTCTCACTGCTCTTGTCTTGGTTGTCCTGCAGGGGGAGAGCATGGACAACTTCAACTGGGGGGTGCGCCGGCGCTCACTGGAGAGCATGGACAAAGGGGACACACCGTCTTTGCAGGAGTGCCAGTACGCAGGCAGCACGCCAAGCCTCAACCTCACCAACCATGAGGACACGGATGAATCGTCAGAGGAGGAGGTACTGAGCGCTAGCCAGATTCTCACCCGCTCTGGCCTTGTAAGTCTCACTCTAGTTAAGGCCCCCCCCATCCAACCCACCATGCTCCTCACACAGCCCACTGGCATTGTGTGTGTGTGTGTGTGTGTGTGTGTGTGTGTGTGTGTGTGTGTGTGTGTGTGTGTGTGTGTGTGTGTGTGTGTGTGTGTGTGTGTGTGTGTGTGTGTGTGTGTGTGTGTGTGTGTGTGTGTGTGTGTGTGTGTGTGTGTGTGTGTGTGTGTGTGTGTGTGTGTGTGTGTGTGTGTGTGTGTGTGTGTGTGTGTGTGTGTGTGTGTGTGTGTGTGTGTGTGTGTGTGTGTGTGTGTGTGTGTGTGTACTGAGCTTGACCTGCTGCCAGTGTGGACAGGGGCTAGATGCTTGCTTCTTTGCTGGTGGTAGATGCCCCCCCCCTTAAACCTCAGCCCAGTCCCTCTTCCTCTGACTGCTAGATTAATGCTATTATGCTTTTTCTTAGTTTTATTTTTCCTGATAGGTAAGTATACTTAAGGAATACTCAGATAAATTGGTTCAATTTGCATTGACTTAGGGAAATCAGTGATTATTGATAGTTTTATTAAGAGAAGATTTACAGTTTTAGAATTGAATAAAATTCCTTTAATGTAATTCAAGTACATGACAGGAATTTAGAATTTAAAATAACAGCATGTTTCTTTGCATTTTTTGGCCACTTGTCTCTAACTCTCCTTTGCTTTGTTTTGTTTTGCAAGCAAGGTCTTATCCAAAGCTGCCAATAATAATGCTATTAGAAATGCTTTACCTCAGTCTAATGGGGCTTCTTTCTCTCATCTTCTGCTCTTCTTGATCTTCGTAGTGCACGCTGAGAGAATGAGCTTTTTCCTCTTGTGGATATTTGCCCCAAAAATGTTTGTAGTCATACAGTATTACTCCTTACTACTAGAAGAATGAGCATGCAGCATTTATGTGTGTGTGTTTAAACAGAATGTTGAAATAGTTCAGCGTAATATATAACTGTTATTGATGTTGGCATGAACTTACCTTTTGTGCTGGATCAATTAAATGGAAGACTAAAATGACAAAGTCATGCTCTGTTTGATACAGAAACATGGGTAATGTCATTTTTTTGTTCAACTGCAAAAAATAAGCATCACAAAACAATGTTAAAACGAAGACTTAGTGAAAGCTAATACAGTATTGAAGTAACTCTAAGCTAATACAGTATTGAAGTAACTCTAAGCTAATACAGTATTGAAGTAACTCTAAGCTAATACAGTATTGAAGTAACTCTAAGCTAATACAGTATTGAAGTAACTCTAAGCTAATACAGTATTGAAGTAACTACAAGTTAACAATCATAATGAACAAAGTGACTAATTCATTCTAAACTGATCACACCCTCTAGTAAATTATAAAAGCGTCTTATACAGTGCTGCTCATGAGTAAAGTAACCCCTGCTTAAGTTAAAAAGAGGTATAAAAAATCATTTGGACATTGCTCTTAATGCCTTAATTTAAAAATGAGGAAAAATCCAACATTTAAGGACACCAATCTTTATGATTGAATAATGTATCATAATAAATTAATGTTCGTCCTTAAAATACAGGGGTCATGAGTATAGACACCCCTATGTTAAATTCCCATAGAAGAAGGCACATTTTTATTATTAAAGGCCAGTTATTACATAGATCAGGATACTATGCATTCTGATAAAGTTCCCTTGGCCTTTGGAATTGAAATAGTCCCACATTATCACATACCCTTCACCATACCTAGAGTTTGGCATGGCTTTATTTTAGCTAAAAAGCAACTTTATCTGGATGCTTAGTATCCTGATCTGTGTAATAACTGGCCTTTTAATAATAATTTGCCTGCTTCTATGGGAATTTAACATAGGGGGGTGTATACTTATACCCCCTGTATTTTAAGGAAGAACATTTATTTATTTATGATACATTATTCATTCACAAAGAAAATTGGTGTCCTTAAAGGCTGGACTTTTCCTCATTTTTTAATTAACGCATTAAGATCAATTTCCAAAAAACTTTACTCATGGGCAGCACTGTTTATTAACATATGAAACCCAGCACATTATCCAAGCATGTTGCAAGTAAGGTCATGTAGAGTGTTAACAAGAAGTAAAAGTGCTTTAAGGTTTAGTGAAGGATCTAGCAGGCATGGCAACAGAATGCTTTACTAGATTATACTCAATTAACAATCTTTAGACCTTCAGACTGTGTTGATATAGTGACAACTTTAGCACGTAGTGTACTTTTCGAAAAGGTTTGCATCAAACCAGATGACATATATTAGTCTGTACTGTGTTTATACTGTTTCTCACCAGAAGGAGCTAACCTGTCCTGATGTTTTTCTTCTCCAGCTTAACAGTGACTCTGCTACAGACGACACCGCATCCAACCATGTGGACTCCCTGCAGCAGTCTCAAGAATCGTCCAGCAGTGCCCTGACAGAGGAGGCAACTGTCCTGCCCTCTCTACCTTCCCTTCCTCGACTGGATAGCCCCATTTTGGAGATGGCCCACTCAGACAGCAACAGCAGCCAGCTGCCTGAGGTGCGATCAATCGGGGGCAGCGATAAACTGTGGTGCTCTGGTGCTTTCTAGCTTCCCTTTTTCTTTCTGTTCAACCTTAATTTGCTTTAGCTGTACTTCTGGCTTGCCTGTCATTGAGGCAGTGGCTCAGCTACCTTCATGGAGGTTTGGATGGGTGTGAAAGTGCTGGTTCTATAACCGTGTCTGCCTGCTGTTGTGTGAAGACGTGTGCTGCTTTTGCTGCTTCTGACTCCTTCTGCTGTGGCTTGCTTTGTTGCTTTGCTCTGAGTAAGGTGCTGAAGGCTAGCTCTTGCTCTTTTGTATATGTGGTTAATAGTTAAGTGGCGGGGCTTGTGTAATTTGGGGAGAAATAAAAACAAATGCTCACCTCAGGCTGGCTGTCACTGCTCACCTCCAATAACACAGCAACTGACCATTCCAACTAAATCCTCCATTTAAAACTTGTGAAATGGACACCAGCTCCTTTATCTGCGGCAGAAGCATGTGTGAGTATAAGTCCATTACAAGTGGTGTGTTCACTTTAAAAAAATACAGGTATCTGATAACCAGTGGGACTCAAGCCAATTAAACCCCTTCAATTTGCTAATATATTAACATGCCATAGCCTGTCTTGTGATGAGCAGCTTTACTATCACTGCTACTGACATTTATCACTAATACTAACAATGTTGAGTATATTTCGTTGTCTTTTAATTTTAAAATTGTCTTGTAATTTTAACTTGCACACAGTATGGGCATTGCAGAAGTTTAAGTCAAATGGCCCAATATTTTTACCTTTCAATGGTCTTGGCTCATACATACTGTATTTATGTTAGTGACAATGTTTTATACACAGAACTGAATGCAAGTTTCTAGAAACCCAATCCAGCCAATGGTCTCTCAATATCATGCCAAGGACATCTCCCCCATCCCAGCCCCAGCTCTTAGTCTAATGAGTCCTAGATAAAACCATCAATACTCTTACTCATTCCGTACAGGATGGTTACGACCACTTCTAAAAGCTTTCTGTAATATAGCTGCTGCCTCTGTGATATACTGGCTGCCTGCCACTCAGTTTTCTTAATGCATCAGACTTTACACACAAAAAAAAACAAGGGAAGAAAAACAAATACTCTTAATTAGAACCCTTTATCTGAACCATCTGCCAACATATCCCTCCTCCATGTATGTGCTTTACGTTACATCAATATGGTTACTTTGCATATGGAATTTATTTGTAGTTTCCAGTGTCTGAGTCAAACACTTTTTCTTGTGCTAATGTAATCAACTATAAATATATTAAGTTGTGGATTTTGAAACCGTTCTCTCACTTAGTGTGTGCCTACTGTTGATTAGTGTTGTTTAGGGAATTTGTCACTATCTGTCTATACAAATGTAACTTCTCGGATTGTATACAGTACATCTCATTTATCTGCTGTCCTGTCGTTTCACCATGATGCTACGTTTTATTAGCATTGAGGTCAAGTTTTTAATGGCATTTCAGTGATAGATTGGTATTGGCTTCTGCTTATTGATTCTTTTCTTTTTGTTTTATTTCTAATGAGAGATGTTTAGCTTATAGAGGGACATAAAGAGCAATCTCCAAGGAAGTAAACCTCGTAAAAAGTGCTGACTTGAAGTCCCTCCTGTATAATGGAAACTAATGTTTGTTCTTAAGTATAGGCTATAGTAGTCTTAATCTAACCTATAATAGAGGCTCAAGGGTAAATTTGTTCTCAAAATTATATGAAGAGCTGTCGTCTTAATAACCTGGCAATCTTCAGTCAACGGTTGGGGGCTATAATGTGTATCATGTGCCAAACTGCGCCTGAGCTCCCCCTTCTTGTTTGTGTTACAGGATGCTGTAAGCATGACTGCAGCGGATGAGCTGAGCAGCAGTGTGAGTGAGGACACAGGGTTTTGCAGCGTTCCCCCTCTGCCCTCTGACCCATCAGAGCTATGTGACCTCCCAGACTCGCAGGATGCTCAGGAACCCCAGGACCCTCAGGAAGACCTGGACCCAGCCCCCCCTCCCCCGCCGGCCATAGACACTCCACCGGGGTCTCTCTGTGAGGAAGAATCCCCAACAGTCCTACCGATATCTATGCCCCTGCCCATGCCACCAGAGACAAAACCAGATCCAGACCCAGACCCAGACAGCACCTGTGGCTCTGGCTGGGAGGATGATGTGACACAGGCCCTGAAGGAGCTGGATGAGCGCTGTGAGGAGGAGGAGGCGGACTACTATGGCATGTCCAGGTAGGTGGATTGTTTTGGATCAAGACCATCATACATTATCATATCTGTAACCTAAATGACAAATAAATACTGGTCAATGGCTTTTTGATTGCACTTTTAGATTTCTGAGACACACCAAAACAGTTTCTGTACTGCCAATCATAAATGGAACAGTTTTAAATGCAGGGACAAATGGAATTGGTGTTGTTACATACGAGAGGTACTAAAAAAACATATACAGTGATCTAAAAGAGACTGCTGAATATGACTGAGTCTAATCACAGCCTCGTCTAAAGCATCTGGGAAAACGAGCAGTAGTAACTTGGAAACAAGATATTTATTAAGATATGTTGACTTAGGTCAAGTTGTGATTGATTGATTGATTACATTGTATGTTCACTTTATAGGTATTAATAAGAGCAGAATGTTGCAATGTTGGGGGGGGAAAAAAGAAAACCTTTTTACAAACTCTATTTCCAATGAAGTTGGGATGTTGTGTAAAACGTAAATAAAAAGAATACAATGATTTGTAAATCCTTTTCATCCTATATTCAGTTGCATAAACTACAAAGACAAGATATTTAATGTTCAAACTGCTAAACTTTTTGCAAATATTATCTTACTTTAGATTTGATGCCTGCAACACGTTCCAAAAAAAGCCGGGACAGGGGCTTGTTTACTAGTGTGTTACATAACCTTTAATCAACACTCAATAAGCGTTTGGGAACCAAGCTTTGTAGGTGGAATTCTTTCCCATTCTTGCTTGATGTATGACTTCAGTTGCTCAACAATCCAGGGTTTTCCTTGTCGTAATTTGCACTTCATAATGCGCCACACATTTTCAATGGTAGACAAGACTGGACTGCAGGCAGGCCAGTCTAGTACCCACACTCTTTAACTATGAAGCCACACTGTTGTAACACGTGCAGAATGCAGCTCAGCATTGTCTTGCTGAAATCAGCAGGGATGTATCTGAAAAAGATGTTGCTTAGATGGCAGCATAAATGGCTCCAAAACCTGTATGTACCTTTCAGCATTAATGGTGCCTTCACAGATGTGCAAGTTAACCATGCCATGGGCACTAACATACAACAGATGCTGGCTTTTGAACTTTCAAATAACATAACAATCTGGATGGTCCTTTTCCTCTTTGACCCAGAGAACATGACGTCCATGATTTCCGGAAACGATTTGAAATGTGGACTCGTCAGACCACAGCACATTTTCCCACTTTACATCAGGCCATCTCAGATGACCCCTGGCCCAGTGAAGCTGCCGGCATGTTGATATATGGCTTTCACTGGTAGAGTTTTAAGTTTGCACATGTAGATGTAGTGACCGTGTTTCCCGCATATCAGAAAGCAATTTGTGGCGCGAGGGGACGTCTTGCGCTCATTACATGTTTGTGACATAATTACGCAATCATTTGCATAAAGCTTAGTGGTTGTGTCAGCAAGGTAGATAGAAATCTTTTGATGATATTAAGGATTGTAGATGATGAAATCACTAAATTCCTTGCAATTGTACTTTGAGAAAAGTTGTTCTTAAACTGTTGGACTATTTGCTTATGCAGTAGTTCACAAAGTGGTGAACCTCGCCCCATCCGTGCTTGTGAAGTACTGAGCCTTTTGGGGATGCTGCTTTTTATAACCAATCATGACTAATTAACCTGTTCACCTGTGGAGCATTCCAATAACAGTTATTTATTTGAGCATTCCTCAACTTTTCCAGGCTTTTGTTGCCCCTGTCCCTGCTTTTTTGGAATGTGTACATCAAGCAAGAATGGAAAAGAATTCCACTTTTACAGCTTCAACAATATGTGTCCTCAGTTCCCAAACTAATGAAAGGTTACGTAACACACTGGTAAACATGCCCCTGTCCCAGCTTTTTAGGAATATGTTGCAGGCATCAAATTCAAAATGAGTCAATATTTGCAAAAAAAAATGAAGTTTATCAGTTTGAACATTACATATCTTGTTTTTGTAGTGTATTCAGTTGAATATAGGTTGAAAGGGATTTACAAATCATTTTTTTCTGTTTTTATTTGTTTTACACAACGTCCCAACTACTTTGGAATTGGGGTTTGTAAGAAAGCAATGTCAGCACTATTACGATGCAGTACAGCTTTCATTTCTTCATTTTTAATTATAGTGGCAAGCTTTTACATTCTCACTTTTAATGTTTTTATTGTGATAAAAAGTGCTATCAGTTGGTAAAACAATAGTTTGGGTATGACTGTTTAGGAAGGTATATGCATTACAGTGTGTGGCTGGCCTAGCCTGTGTGCAATGAATACTTTTGAGATGGTATGATGGGTAATTTTTTCCTGGCATGGCTGCCATGTGAGCTGCAACTATGAAGGTGGGCCAGGGTAGGCTGCTGGCTCCAATCCACAACATTCCCTCTTCAAGGTGGGCCAATTCTGGCTAGAGGACAGCTGTAAATTCAGCGTTTAAACTACACTGAACAAATATGCATACGCTAACACACACACACACACACACACACACACACACACACACACACATACACAAACAGTACACAAAGACCTCTTACTAGCATACATCACTATACTTTAGGTCTTTCATTTATCTTAGCCACGCATGATTGATTGGCAAGCGTGTCAGTGGGGTGCACTCTGAGTGATTGTCTGAAAACAACGGGACACTAACCAGTTTAGTGTATGAGGATTTATGTATGTGGGAGAGAGCAAGACAAAAACAACTTAGCAACGCTGTACCACTGTAAGGTTGGGAGCTGGCTCTGTTTTGCAGAAGTGTGTGTGTATGTGTCCGTTTGTGTAGAAGCCTAGCTCGCATAGAGCGCTCTGCAGTCCTGTGTGGGATGGGAGTGCAGTGCGCTAGTGCTGTTGGCAATTGCAGCACAGTCGAGCTGCAGACAAGGGGAGAGAGTACGGGAAAGAAAATACAAGCAATAGTTGGGGTGAGGATGAGGACAGAGACTGTGTCCGCTACAGCGCTTGGCAGCGCAGGCTTTAGATACTTATATTCTGTCTGCTTCTTCAGGCTGTTTGGTCCTACAGGCCTGTGAGTATCTGTGTGTGCGTGTGTGTAGGATGATTAGATCATGCTAAAATGCTAATAGCTCATATGTTGTTATTGTGCTAGTGCACTGCAGTAGATCAGCGCTCTCAATATACTGCAGCAAAATCTGCAGTGAGGGAGGCAGAGCCGCAGCTATGTGGGGTTGTTTACTTGCAGCGAGTGAGGATGAGCATGTGTGTGTGTGTGTGTTTACATTTGTCCTTCAGTAAAGACTGAGGGGAGTGTAGAACATGTCGGATTGTTGCTTATTGGCCCTTGTGTGTGTTTCAGTCAAGATGAAGGTGACGCAGACTGCTTCCCAGAGATTCAGGCCTCTCCGCCCCCTTCGCCCTTCCTCTCTGCTATCCTGGCAGCATTCCAGCCTGTTGCCTATGACAATGAGGAAGATGCTTGGCGTTGCCACGTCAACCAGATGTTGTCAGATACAGATGGTTCCTCTGCTGTTTACACGTTCCACGTGTTCTCCAGACTCTTTCAGGTAAATGCCTTTTTTCTTGGATAGTTTACAGGACTGCACTTTATTATGGCATCTACAATCAATTATTTACTTATAAGCATTCTTAGCAAGATTGTTTTTTTTCACATCCTTACAGAGCATTCAGAGGAAATTTGGCTCCATTACGCATGGATCTGTACGCTTTCTCGGGGGAAAGGCTCCAAAGAATGGGTAATCAGTTCCTCAGCTCCCTGGAAGTCATGACGTCTCACTCCCAATGCCCCACTGTGCTGCTGGATGCAGAGACGGTGAGGCTGTTCTGCATGGTTGTCTGAACTCATTTTGACAAAACTAATGAGAGCTAAAATACAGTAATGTGGTAGCAATAATGTACCTATTATTTTGAAGAAAGAAAATAGTGCTCCATGTTATGCCTACTCCTTAATGTGTATGTGTGTCCTGCTGTAGATATTTTTCTGTCATGCACTGTTTATGTATTGGGTGTTGTGGGTTAATGTATGTGGTGTCCTGTCTTGCTGTTATAGCTGGTCTCTTGGACTGTTGGAGACTCTGAAGTTTAGTGTGCTGGAGTTGCAGGAACACCTAGACACCTACAACGCCAAGAGAGAGGCAGCAGAGCTTGTAAGTCACCACATATTTTCCACACTCATCTAATTTCCCGTTGTCTTTGAACCTTTTTCCCTCAGGACACATTGCCTCCGTGATTCTTAAGACTGCAACAACTGCTGTCTGTGTGTGTGTGTGTGTATGTGTCTGTCATCTCACAATGGCATAAGAGAGATGGATTAGGAAGCGTGTGTAAATTGCCCTTTATTCTTTTGCTATCACACCATGGAAATGCCTAGAGGACATTAAGAGAAATAGCTGATGCTGTATAAGAAAAGCCCCAATTTGTCTCATCAGCAGAACAGACATTGAATCATGGTTGGGTATGAGTAGATTTAGCTGCCGTTAGTGTCTGCATCACTAGTGACATCCCCTGCTGAAGGATAAAAATAACTCTCAGCGCTCCTAAATCAGTTAGAAGGCCATGCTGAAGAAGCTGTGAGGGGTGGGAGGAGGAACGAAGGGGGAAGGGAATGAAGAGATGAGATTGCAGAGGGTTCTGGGATGCTGGGGCGCTAATTGAATGAGACGGCAATGGTCCCTGGAGGGCAAGATACTATCCCGAGCTCTGGAACAGGCCTCCTTTAATTGGCTAAGTACAGCACTCTTATTAGATTTCCTCCCTGGCCAACCTTTATTGTATACATACACAAATGTAGATGCAGCCTTCCAAGGGAGAAAAAAAAACTCTTATTTTGCCTCTGTTGCCAATATTCCTTTCCTTTCCCTAATCCTTATGTATTATATGTCTCTCACCTATTTATGTCCTCCCTACCCTGTAGTGGCTGGAGAACTGCAGGAAAACATTTGGGGACAAAGACAGCAGCCAACGACCCAATACTCATGCACAGGTAGGAATAAACACTTACATACTTGTTTGATGGATGGGAATGTTATTTGGTATTTGTGTTGATCAAAAGAAGGTTTAGGAATCCAGTAAATTGTTAGACTTTCACTTCATGATGAATGGATGGATTTTGTAACCCGTGAGGTCTCTGCATTAAGACTTAAGAAATTTCAATTGCATGTTTTTTGTCTGCTACAGCATAGATATCTGCTGTGTCAGTCTCCTGTGTTCTCCTTTTAAGAAAGAAATCACAAACCAAAAGGGAGAAATGTATTTTTATAATTTTTTGTACAGAAAATTCCCTATTTTTGTCTTTATTTTTCCGAATACCATTAGTTTTCCATCTTTGTAGATGGAGAACTTGGTTTTATACAAAAATTCAAATGGCTTCATTTTAACCTATATTTGCATAAAGCAGTTACTTCAAGTTTCATCATTGACAGAGCAGACGTTCACAATGAGCCAGACAGCAGCCTGCTACACAACACAAGAACAACAACCACATTAGCTTTCCTGCTTAAGTCTCCTTATCTGACTCACAATCCTGAACATGTGTCCTGTCCTGCTAACAACGGTTTGCTGGCTAGATAGCTAAAAGCTGCTCAGCAGCAGCACATTAAACAGAATGTAAATCTTCCTGCATGTCACTTACATCCATTTAGATGTTGGTATAGTTGTTACACTTCAATACCACTAACAACACACTGTCTGCCTATGACAGAGAATGTACTGAATCTCTCATTCCCCTGCCGGGGCTCAGGCTACCAGAAGCTGTCAATCAAACTCAAACACTAACAGCCCCTCCAGCCACTGAGAGGGAAAGGCGCTTTTCTGATCTTTTTCCAAAGACCTCGGAAAATAGGGAATGCTAATCTGGATCATGAAATTTGGCTTTGGCGATTAAATAAAAAGTCAGGTGTTCTTCAAGGATAGATCCAAGTAGTTTAGTAAAAATAAAAACAAGGACTGTTAATGGAAGTCCACTATGGTTGGCACACTAATGGCGTTTTTCCATTAATGGGACCTCCTCCTCCACTTGCCCCTTCCTCCTTTTTCCATTGCAGATTAGTACCGCCTTATGCGTGAGGCAAGCCGGCAGGTTTGTTCAGGACCCCCCCCCTTGTCTGTCGCTAGCAATGATGATGCAGTGATTAGTGACGATTCTCTCCGACCAATCAGCAGTCTGCAGGTTTTCACGTCACCTTTTGGTATCGCCTCAGCTCACTTGGAACCTCGACTGAGGTAGTACTAAAAAAAGCCTGTTAGCAGGTACTAGGGAATTTTTTTCATAATGGAAAACTAAAAAAAGGCGAGTCGAGTAGGGACCATGGAGTGGAAAAACACCATTAGAAAGCACCTGAGGCACTAATGACTAAATGTGATTTCAGTTAGACTTAAAAGGATAATATGGGATCTTTTTGTCTTTCATATACAGCCAATATTTGTACAATTCTTGTACTTAAGTTTTTTGATACAATTTTGTGACAAATATTCACATGGCAGTCATATATATAAAAAATAGAATTTGAGAGATGATGATTTCATGACAGACATACAGGTTTTCCCACTTTTATCTTGATTGTCTTAAGTTTTGTGGAGATTTTGCATGGTCTCACCTCACATCCTACAGTTGTTGACATTTTGACTTGTAGCTTGAGCTTCTTACACAGATCTGCTGACTCACAACTTCCCTCTTAGCCTGGCACCACACAAATGCTGTCTTAGGTCAAAACGGATGTGGTGTCTTCAGTCACAAAGGCGACACATTTGGAAGTATTACACCACTCTCCTTCTGTAGCTTCTATCATATCTTTTCTCAGCATAATGCTGTTATTCAGCCCTTCAGAATAAAGGTTTCTGTTACTGCTGAAGTGAGCTTATAGCTGTTTGGGCACTGAGCTCTCACTGACTTGTGTTAAGGGAAGATGATGAACCAACGCTCCTTGCCTGTCATGTTAAAGCTCTCTAATTCTTGGTCTTTCTCTCCTTCTGTTTTGTTTGTTGTTTTTTGTGTGACCTGCTCACCTTCTTGCTTAGCAAATGGAAAATCTAGCAGTAAGTGGTTCTCATATTATAGACTCTTAATAATCATGACATCCGGACAAAACACTCTCATCTCTCTCGCGCTCTCTCTCTCTCTCTCTCGCTCTCCCGCTCTCTCTCTCCATACCTGCGATGTCGGCAACCACACACTGTTCTGTCACCACCCCCCAGCCACCTCCTGTATCTTTCTCTGCCTTAATCAGTCATGTAACCCAGCTCAACTCCCATCCACCCAATCATAATTTACTGTTATTCTGTATGGCAACATATGTTTTTTTTTTTTTTCTGTTGCTACATCCAGCCTGGACAATCAATAATCAAACCGCTTCGTACTTCACACTGATTCTGTCTATAGCTAAGTGAAGATGTCTCAACAGTGTAGAGTTACTGATGATTTCAGAGGGGATGGCTGCATTATCAATGGTAGAGGATGGGTAGAGAGATCATATGGTTGTCAGACTTTCATTTTGCATGTTTATTGTTCCATTCCCATATCTGTTTCAATTACCTTTTTTTTTCTCCCTCCATGTTTTCCTGGATTAGGACCTGAATTTTCAGTAATTCACTTGCTCCTTCAGGTCGTTCATCTAGTCAGCCATACTTGTGACAGTGGCCCATAGGGAGTGTCACAGGAGGTGGTGATGGCTGCTTTTCTAATAGAGATCTCATGACTAATTCTCCTAGCGGTAGACTCACCTCTTGCTCCCTGGCCCAAAGTGGATGGCACTTTGCTCTAGGCCACGTTAACCCTTTCATCTAACCCAGGATACCCATCCGTCTAATCATATGATCATCAGAGTACTTTAAGTGCAAGCTAGACCATTATGGCGGCATGTGACTCTTTATGTTTCTGTCTCTGTAGGAGCTGGAGTTATGTCGCAGACTCTATAAGTTGCACTTCCAGCTGCTGCTGCTCTTCCAGGCCTACTGTAAGCTCATCAGCAGGGTGGACGTCATCAAGAGAGAGGCAGAGGTGAGATGGAGCCTATATTGAATTGGTTGTTGACTGCTTCAAAATAAGACTGATGTGCATGAATTATATTTGTTGTTTATGTTCCTGGCACACATTTAAATCATAAAAGATGTCTGAAATGCACTTTGCATGTAGTTGGAGTTTAATGTTTGCCTTAGAAAGGGACTGTGGCGCTGTGGCAGCTCGCATCTTCCCATCTTCTTTGTCAGAGAATTAAGAACAGACTAATTGCATTATAAGACGTCATGCTGTAAGAACGCTGTCTCTTTTTAATGAGTACTTAATGAAATTAGATCATTCATAATATGGAGTGATAGAGACAGCACTTCCAGTTAATATTTATTTTCCATAGGTTTGTTTTGCTGAACTCTCGGAAAGATGTAGCACATGCGTGCTGTAATATGCAGTGATATGAAATGTATGTGTTTGTTTCTAAGGTGACCAACATGTCTGAAGAACTCACTATCCTAGAGAGCTGTTTGAAGGAGGCAGAAACAGGAAATGATGGCCAGGAGGATGTGTGTATGTCAGACTCTTCCCAGACCAACACAGAGACGGCCATCCAATCACTGGTTGAAACTCTGAGAGCAAGAGACTTCAGCTCCGCCCTCACACAGGTCAAACTCTTTAGGTAAGATACAGACACGAACAGACTTGTTGTGCTAATACGATAAGTCGACAAATAATAAATCAATAAATTGATTAAGCCAACCAACCAAAAAAACCCTAAACAAAGATAATTATTAGTTAAGGACTAATCATGGCAAGGAATCAATTCATGGTGCCATAACGTTTTAAATGTGCTCACTCGCAATTTCATTATAATCTAATGCATATAATTGCAGTTTGAATGCATTTGAGTTTTTATAGCTTTAATAGTTTAAACAATTAAATGTTAGACTAGTTGATAATGAAAATAATCATGTTAGGGTCACATTGCCTTGTAGAGTTGAAGTCTTCACAAACAGAGTTGCTTTGTGACATTTACATTTTTTCATATAAATAAAATTATAATGTCCCAGAGCAACTCCATCATCAGCTGCTGTCAATCAGCCAACTAGCTAGCATGACTGTTGTTGGCTAACTCAAGACAAAAACCTACTGTTGATTTCAGTCGCAATGCTCCAAAGTCAGATGTATTTTATTGATGTACTGTTAGAAATTGTCTTTTCTAGTGAGTTTTACTGTTGTCTTTCACATCCAAAATTTGAAATGAAGTAGGTTTATTTCTGTTCTGACCTGGTTTTACCAAAAAACTGCAATGGTGTGCAAAAACAGAACAAGAATGCTTCAACTGCAATAAAACTAACTGTGTGCATCCCATTGCTAGAGACAGCTTCTGTTCAGAGTTTTCTCTTCATGTGCTCACACACCCATCCTCCTTTATCTACAGGTCTTTGTGGCCCAATGACATCTTTGGCAACGAGACAGACAATGCAGTCCAGACCCTTCTGCACATCTACTTCCGTCACCAGACGCTGGGCCAGACGGGCTGCCTGGCGGTGGTGGGCCCCAGCAGGGACCTGTCTCAGGCTAGCACCCGCCTCATGGAGCTCAACCTGCAGATCCACGAGGCTTTGAGTCAGGCGCAGGCCTGCCATCCCCTCACCACCATGGTTAGCACTGGACTGTGAACCTGTGGTACTGCAGGCTGCAAGCCTGGACTAGACTGGACAAATATATCCCCCCCCCTCTACACAGACCTCACCTCAGCTGTAGAGAGAGGGTAGACAGTGAGGGGCTTTAGAGGAGGACGTGAGACTCCACCTATAAAGGGCTAAAGGATGTGTGGGAATAACTGTGACTCTTAATATATATTATTACATGTATGAATGCTTAAAGCATTTTATTTTCCCAGACTAAGCAAACTTGCAAAATTCAGTTGCAATAAGTTGTTTGGTGGTGTGTCTGGGAAAGAATAAGAAAGGACGGAGTGGGATGATTTTATTTTTTTCTTCTCTTTTTTGTTTTGTTGTTGTTTTTTGCTGGATAATACTGACCGGTGGCCTCCTTGGGTGGCCTGAGCCGGAAGATGGTATTGAAGCATGTAGGACAGTCCAGAGGAGGTGTCGTATGTGTGAGGAAACACCATTAAGATTCATAAGCAAACACAGAAAAATCTTAATTAAAAAGTTTTCAAATGCATGCTTGAAAGAGAGAAGCACTGCAAGAATATTTTTTTGAGAAATGTATTTTTATTAGAGCTAACATCCTAGGTTGTACATTTTAGGATATTTAACACGTAATTGTAACCTTGTGGGAGACGTTTGCCTTCAGGGAGTGTATAAAGAGAAATATATCTGTTTATTGATCTGCTTTGAGAGGAGAGTCCCCTTCAACAGGTCTTCACGCAAAACTCACTCTTTAACCAAATAAGTAGCTGCCTTTAGAGACTCTTGACTGTGTGATATATATTGGATATTCTGGTATACACTCACACACAAATGCATATAATTGCACACAAGTGCAGACTGGCTACAACTCATTATGGAAACATAACTTATTTTACTCTGTATATATTTTAGAAAATGTATAGTGTAAAACCAGTATTTTTCCCTTGTACTTTTGTGTAATGCACTGTTCATCCGAATAGGATGTATGTATAAAGCTAATGTGATGAGAGAAAGCCAAGACCAGACTTGAGTCATTAATGATACGCTTCGCCTCCGTCATCCAATCACACAAACTCCAAAATTTCCCAAAGGCTGCCTTGGTTGTTGGTTGTCCTCTCACTAAGTGGCCAGGCTGGTGTGGGGCCAGCCACCTGTTTGCCTTTGTGATGGCATGGGAGATCTAACGTAGCCTCCATCTCCTGTTGGACCACGCCAATCCAGCCAAGGCATATGCATTCCTTGTCTCCACTGTGATCTTTTTGTTAGCATAACACCCCAACAGCACAGGCTCTGCTTAAAGCCTCATAAAGGGGAGATAAGGTTTTATTTTATTTTTTTTGTCCATGTGGGTTGATGACGTTGTAAAGCAGTGCTCATCCTCCGATACATTTTGACCCCGTTTTCAGAGGGCAAATGGCCGTCACTGAAGCTGCGCTGTGCTTTCAGAATGGCTCTACTTGCTGCTGTGACTGCAGGACATTAACCATTATCTGAATGCTTTCTGGAAATCTTGTCATGGCACATTGTGTAACAGTCACTGTACTCATTCCTCAGAGAGCTTTTTTCCTGCTTGTCTGGTACATTTGAATGCTGTTCTTAATTATTTAATGAATATTATTTACCTGGAAAATGTTTTAATGTAGAGGTGCATTATACATTTTTCTTGTTCACTCACATACCAGCCTTCTCTCTGGATGAATAAAAGCCTAATCATACAGTACAAGCTTTGTCTTAAAGTTATTACAATTGTGGAAACATGAATAAAATGTATAAAATGTTTTATGAAAGTTTGAAAGTATTACAGGAGTACAACTAGAAAAAGCATTTCCTGCAGAAAATGCTTATATAATTAATACTGAAAAACAAAACTTCTAAAGCTAAACAGGATTGCTGGCATACTTGCTAAAGAAGAAGGTGAAGTAGTGAGAATAGTTGGAAAGTGGGAATGGTTTTAAGAAGTCATAATGTTGAATAAAACAAAAGGGAAATATAAAAAAAAAAACACTGAATTGCTTGTTAAAATGTGTAAGAATGTCGTCACAACGGTGTGATAAACAGAATGTAATACCGCACCAGCTGCTCCGATTCTCCGACCAATCTCACGCTCCATGGTCCCCTCACTCGCGAACAAGACCCCAAGGTACTTAAACTCCTTCACTTGGGGTAACGACTCACTCCCTACCTGAATAAAGCACTCCATCAGTTTCCTGCTGAGAACCATGGCCTCAGATTTAGAGGTGCTGATCCTCATCCCAGCCGCTTCACACTCGGCTGCGAACCGATCCAGTGAGTGCTGAAGGTCACAGACCGATGACGCCATCAGGACCACATCATCTGCAAAAAGCAGCGATGAGATCCCGAACCCACCGAACTGCAACCCTTCCCGCCCCGACTACGCCTCGATATCCTGTCCATAAATATTACAAACAGGATTGGTGACAAAGCGCAGCCCTGGCGGAGGCCAACCCTCACCTGGAACGAGTCCGACTTACTGCCGAGAACCCGGACACAGCTCTCGCTTTGGTCATACAGAGATTGGATGGCCCTGAGAAGGGACCCCCTCACCCCATACTCCCGCAGCACCTCCCACAATTTCTCCCGGGGGACCCGGTCATACGCCTTCTCCAGATCCACAAAACACATGCAGACTGGTTGGGCATACTCCCAGGCCCCCTCCAAGATCCTTGCGAGAGTGAAGATCTGATCCGTTGTTCCACGGCCAGGACGGAATCCGCATTGTTCCTCTTCAATCCGAGGTTCGACTATCGGCCGAACCCTCCTTTCCAGTACCTTGGAGTAGACTTTACCAGGGAGGCTGAGAAGTGTGATACCCCTGTAATTGGCACACACCCTCTGGTCCCCCTTTTTGAAGAGGGGAACCACCACCCCGGTCTGCCACTCCTTAGGCACCATCCCAGACTTCCACACAATGTTGAAGAGGCGTGTCAACCAAGACATTCCCTCCACACCCAGAGCTTTCAGCATTTCTGGACGGATCTCATCAATCCCTGGGGCTTTGCCGCTGTGGAGTTGTTTGACTACCTCAGCGACTTCCACCAGGGAAATTGACGACAATTCCCCATCATCTTACAGCTCTGCCTCTACCACAGAGGGCGTGTCAGCTGGATTTAGGAGTTCCTCAAAGTGCTCCTTCCACCGCTCTATTACCTCCGCAGTTGAGGTCAACAACGTCCCATCCTTACTGTATACAGCTTGGATGATTCCTCGCTTTTCCCCTCCTGAGGTGGCGAACGGTTTTCCAGAAGCACCTTGGTGCAGACCGAAAGTCCTTCTCCATGTCTTCTCCGAACTTCTCCCACACCCGCTGCTTTGCCTCTGTCACGGCAGAGGCTGCAGCTCTTCGGGCCCGTCGGTACCTTGCAACTGCCTCCGGAGTCCTCCGGGATAACATATCCCGGAAAGACTCCTTCTTCAGTCGGACGGCTTCCCTGACCACCGGTGTCCACCAGGGTGTTCGTGGGTTACCGCCCCTTGAGGCACCTAAGACCCTAAGACCACAGCTCGCACAGCCGCAGCTTCAGCAATGGAAACTTTGAACATTGTCCACTCAGGTTCAATGCCCCCAGCCTCCACAGGGATGCCCGAAAAGCTCCGCCGGAGGTGTGAGTTGAAAGTCCGTCGGACAGGGGCGTCCTCCAGACGTTCCCAATTTACCCGCACTACGCGTTTGGGCTTACCAGGTCTGTCCTGAGTCCTCCCTTGACCCAACTCACCACCAGATGGTTATCAGTTGACAGCTCTGCCCCTCTCGTCACCCAAGTGTCCAAAACATACGGCCTCAGATCAGATGAAACGATTATAAAATCAATCATTGACCTTTGGCCTAGGGTGCTCTGGTACCAAGTACACTTATGAGCATCCCTATGTTCGAACATGGTGTTTGTTATGGACAATTCATGACTAGCACAGAAGTCCACCAACAGACAACCACTCTGGTTTAGATCAGGGAGGCCATTCCTCCCAATCATTTCTCCTCCTCTCCAAGTATCTCCATCACCACCCACGTGTGTGTTGGAGTCCCCCAGCAGAACTATGGAGTCCCCTACTGGAGCCCCATACAGGACTCCATTCAGGGTCTCCAAGAAGGCCGAATACTCCAAACTCTTGTTTGGTGCATATGCACAAACAATAGTCAGAGTTTTACCCCCCATCAACCGCAGGCGTAGGGAGTCGACCCTCTCATCCACTGGGGTAAACTCCAACGCAGCGGCGCTCAGCCGGGGACTCCATCTCCCGCACAAGTTCCGGCTCCTTCGCCCACAGAGAGGTGACGTTCCACGTCCCCAGAGCCAGCCTCTGCCGCCCGGGTCTGGTCCGTCGAGGCCCCTAACCTTCCCTGCCACCCATGTGACAGCGCACCCAACCCCACTGGTTCCTCCCATAGGTGGTGGGCCCAAGTAGCTTTTTCGGGCTGTGCCCGACCGGGCTCGGTGGCCAACCCAGCCACCAGGTGCTCACTGACGAGACTGTCGTCTGGGCCTGGCTCCAGGCTTCCTCTGGTCAGGGTCCCTCGATCTCTTCCTCATTTTATCATAGGATTTTTGAACCATTCTTTGTCTGGCCCCTCCCCTAAGACCACTTTGCCATTGGAGACCCTACCAGAAGCACAAAGCTCTAGACAACACAGCCCTCAGGTTCATAGGGACACAAACCTCCCCACCCCGGTAAGGTGATGGCTCCCAGATAGGTAACCATCAGTATAGCATCCTTTCAAAGGCCTAAAAGAATTTAAAAATAAAAAAATTCCTTCTAGTATGTTAAAAAAAATTGTATCATTATATGTATAGTATGCAGAACATGAAGTGATAAGTCATAGTATGTGAAAGGAAGTCTGGAAGAACATGCAGACTCAGTTTTCACTGATATTGTATTTTAGTTGCCTTAATTTACTACTAGGCAATTTTTACTAATTTGCTACTGCAAAGACCTCAGAGTGGTTTGAGTGAAATGAATGAGTCAGTACAAGAGTGCAAGGTAGCCATTTATTACATTGTAAATGGTGTGGCGCTTACCATTAATTTCAACACAAAACAGGTGTGAAATAAAGTTTTGAATCAAATATAAGTTTTGCATCCAAAATGCCATTCTTTCATCTGCAAATATTGTGGCACTGGGTTGAAGGTGCACCCCACAGGACACATACTCTTCTAACAAGGCAAAGTTCAGCTGAGATGCTTCCTAGATGATGTATTTGAAGCTGAAAGTGCTTTCGCAGGAGAGCCGCTTGCCTTTGCACCTGCCGCACAAATCCTGTCTGTGAGGCCGTTTGGGGTCAACGTGGCGTTGTGTCATTGCACAGGAACAGCGTGCCTTGTTGCAAGTCTAGGGGAAAAATGAAGAGGGCTTGTTAAGTTGTGGCTCATTTTAATTTACAGAGCAAGTAAGAGAAGGGCTTACGTGACATGTGATGTCCTCAACACGGTATGGGTTGAAGTCCTTTTGGCATTTCCTACAGAACTGTTTGAAGTAAACCTGGAACACAACATGAAATGTTATATGGCCTATTCCATTTTTAATATTAGCCACCTATGATACAATAAAGTGAACATTTGTTTCTTCTAAAAGATGAAAATGTTCCTATTGTATTTGTCCAGGCTTCAGCTAAAATAGCAGTAACAGTGCTCTTTACAGTGCTGACCCCTGATTTGGTGCAGTTATTGGCAAATTACTTGACTGAATTCCAGGATGCTTTACACATCAAAAAACTCACCTTGTTGGTGCCCTGAACGCACCAAACATAGGCACTCTCCCATCGCAGATTGCATTCTCTGCAGTGATAATATCCATACTTCTGTTCCAGAAACTGATGGATTTAAAAAATAAAAGTGAGTCTGTTTACTCATTGTTAGTGGACTAATCCTGTAAAAAACACTTTAAACTCAGTTCATCTTTACAGTCTCATTTCAGTTTGGCTTATCTCACCCCCAGCTTGCAGACAATGGTTGACCATTTGGCTGATCACCAACATGACCCTAAATGAATGTAGCCTTGCTTGTCATCCGAAATTCTGATTTTGCACAGTAAACTTCTACAAAATGCACATATTATCCAAATCATCAAGACTGAAATGTATGGGATTCTGGTCACTTCTGAAGTCAACTTCTGAAGTTAATGGTTGACTTTAGGACATTATCCTAACTACATTAAAATGCATGGCAAAGGGAATTTCATTTGAAGGAATGGAGTCTTTATCTGAATCAAAAGACAGTCTGTGTCCCAATACTTACAGTCAAGTCTCATTCACTGTGTGAGAACTTCAGCGGCCCTGAACATCTGAGGAGTGACTTAAACTCATTTAAGGCAGTGAGAGAATTAAAAAAAATCTGGTCAACTTACTTTCTGGGGGACTTAAAGCCATATGTAGTTTGTTTTGAAAATGCAGTAAAAAATGTGACACAAAATAAACAGCCAGTGTTGACTTAGAGTAAACTTAAAGTAGGAACTTTTACTATGGGCGGGGCATGAGCAGTAACGTCTGTTAAATCAAATGTTAATTATTAAAACAAAAATACGATCTAACGTAGAGAAGCGACAAGGTGTGTAAATAAGTAAAAATATATTTTTCCTCCAGCTCCAAGTAAGGACCTGACCACGTGATGCAACCCACCTGGAACCGCACGCGCGCCTTGTCCTTTGAACCCTCTGTAGTTAGCGGCACATCGTCCCGCTTCACCTGTTTTTTGGACACGGGTATTTTGCGCTGGTCTGGGAGCTTTGCGGTCTTTCCAGTCTCACCAGCCTGGTTTTCTTCGCCCTTCTTCCCGTCACTTTTCCCCGCGAAGTCGAGCTGCTCTCCGTCCTGCGACTCGCCGCACGAGGCTTCCTTACTGTTGTCGTCGTCGTCGACCAGGAAGGAGGTAATGCTTCTGTAGGCAATGGGTGAGTACAGGGCGAGGGTACGAGGGTAATGTACAGCCACCTTGGGGCTGCTGCTGGTTTTGGGAGATGTAGGCTCCTGCTTTCCTTTGCGCCGGGAGTCCCGCTTCATGGCCAGGAGGGTCCGCGGGCCGATGGAGCACTGCACCGAGGCGTCTTTCTTCGGGTTGACCTGCACCGCCACATCTTTAGTGTTCGCCTTCCGGAGCCTCGGGGTGAGTTTGGGATTGATCTGAGATAAGATGGACTTCAGCTGGGCGCGCTGGTGGTTGTTGAATGCATCCGAAGTGTCCCCATAGTGGGCGAGGTAATTCTTATATTTCCACCCCGTGTCTCTAGGCCGGGGGTATCTGCCCGTGTAAGGGTTGTAAGATGAATAATAATAGCTGTCGACTGGCTCGTCACCATACGTTGCCATTTTGTTCAACCAACCAAGGTTGGTAGGTGTAGCTGTTTAAGTAGATTGGGCAACATGGGCTCTCCATTAGGCCTAATTAGGGTCAGGTGTGAGACTGGAGGCATTTCCTCTCCCCAAAAACAGCAGACACATGACGAAGGTAGGCTATACAAGTTTGACTCTTTGTTTCTATACACATTTTATTTTGTTGAAACATCAGATGTTTATAATATACACATATTGTACACTTTGTTCAGACTTGGCACGGCAATGAATAGCTGATATGTCTCTCTGACACACATTTATTTGTGATCCAAATAGCTGTTTTCATGTGGTTTACTGATTAATGTCACTTTCACAAATTGAAGTTAAGCTTAGCTGATGAATGGCAGTTACCTATTAAACAAGTTATAGGTAACACAGCAATGTTTTAAAATGTCATGCTTTTCATCCCATATTAGGCATGGATGTCAAACAGAATGAATGAAGCTTATGTCAGAAAGCACCTTTTTTTAACAGCAGTCAGGTCAGTGATAAACATCTTGGATTTCTCTGCATAGTCATTCTGTTTTCCAAGTTTTTCTTTATATAGCAATCAAAACGAGGAATCCACTTGTAGGGAAGTAATATTTAAAATCTGCACATTAAACAGGAGTTGGATCAGGAGGACAGGGGTCCAACATGATGGTGTTTGGGTCACTCACTGTGACGGCACCATAAGAAGAGTCAATATACTCATCATCCTGAAATCTTTGGTAAGTTATATCCGTGTCCTCGCTGTCCCCAGTGGGGTCTGGTTTGTGCAGGACGTTCTTCCTGTACATCCTGTAGGCCAGGATGAAAATGCCAGCCTCGGCTGCTTGGAACAGGGCGTACAGCAGAGGGAACATATACATCCCTCCCATCAGCTGAGGGGGGAAGGCCATCTTCAGGATGGCAGTGCACAGCTGCACATTCTGGCATCCCGTCTCCAGAGAGACCGACCTGCAGCTGTTGGGTGGCAGTTCAAAGAGCATGGCCAGGCCGTAGCCTGCAGCGTAGCCACACAGAGGCATCAGAACGGCCACCACGTAGACCGAGGGCGGGATGGTGGACAGGAGCTCCGGCCCCAGCATTGCTCCAGTGAGGATGAACAGCATCACAAGGGTGACTAGCAGAGACCACAGGGATACCTGGAAAGACACAATATTTCAGAATGGGGGGGGGGGGGTCTGTACATATGGCAGCTACAGGAGGAAGGAAGTGGAGAGTGTTGAGGATTAAAGGGTGTCAAGACTGAACCTTCTCTGGGTTGTGAGTTATATAATTAATGAATCAAGGCATTTCTGCTTCCCAACGTTACTGTCTATTGTAACTGATGTGACCCTCCCACATATGTGGATTTTATCAGAAATGGGGAGGAGGAGCTCTGTCTCTGATGTCACTGTTCCTGCTCGTAGCATCCCCCTCCACTTATGACAGGCAAGGGAAATTACGCAGTGCGCTTTTGCGCAAAGGTGCTCTTTAACCGAAAGTCCTCAGGTTTTAAATGGCACATGATTAGAATTATTTAACTGATTCAGCTTATTGATTAGGTGGAAGGGTAACTTTGAGAAATTATTATTGTATTACCTTTAACACAGTGTCGGCCACACGCGTGTATCGGTACCTCAGCATAACGCCCAAACCAATGGGGATGAGAGTGCTGCACAGGGTCAGGATGATGGCCCCGAAGGGCATGAGGTTCACCACAGGTGTGTTGATCCAGGCCCGGCTGTAGATCCACAGACACAGTGGCATCAGCACGAGCGCCAGCAGAGTGGAAGATATTGTCATAATGATGCTGGGGAGAGAATAGCGAAGACGCAGCGTTATAGCATGAACGTGGTCTTTAGTCACGGTGTCTAATAATTTTAGTTAAGTTTGACAAACATCTTGACCTTAGGGAAGCATGTGTAACACTTTGGAGTCATGCGCAAACTTTGAGGCCCCGTTATTTCGATGCGTAATTTGCAAAATAATACGCGCAAAAACGTGGTTCAACTTTGTAAAGTTTAATTGTACATGCTTCCTTGATAACTCACTACATTTTTAGATATGTACAGTTTATCTACCTTAGATTCATCTCTCCGTGCACCAGAAGACACATGATATTTGATAAGTTTCCTCCGGGGCAGCAGCCACAGAGAAGAACAGCCATCGCCGCCACATCATCCAGAGAGAAGGCTAAAGCCAAAAGAAAGGCCACCAAGGGCATGATCACAAACTGGCACACCAGTGCCAGCAGCACCCCGATGGGTCGGCGGATGTGCTCCCCAAGCTGGCTGATCTCCACCGTGCAGCCCAGCCCCAGCATAGTGAAGCAAAGAACAAGCCCCACAAACACATTGATTCCGTGACTGAGCGGGGAATCCCAAAAGGCAGGCATCAGGTGAGGGGATTCCGTCGGTGGAGCGGCCATAAACTCCGCTCCAGCGGAAGTCCTGAAGGTGCTGCCTTCAAGGAAGATGGCACTACCGGCCACTAATCCAGTCATGGCAGTGTCCTGTGGAAAATCCACAACTTGATCCAAAGTGTCCGACATGAGAAAGCCTATCAAGCCAGGATTCTGTGCGTCGCCACCCAACAGGCTGGAGTTCTCCATGGCGCAACAGGAGGACAGACGCTCGCCACGGTCGGTTTGTGCCTGTAGGTGCTCGCGCGTAAAATGATTCCCCTAGTGGCGCACGGTCACTAATAAGAAACAGTGGACAATCCAGTGGTCGGAGGATGCAATGGTGCCATGACACTGTCTTAGAGCGAGTCACTTAGTCAGAATGCTGCCACGGATTGGCTCCCCCGATAGACGCACACAGCCGGAGGGGAGTGTGCACACGGTCTTAAGCTTCAGCGACAGTGGGCGAGCCAATCAATAACGCCCAGGCTGCCCTTTCATGCTCTGTATAAGGAGAACGGTCCCCAAAATACCAATCCAATTGTTACATATTTACGGTTTGCCATTTGGGAAAACGGTCTGTTCTGTCTCTTATATTTTCTGTAGAATCATAAAGGCCAACACTTGGGAACATGGGAAATTAATACAGCTGTTTGGGGTTAAGTAAGCACTGCCTACATGAATGAAAAGTGTGCGTAAAGCGTATACTAGTGCAGCAAACTGTGAACATCTGCCCGCCCGTATCTTTTGTCGGCGCTGCAGTTTCTTGCATGAAGGCTGCGCATTACGCGCAAGCCCGGTCATCTCAAACGTTATGGTATGTTTGGTTTGATACACGTGTAACCACGTGATTTATTACAGCTCAACAGTCTTACCAATGTTCAGTCTGTTAGATATGTTAAAGTTGTCAGCGAGAGATCAACTGAATCACACACTCCCAGTACATCGTTGCTGAAGCTGGTACTGTTGAGTCTGTCCACTGTGTTAATTGGTGGCTAGTTTAAATTATTGAAATATTTGATGTCAAATTAAAATCTGCAAAGTGATGACAGTTGACATGATAAACAGTACAGTATTTCCCTCAGAAATGTTATGGATAAGAAGTCTTACCAAAAAGAAATACAGCTAAAGTCAGTGACTTACAGTAAAGCATTTAGTTACTTTACATGTCATCAATGAACTCTTATATGCAGAACAGATCCCACAGCCTCTTTTGACCAGTCCATCAGTTCCTGAAAACATCCCAATATTATTTAATCTTTCTGATTCTCTGACAACTGAAGCAGTGTTTGTAACATATGTTAACATGTTCTGCTGCTTTGACAGTCATGCATCGGACTCAGTACAGCATCACCTCGCCTCACAGAATCTGATCCTCTGAGTGAAACTCCTGCATATCAAGCCGTGGTGCCGCACACAGAGGACGCAGAGTGTCCAGAGAAAATGAATGCACTGACGTCACTGGGAGTGGGACTGGACAGCACCCGTCAGTGACTCAGGCCTTCGTCGGCCTCCTCCCCTTCCCGGAGACACATTGTGTCCCCCATTAACCAATGGGTGACTCCTGGTACGTAATGCAACAGCTATGTGTACAGAATACATAATGTGTCGCCCTCCCATTAAAGCTTCACTACGAAACAGACATCCCTTTATCAGGTGTGTCTGATATTTTATTTTAATCTGTAAAGTTTACGGACACATTTGGGGTAACGCTGCGGCTACAACAGAATTACTAAAATTATATTTGACATGCATTTTATTGCTAAAAAAACCCCCAAAAAACGGTCCCAGCACCGAAAGATATAAAATTGTCATTTTAATGTGTAAAAAGCCTTTTCTACAGTTCATTCTGCCCACATAAGACTCTGACGCCTTCTGCTTTTTACACTAAGTGAAAGATAGGCTGTCAAGACTTGTAGAGTAGTTCAAACAGTAATCTAACTAGTCAGTATCTCAATGTCGATATTGCGACGATATTGTAGGCATGACTATTGGTGCTTTCACAAAATATTTACACAGAGATTTTAGATAATTATCAGTGATGTAGATATAATGACTAAGTGGGTAAAGGCCAATAATAGAACAGCTAGAACACTTTACTGTAATACAGCCTTTTAAATCCTGGAAAGACAACCCATCATTTTACGATATTCCAAAATCTAAGACGATATCTAGTCTCATATCATGATATTGATATATTGCCCAGCCCTAAATCGAAGAGTTGAATCCTAACACAAATTATGTCTCATATGAGAGACCAGCAGGGCCTAGTTTGCTTGCAGTCTTGAATGTTGTGCACTCTTAATTTTGGCAGTTTGTATCATTTGCATGCAAACTCCAACTGAAAGAGTAAAATAATTTGACCTGACCTAGAAGTGAAGTGCCATACCTGCAGGCCTTCGTCTTTAAAGTAACAGCAGCTTATTAACTAGTTGATATTCATCTACAGACATTACTGTAAACTATTTGACCCAAACTAATTGGGGATGCCCGGTGCACGTAAAATCTGGATCCTGTTCCACACAAAACATAACCTGCTAAATGATTACTAGAGCCCGACCAACATATTGGCGGGCCGATATTATTGGCCAATATTAGGCATTTCCAGATCTTTGGGTATCAGCATTTATAATGGACGATTAACCAGAGGACGCTCTTACCGCCCTGTTGGCAACACTGTTTTTTTTTTTTTTTTTGTTGTGTTTTTGTTCAATGGACTTCAAGTTTCATATCTTAAGTTTGTATTTTGATACATTTTACTTACCAGAAATTTAATATATTTTGATGTTCCTCTGTTCTGTTATGACCATAAAACTAATTATCACATTATTTTTAGTGAGAACTCATAAATAACTACAAATAACTGTTTTGTAGTTATTGTTTTTTTATGCGTTTCTGGATTTTTTAAAATATATATTGTCATATTGGATTTTTTTTTTTTTAATAACCCAAATATTTGTATCAGCCTTAAAAATCCTTTATCGGTCGGGCTCTAATGATTACAGCTTGAATTAATTTGTAGTCCCTAAATTGTATCCATTGTTTATTCGAAGTATAGTATTTACTGATTTCTGCGGTTGTCTCAAAGTAATCCAAACCTTGTTTTGTTCTTAAATATGCAGATGATCCAACAAGTACGAAAAGAGAGAACAACTTTTCAGCTTTAATTTGAAATGTGACTTTACACAGGGAAACTGAATGTCATGTTTGTGGATATATAAAAAAAAGTTCAATAACAAAAACCTTCACACAAAAGGTGTGGCATGTCTTCTTGAACATTTGTTCGAGCTTCCCACTTAATCTGAGCTTTAACATAGGCACCTCTCTTTAATAAATAGTTTCATTTACAGAATGAGTAATTAGTTATAAATATGAAGGCGCATTTTTTAAAGCAATTATAAATGTATTCATTAAATTACAAAAATAATACAAACAGGCAAGCAAAACAATCAAGCCGAAATGCAAATATTGGGATACCCAGAAATTGGCACAAAATGATAAACAAACAAAACATGATGTTCAAACTCAAGTGAAACTTTAAATTATAGGCACTAGTTTCATAACACCCCCCACACGGATGACCAAACACTGGCATGCCTTTCCATCCATTTCTATAGCACAAGAGGTAAAAGCCAGCAAAATGTATCTGTCATCTTATTTGATGTTCATTGCGTGAATGATTTACACTGACAGAAATCTGTTATGGGGATTTCATCCAAGTTTTCTTCTTCTTTAATTGGGTGAATGGGGACAAAATTAGTTTTTGAGCTCAGGTTTCTTGAAGGTTGAAGTATCTCAGCACGTTAATAGAAAAGTATAATCTTGGCAAACTGGTACAAGTCAGAACGGAGGCTTTAGCCGATGTGTCAGTAATCACCCGGGTCACCAGTCCTGATTTGACACTTAAACATAAAAAGGCTTTGGAGACTTAGCTTGCAGTTGAGGTTCAAACTGTACATTTTAAACTAATTAAAATCTTAAAACAAAATACTGATATGGATGTTTGGACATACATTTCTTAAATAATTTGAATAAATATTTTCCAAAACAAACTTGTGCATACATTCTGGCTGATTTCACAAGAGGAAAGATTAAATGTCATACCCACACAAAGGTGCTTTCACTGTTGCAAGACAACCAACAATTCTCTAACATTACGGGACATTTCACCTGCACGGCATCATCATAGAGATCGCTCAGACATCTGTTAAACACAGAGCATAAAGAGAGAAATGCGTGGAGACATTTCAACCTGAGGGAAGGGAAAGAAGAACAGGGAAGAGGAGTGGGGGGGAAGCTGGCCAATGAAGTGATATGGACTGTCTGATAGATGACTGCAGTCAAACCAAGGCAGGTGATGTGTCCTCTGCTGGAGTCGGCCTGGTTTCTTTGGCATTTTACTGGGCTGCCTGCACTACATGCCTGACCCCTCCAGAGCCAGACCCCACAGAGGAACATGACGCGATGTGGACACTGTCCTCTTTTTTTGAAATTCTGACTCATATATATTTTTGGGACACAGGGACTCTTTTCGCTGTTAAAGGTATCTAGGTAGATAAAGTGCCATGTTGTAATGTCTGCCTCCTTGTGTTGATAGTTTGATTGGAGAGCCCCCTGCTGGCCCATTTCAGTAGCAACCTTCTCTCCAGTTGTCACCTGTGCCGCTGTATGTCCGAGGAGCAGGAAGAGATCTGAGAAGGGGAGGAAAAAAAACACACACACACACTCAGGGGTAAGTGTCGGATAAATTAAATATACAGCAATAGCCACTAGCTATTCATTAACAAAAGTGCAAGATGTTGTGATGTTGTTGAGTCTGTGGTGTACATACCTGCGCACAGGTTGGGCCAATTTACTGCGAGGCAGAGGGATCCCCCCTCCTGCAGAAGCACTGGGTCGGGGCAGGCCGCTGCGGGGAGAAGCCAGGGAGCGGGTGGGGGTGGAGGTGGCAGAGCCAGGGTTGGATGTGGCCTTTACCGGTTGCCTCAAGGCCAGTGGGGACGGGGTGACTGGAGTTCTCAACTTACTGGGCGAGGGGACTGAAGACAGGCAGAGCAGGAAGACAGTCAGGTTACCTGGGTTAAGTTAGACCGTGTTTATACAAGGTACCCCCAGGTTTCCACAAGTTAAATTTAAGACTTTTTAAGACCCTTTTAACACCATTTAGAATGAAATGTAATACTAACTTCATTAACATACTGGCAAAAGTATGTAGTATATAATGGAATATCAGAAAGGATTTTAGGCTGTAAAAATAGCTTACCAAGTACTTGAACTTAATACATTTTACTCAATACATACTTTGTGACGAAACAATAGTTATTTAATCTTATGAAAATACAATACACATGTTAGACCTTTGTGAACAAAATGTAAGACTTTCTATAGAAATATTATATTTAAGACATTTTTAAGACTTAAGACCCTGCGGGTACCCTGTTATAGAGAATATGCTTTCATAGGTTTCAGTCTGTCCGTAGTTTAACGATGAAGTAATGAGATACAATATGATATCAATTAACATATGATATAACAAAAAACTATTATTTGCTTTCAAATTGAGATTTGAAAGAATGTGATTAGCTAATGGTAAAGATTAATCAAATGTGCAATGTTTAGTTGAATGTTTGGTATAACATTTTGTATTTCTATTTTTATCATTATAGTTACGGCTTTTTTATAAGATACATGTTGGAATAATGTTACATATCACAGATTGTTTACAGAAATGTCCTATTATCAGTGGATGTTACTTTATTTAACATGAAGGTAGAAGCAGTAATATGTAGATGCTGTTGTTGAATGATACTTTTAGGTGGAATTGTTTTTTATTTATCATAACTTTAGCTTTTGTGATAAAAGTCCTTTGTTTGACTGTTTAATGTTCCATGCAACAAAAAGCATCTTTTTTTCACCACAGCCATCACAAATGAAGTCAAACCTGATATGATAGTTTGGAAACTATTAAATAAACAGATTAAAACTGAACAAGCTACTTAAGCTACTTAACTCATCTGGTTAATAATGGGTTGACGGAATGAGATGGTACGCACATACATACTAGTGAAAACCAGAAGCACATAATCTAGCACGACATCAATACAACCACGACGTGGAACCACAATCACAATATTTAAAAATGTGGAAACCCTCAGTGAATACTCACTGAAATCACCTTCTTCTCCAAAGCAACAGGAGAGTGGGACTAGACAAAGACAACAGAGACAGGCCTTAATTCAGAGCTGGGAGGAAGGTGCTGAGGACGGGCTTTACTCTCATGTCTCTTGCTGCTGTTTGATTTCTTAACAAACTGTGACATTACATGGCCCGTTTAACAATATGAGAAACAATCCTACTTGCCATGTGACAAGTAACCTTTTAATGGTATGTGTAGCGCCCTGCAGGTGTAGCAGTGGACAGTGATGGGACAGTGAGGGACTCAACCGCCTGTTGAAGGACATTCTGCAGTTACAAATGAAATGTCATTTAGGTGAACACTACTGGAGTAGAGGTAATGATACATCACATAATATATATAAAGGACATCATTGCAACCATTTCTTTTGAGTGCAACCTGGATTTCAAAACCCATATGTGTGTGTGTGTGTGTGTGTGTGTATTTTTTTATGTTAAAAAAGAAACACCTGTACCCAATTAGCTGGCAAATGAGTGTATATAATATGGACAGTTTACATTATTTTAAAATATTAGAAATAACTTGTACAAATTGAGATTAAAGTCACAAAGTTATGAGGAAAAAACTTGGAAAATAGTTTAGTTAAACTAGTTTTTCTTAATCAAGGAACCACATCGCTTTGCATGTTGGATCAACCTCATCCCCCCACAGACACCACCGGTAAAAAGGAATGATGTATTATGGGCTAAAATCACAAGTGTTTCCTTTTTGCAAAGTGTAATTCCATTAGGCGATCCACTACAGTCATAATACACAGCAAGTGTGTGATGGGGTTGATCCAACCTTGCAAAGTGAAGCGATGTGGTTCCAAGACAAAAAAAAACACAATTTTTTCTCGCAGATTTATAACTTTGATCTCAGAAATGGTGACTTCTTTCTCAGAATATTACCCACCTCCCCCTGGTGGCTCTGTATCTTTTTTCCAACATGAATTCATTAGGGTGTGCTACTAGCTTATGATGAAGGAAAACAGGAAGGACAAAAAACTTGGCGTAATTGAATCCTTGTTACGATTAAGGATGAACACATAAATGACACTTTTACTTTTGCTCTGAGTCACAGTAATGCCATTCTAATTATCAGCCATGGACCAGCAACAGCACAGCATCACTGTTTTGACATTTATGATCAATTTTATATTTAAAGAGACACAGTACAATCCTATGAATGAGCTCCCCCCTTTTAAATTGCATATGGTTAATCCTTTCAGTATGACGACGTACCTGTGGGGGTTATAGACTCAAGCTCGTCTCTGCCAATAACCACCTTGCTCAACCTCTCACAAAGAAAGCAGCAAAAACCGAGGCTAAACCCGCGTTCAGAGTTCCCTCAGTCTCAGTCTGAAATGACAAGCTGGCACCTAGAACGCTAATGCCTTTAACCTTCCTCAAATCCCTTTAAGCACCATACAGTTCAGCTATTTCATCACTAACGCTCCATGTGCACCAGTAGTCTATACCTTCACTACACAGACAAGTGTAGAGTGTATATATATATAGGGTGTGCAAATGGCTGTGTGTGAGATCAATCTCACAGCCTCCAGCTGGCTTAGGAGCAGGCTGTTGGGCTTTGGAGGTGCTGTTTGGGTTTCGGGGAGGAGCGAGAAGGGGCCGAGTATCTCGGGAGTTGATCTGCTGCTGGAAAAACAGGGACATTTCAGACTTCATTCTGCCTGAGATTCACAGCGGGGCTTTGAGGCAGTGGTGGCCATAAAAGCCTGAGTGTCAGTTTGAGGCCACTAGAGGGCACTAGAGCCAAACATCCATAGGCAGATCCTTTCAGGTAGAGGAGCAGCAGGCTGTCAGAGCAAAGTGCCACAGACAGAGAAGTGGAAACACATGCGTGGTTACACATGCTTTACAGTTGAGAGAAGTCAGTGAGGAAGGCAGATATTTAGATGTCTCATATGCCCAGTGCAGCCAAAGCTCAGAATACTCAAAGCACATAACTATCAGGACAGTAAACCTTTTAACTGTATAATTACATAATTCCAAGCTCAAGTATAAAATTAAAGTGTATAAAGATTCAGCAGAAAACATATCTGCTGTAATGTATAAAAGGTTCAAAGACTCAGGCCACACGAACACCCTGGTCCTCAGGGGGCTGCTTAAGACAGGATAAAGGCAGTCACAAGACGTTTAACAAGCTGTAACCTGCCCTTTGACCCCTGTCCTCTGTCTCTTGTAAAAGAGAGGGATTACTGTTTCTGGATTAAGGACAACTCCCATTACAGGATTACATCAAATGGATAGTGCTAACCTACAGAGGTGGGATTCTAAGCTCTTAAAGAGCATAAAACCCTTAAACACGATATGTTAAGCTATGTTAGCGTCACTGATAGCTGGAGTCACTCAGTGTTGCTGGCGCCATGCTCCAATTCTGCAGGATGATGGGGTGTTTCTTTTGAAGTGAAAGTTATGCCAAAGCAATAAGTGGAAGGATGCATGTGAATAAAAGCTCAAGTAAATGATCAAAGACAAAGAGGATCCCCAAACACCAAAGCCATGTCACTACAAAGCAGCACAGTCCATGTATACTGGCGGGGCAGCCAGAGAGATTTAGAGACTTCCCACTCGCACAATGACTAACAAGATATAACAGCCTGTAGAAGTTCCAGATGTACAGTATACTTGGAGAGCAAAACAAATATTAAATGTCAGCTGACAACACAGTGATAGCAACAATGACAATCTGAGTCTGGTAGCTACTGTAATGTAAAGAATAATGATTCATTGACAACTTTGGCGGGTTTGTGTGTTTTGCATAAAATGGATTAAAATTGAAGTACGACATGTTTAAGTATGCGTCTGTCACGATACTCACTGGCGGACTGGCTCTGGTGTCGAGGAGAGCCCCCGTTCTGCACTTGCAGGTTGGACTCGCAGCTGCGGCTGTTCTTGACGGGTTCTGGACCCTGGGCCGTCGCTGCTGAGGAGCGCGTGAGGTTGGGAAGACTACGGCGCAGCTTTTCTACAACAGCAACAAACAGCAGAGAGTTAGCTCAGGCAGAATGACGGCGTCCAGGATCAAACGGCACGGCGCCCATCTCTGCTATCTCTGCTTACCTTCGTTCTTAACCACATTGGTCTGCAGGTCGTGCCCGTGGCCCTGCAGCGAGTGGCGAGGCTGCTGCAGGCGGCTGATGATGGGCTGAGGCGAGCCGCGGCTGTGGCTGTAGTCAATGGAGCGGGCAGGGGAGCGAGAGCGGGGAGAATTCCTGGGGGAGGCGCGGGGAGAGTGTCGAGGGGAGGGGCTGAAGCGGCTGGAGGGCAGGTGGAAGGCCGGGTGCACCGCCTCCTCCTCGTCCTCCAGACTGTGTGCATCTAACTCCTGGTCACTGAAGGTGCTACGCCGCAGTGAGTGGCAGGACGAACCTGAGCTCCGTCTGGACGCTGTTGCGGCGTAATCTTGTCTCAAACCTGACAAACAGGGACGGTTATAACACACTCTAGAAATCAGTTTTTACAAGTGTGAAAAAGCAAGTTTGATCTCAGAAAACTTAACAATACTACTGGAGGTGGCAAAGGTACGTACTCTCTTCCTGCATGCGTGCCAGTATCTGGACATCAGTGACATCGTTGAGTTTGTAGGTATTTGAGGAGCCCACTGAGTCCTCGTCCATTTCTGAGGTGCTCAGCTCGCTGTCCACTGATGACTGGGGGCTCACCGCCGGAGGATTCCTCTCTGCCGTTGCGTTTCGCTGGTGTGCTGCAAAGGAAATTATTTGTGAACACTTAACTGACAAAAACAGAAGATATTCTGGAATTGTTAGGGAACTATAGAGAAACCCATACCTGCATTCCCAAGCATTAGTTGCTGTCTGACAGTAGGCATTTTGCTGGGGGTTGAGGAGGGGGAGTTGAAGCCACTGCTGTAAGGGCTGTTGGCTGCATTTGTGCTATACGGACTTCCATAACCCTGCTGGTTGTAGGGGCTTCCATACAGGCTCCTGCGCTTGTTGGCTGCAGAGTCACAGAATCAAACCAAAATATTAGTCAGTCCACATAATATAAGAAACTCAGGATAAATCAAAACACATAACAGATTTGGTAATAAAATAAAGGTTTTTTTAAGCCTTCAAAAGAAAGCTACGTTTCCATGCAGCTTATTCTACAGTTACTGGGACATGCAAAATACTCAATCACTCTGCATTAGAAAAGACAAAAGAACATTATAGTCTGAAGATCCACAACTTTGTACAAAGAGAGTTAGAAGATGACTACGGTAAGCCAGGCATTTGTTTAGTTTTAACAGAAACTATGAAGCAATGTGAGCAGTGATCATGTGAAAATTCTGTATTGCAAAACTCTTAATATAATCAGTGGTTGTCTATTTATTCTGTTGAACCAGTCTGAAGTGTCACATCATTTCTTTATTTATGCCTCTACTTTATCACAGATCAGTGTAATTGTTCTGGTGAGTTAAAACTAACACCTAAAAATGTAAATACAATGTTCCTTTTATTTGACCAACAGATCAGTTATTAAAATGTGAGCCAAAACACAATCCAGTATTATGTTCCTTCCACAGATGGACTCAGTCATGCAGAAGGATCTCTGAAAATGTAGTGCTTGTTTGTGAAGATCGTTGTGACACCAGAGTTTTTTTTCTTGTCCAGTTATAACTAAAGTAATGATGACCATCACTTATACCCTTACAAATAACCACAACTTATCTTTGCATTTCTTACTCAACCAAGAAGTAATGACTGATTAGTGAAATAAACAACTAAAGAGTATGCAGCCTGAAAGATGTCAGTGGTAACAGATTGGCAAACTATGGGGGGCAACATGCTGCCCTTGTGGGAAGGAAACCAACTACTTAAAACTTAACATTATTGTTTGGCATGGCCAGTATGTTAACATACTACATCTATACAGTGTAATCCATAAAAGACCTCAACAAAGCCGGTTGCCTATCCCAGTGTTTGATGACAACGCCAGCAGTGTCTGCACATAGCCGGGCCGGCACTTTTATGAAAGCGCTACAGTGTGTTGGCAGTCTGGTCCAGTCTCTTAAACCGAGTTCTGAGTGTGAGCCTGATAGAGTTTCTGCATCATCAGCCCGGAGACACACGTAACAATACATGGCATTCAATAAACTCGCACAGAGCACAATGCAATTCTCTGTGATATACAGCAGAGCAGCAGTCAAAGGCTCCAGTCTACAGAGTCCATGGTCTCAGTCATCAGACTCTGGACAGGCTGTTGCGCACAACGATTGTTTGGTTATGTCAAAGGTCCCCCCCCTCTTCTCTCTCTCTCTATCTCTCTGGATGTGTTTACACAGCTGGGTGGTGACGGGAAGTTAGCCTTTTAAGATCAGCTGCCTCCTCTTTTCCAATCACTCCTTCCACTTTCTCCCTCTCTCCGTGCTCACTCTGTCCTCCTGCATTATTTAGGAAATACCATCATGTCCACTCCGTTGCCATCCACGGATCATGGACCTACAGTAGGAATGTCAGCAACACTGCAACATGTAGGTCTGTGACACTGTACACTCTGAAACAATGGAGGCTTTGCTTTCCATTTGAGAAGACTCAGGTCAACAGATTAAAACAGTTCACCTGGTGAAACTAACCCCCAGTGTCAAGAGTCAAGATTAAAATGAGTCTGCCAAACTCCACTATGTGCTCTTGTGACCAAAGAATATGCTATGCTATTTCTGCGAGAACATGAACATCGCTTGTGTCTGTGCACTCTGCCATAGAAAAGTCAAACATGTTATGATTAGGAAAATTCTCCCCTTGACATAACACAGACTATACCGCCTGGGTCTCTGAGCTAGAAAGCCCTAAAGAGGGGCTGCCGTCCATAAGAACCCAGCTAGGGACTCTATGTTAAACAATTTGGAGGTTATAAGTTAACATTGTGCCCTATCACAACAACTCTAGCAGCACATTGTCACTAGAAAAAGAGAAAAAGACTAATCTAAAGGGATCTGCAGCACAGGGACCAACCAAAATAGAGCGTCCTCAAATCCTCATGTCCTTAAACAAGAAGTCAGAAGAAGAGAGAAGAAGTGCTGTTTCCAGCTCTTCCATTTACTGTTATATGTAACTGTATTAGAGGACTTTCCGTCTTGGCTTTTCAACTGTGGAAAGATTTAAAAATAAATAAGTAAAAGGTCTGGAGGGCTTCGATGCTTTTCTACTGTGGAAAGATTTTTTTTTTTAAATTAAAAAAAGGTCTTGGGGGCTTCAATGATGAGAACTAAATGGAAGACAATGCTTGGCATTAAGGTCCACATGAAATAAAAAAAACAGTGGCTTAAAGCAGCGGCTGAGAGCTTCAAGGATATCACAAGAAAGGAGCAAACAGAAAAGCTTTTGTAAATAGGAGAGAGACCACAAAAAGGGATAGAACTGGCAGAGAAATTAAGAAAGGAGTGAATTAACTGTACAGCACGAGGTTGAAGGAAAGTCAAAGCTTTTATGAGCAGGAGGGGGATAGGTCAGCTATGTGACTGGCTGGGCCCTCCTGGCGTTTGTATGTGTACTGGGATCAGAAGTGCAGGACAGCTGTCAGAGCAGCAGTGTGGAAAAAACTGGTTAATTGTTCCGCTTAGGGCAGCAACACGTGTTTTGACTTCATATCAGGATTGTCTAAAATGAACGTAGTGCTGTCTGACTAGTGCAGTCAACTCAGCCATCTCCTCCCTGTTTGGTTATATAACTGAGGCACGTCATCTGGGGATATGATTTAAACAGGGTGTGCACAGACAAGGCTTGGTCTATTGACACAATAAAACAAACGTGTTTAAAAAATATGGGAATGCCTTGATTGAGTGTGCACTTGTTGTATAAGATGATTAGATTGATAAGGACGTTGTCACTTCGACTCTAAGCTGCCACAATGGGAAGTTTTTTTTTTCTTTGCAATTCCTTGGACACAAACTCAACCTACACCATGGCAACAGCGTTTCCATGCTCCGTTAGAGACGGGGTGTGAAGGAGAGTAGCTGGGAGCCATGAGGGTGTGTCTGTGGTGAGTCTCTCACTCACAGACACATATTATCCCGGTATGTAGAGCTGAGAGTTGCTGAAATCTTTGTGTGTGGGGAAAAAAGGGTCTACATTTTTTCAGAAAAATCTTTACTAATGCTTATTGTTTACTTGAGAAAAAAAGGATCACTTATTTCTATCAGAAATAAACCATGTACACAAATGTACACAATATAAAAAACTAGGAAAAATTATAAATAAAACAAAACACACACACACACACAAAACTACACTGGCATCTTCTCCAGGGTTAGGCATAGCCGTCCATTAGCTACTACTAAATCGACCTCTAAGTTACAGTTACAGATAGCCAAGCAGTAAAAGAGACCCATGTAAGCGTATATTGATCAAGCTTGTTCAATAGACCGTATGTCATCCTCTCACAAGCAGCCTATTGAGTCATTGTTCATTTATTTGATTAAAATGTTTTGTCCAGTGAATCAGAAGACTCCACAGGAAATATTTGTTGTATCTTTTTGCAAGCCTTTGTGGAAGTGGTGACAACAACAGTGGCAACTGAGGTTAGACGTGAAGCGAGCGGGGTGGGTGGTATCAGTAGAGATGTTCTGGAAGTACTGCTTCTCCAAGTACTGGAGTTTATACACCGATCGATACCACGTAATAAAGCCCATAAGAAAATCTATGTTGAAGTAGTTTTTATGTTCTTTTCCCCGTTATGACTGACTGTTAAACATTGTTCATTATATGTTTCACAAAGAGTTTAACCTGAGCCAGACCGACCACAAAGAAAGAAATCATATCACATCCATACAGGGATAGTAGTACACAGTTGTAAAAAATATATGACACACTGGGATCTGATCAGTACTCAGTGTCAGCCAATGCGCAAGTTCAGGTATCAGAATCGGTATTTGGAAATGTCTATGACTATCAGCTCCATACACCTCGCTCTGGATTTCTCAGTCTGTACGTGTAAGTTCAGAAAATGGTGTCATCCGGCGAATTTTGTGCATAGAAAATCGAGCAAAGATAATTACTTCTTCTGAAGAGTCTGTCATGTTTCCTGTGTGTGGGGTGGGGGTAATGCATGGTCACGGAAGGCTTGTATCATGTGGACGCGCCAACAGCATTGTTGCAATTACTTAGAATTCTCATGGGGGAGACAGAAATTACGCACTATAGCTGTAAATTACAAGAAAACATTTGATATCCTGTTATATATATTGAAATATGAAATGACCTGTACTGGGACAGAAGATTTGGGCCATATCGCCTAGCTCTATTTTCTACTGATATTTTCTTTAAACTAACACAAAAAATCGGAGTGTCTTTTGCAATACGTCGCAGCCTTTTATGCCTCAAGCCCTAATTCTTTAAGCATTTTGATTAAATTTGCATTGCAGATTCCTTTATCATCAATTAAGACCCCAAAACAACTCTTATACGAGAATCCATGTACCCTTTTCCTGTTTACATGTTCAAAAGCCCTATGCAAAATCGAGGAAGAGAGGGAGTGACCCTGCCCGGAGGAGGCCCGGGGCCCCCGTCTGGAGCCAGGCCTGGACGGAAGGCTCGTCAGCGAGCGCCTGGTGGCCGGGTTTGCCACGGAGCCCGGTCGGGCACAGCCCGAAGAAGCTACGTGGCCCCCCTATCTCCATCCCATGGACCCACCACCTGTGGGAGGAACCGCTGGGGTCGGGTGCGCAGCCACATGGGTGGCGGCGAAGGTCAGGGACCTCGACGGACCAGACCCGGGCGGCAGAGGCTGGCTCTGGGGACGTGGAACGTCACCGCTCTGTGGGGGAAGGAGCCGGAACTTGTGCGGGAGGTGGAGCGCTACCAGTTAGATCTGGTGGGGCTTACTTCTACGCACAGTCTCGGTTCTGGAACCGTACTCCTGGATAGGGGTTGGACTCTGTCCTACTCCGGAGTTGCCCAGGGTGTGAGGCGCCGGGCGGGTGTGGGGATACTCACAAGCCCCCGGCTGAGCGCCCGCTGTGTTGGAGTTTAACCCGGTGGACGAGAGGGTCGCCTCCCTACGCCTGCGGGTGATGGGGGGGAAAACTCTGACTGTTGTTTGTGCATATGCACCAAACAGGAGTTCGGAGTATTCGGCCTTCTTGGAGACCTTGAATGGAATCCTGTATGGGGCTCCAGTAGGGGACTCCATAGTTCTGCTGGGGGACTTCAACGCACACGTGGGCAAAGATGGAGATACTTGGAGAGGCGTGATTGGGAGGAACGGCCTCCCTGATCTGAACCAGAGTGGTTGTCTGTTGTTGGACTTCTGTGCTAGTCATGGATTGTCCATAACAAACACCATGTTCGAACATAGGGATGCTCATAAGTATACGTGGTACCAGAGCACCCTAGGCCAAAGGTCAATGATCGATTTTATAATCGTTTCATCTGATCTGAAGCCGTATGTTTTGGACACTCGGGTGAAGAGAGGGGCAGAGCTGTCAACTGATCACCATCTGGTCCATCTGGTGGTGAGCTGGGTCAGGGGATGGGGGAGGACTCTGGACAGACCTGGTAAGCCCAAACGAGTAGTGCGGGTAAATTGGGAACGTCTGGAGGAGGCCCCTGTCCGACGGACTTTCAACTCACACCTCCGGCGGAGCTTTTCGTGCATCCCTGTGGAGACTGGGGGGCATTGAACCTGAGTGGACAATGTTCAAAGTTTCCATTGCTGAAGCTGCGGCGGCGAGCTGTGGTCTTAGGGTCTTAGGTGCCTCAAGGGGCGGTAACCCACGAACACCCTGGTGGACACCGGTGGTCAGGGAAGCCATCCGACTGAAGAAGGAGTCCTTCCGAGATATGTTATCCCGGAGGACTCCGGAGGCAGTTGCAAGGTACCGACGGGCCCGAAGGGCTGCAGCCTCTGCCGTGACAGAGGCAAAGCAGCGGGTGTGGGAGAAGTTCGGAGAAGACATGGAGAAGGACTTTCGGTCAGCACCAAGGTGCTTCTGGAAAACCGTTGGCCACCTCAGGAGGGGGGGAAGGGAATCATCAAGCTGTTTACAGCAAGGATGGGGCGTTGTTGACCTCAACTGGGGAGGTAATAGAGCGGTGGAAGGAGCACTTTGAGGAACTCCTAAATCCAGCTGGCACGCCCTCTGTGGTAGAGGCAGAGCTGGAGGATGATGGGGGATTGTCGTCAATTTCCCTGGTGGAAGTCGCTGAGGTAGTAAAACAACTCCACAGCGGCAAAGCCCCAGGGATTGATGAGATCCGTCCAGAAATGCTGAAAGCTCTGGGTGTGGGATGTCTTGGTTGACACGCCTCTTCAACATTGCGTGGAAGTCTGGGACAGTGCCTAAGGAGTGGCAGACCGGGGTGGTGGTTCCCCTCTTCAAAAAGGGGGACCAGAGGGTGTGTGCCAATTACAGGGGTATCACACTTCTCAGCCTCCCCGGTAAAGTCTACTCCAAGGTACTGGAAAGGAGGGTTCGGCCGATAGTCGAACCTCGGATTGAAGAGGAACAATGCGGATTCCGTCCTGGCCGTGGAACAACGGATCAGATCTTTACTCTCGCAAGGATCTTGGAGGGGGCCTGGGAGTATGCCCAACCAGTCTGCATGTGTTTTGTGGATCTGGAGAAGGCGTATGACCGGGTCCCCGGGAGAAATTGGGGAGGTGCTGCGGGGAGTATGGGGTGAGGGGTCCCTTCTCAGGGCCATCCAATCTCTGTATGACCAAAGCGAGAGCTGTGTCCGGGTTCTCGGCAGTAAGTCGGACTCGTTCCAGGTGAGGGTTGGCCTCCGCCAGGGCTGCGCTTTGTCACCAATCCTGTTTGTAATATTTATGGACAGGATATCGAGGCGTAGTCGGGGCGGGGAAGGGTTGCAGTTCGGTGCGTTCGGGATCTCATCGCTGCTTTTTGCAGATGATGTGGTCCTGATGGCGTCATCGGTCTGTGACCTTCAGCACTCACTGGATCGGTTCGCCGCCGAGTGTGTGAGCGGCTGGGATGAGGATCAGCACCTCTAAATCTGAGGCCATGGTTCTCAGCAGGAAACCGATGGAGTGTTTTCTTCAGGTAGGGAGTGAGTCCTTACCCCAAGTGAAGGAGTTTAAGTACCTTGGGGTCTTGTTCACGAGTGAGGGGACCATGGAGCGTGAGATTGGTCGGAGAATCGGAGCAGCTGGTGCGGTATTACATTCTGTTTATCGCACCGTTGTGACGAAAAGGGAGCTGAGCCAGAAGGCAAAGCTCTCGATCTACCGGACAATTTTCGTTCCTACCCTCACCTATGGTCATGAAGGCTGGGTCATGACCGAAAGAACGAGATCCAGGGTACAAGCGGCCGAAATGGGTTTCCTCAGGAGGGTGGCTGGCGTCTCCCTTAGAGATAGGGTGAGAAGCTCAGTCATCCGAGAGGAGCTCGGATTAGAGCCGCTGCTCCTTCGCGTCGAAAGGAGCCAGTTGAGGTGGTTCGGGCATCTGGTAAGGATGCCTCCTGGGCGCCTCCCTAGGGAGGTGTTCCAGGCACGTCCAGCTGGGAGGAGGCCTCGAGGAAGACCCAGGACTAGGTGGAGAGATTATATCTCCAACCTGGCCTGGGAACGCCTCGGGATCCCCCAGTCGGAGCTGGTTGATGTGGCTCGGGAAAGGGAAGTTTGGGGTCCCCTACTGGAGCTGCTGCCCCCGCGACCCGACTCTGGATAAGCGGATGAAGATGGATGGATGGATGGATGGATGTTCATAAGCATATTTGATCTGTAAAACATGTGATCTACAAAAACAAAATGCCCAGTCATTTCATTTAGCAGCTGCTGTAAACCAATCTCCTTGTATGAGGAGGTGGTTGTATGCCCAGGTGCTGTCCAGACTCTTGCACAAGGGAGCTGAGAACATCTCCCCCAGTGAACAACCGTCAGCGGCCTATTGCTCAACATGATCTAACTGTCACATGGGCATACCACTGTCAAAATGGAAATGACCCCTCTCAGTTTAGCTGGGAGGATTTAAGGCCTGTCTTTCTCACTGAGGGACTGACTATAATTAGTGGCAGTTGAAAACAGTAACAGACCTAGCAGACAGCACTTGACATAAGGTACACCTGGGTGATGTACTGTAGATCCCTAGAAATCCCTAGTATAACGTTTTGTTTACATGTGATTTATACTTTATACAATATAGTATACACAGTTTTGAATTCTCAGTGTAGAGTGTGAAGGACCAGGGTAAACCCAGTAACACTACTACTCTCCACTGAAAGCGTGTTTTTGATGAACAGATACACTTCCAACTTCCATTTTAATACAGTATCAATTTACACCGGCGCATCCCACAGAGATATCCCCCGCTTTTGTAATGGTTCAAGTCTATTTCTGTCCTGTTTAGTGAAGCTAAATCCGCATAGACAGCTGTTTAAATCCCACAAATATCCCGCTGTATATGTACTTTCTCAGCATTGATTGATCAAGGTTCCCAGTCTGTCTGTGAGTTTGCCTGTTTCACTCCGGACGCCATTTAGATAATGATGGGACTGTCAGTGAGTTAAGGCCTTCCAGTATACAACTATAGTATACTAGTCCAGTATACTGCATTATATGATCCTTCAACATGGACCAATTTAAGATTGCTGGTACCCCATTTCTATGTACACTGAAATTTGAAGAGGATATGATGCATTTGAAAGATTTTTCCAGATGTAATATGAATAAAATATAAATAGCCTACATGCCCTAAGCACCTAGGTGCGATCATATGGGAGAAAACGAGAAATGTTTTGCCTACCCCATAGTCTATATCCTTGACGTTCCACTTACAGGATTGCTCTGTGATTGGTTTAAAGAAATGCCAATAAACCAGAGCATGTTTTCCTCTCGAATGCTATGTGGAGTAACCAGACTCTCATCCAGTGTGCTTTGGAGGAGGGTCTGGCAAAGGGGAGACTACCTACCCCACGGTGAAGTATAAATTAAACATTTTTTTTTAACATGCATTGCTGTGAAGAAGTAACAAAAGGGAAAACTTAATCCGCTTTACACTATCTGCACACCAGGAGCGTGACAATCATTTGCCGCATATTCAATCCTGTATCCCAAGAAGAAAATACTTCCAACACACACACAAAAATTCAATTCCACATCCCAAGAAGAATCCCAAAACATGCACGCATGCACACACGCGTATATTGTTATTAACCCTCTAAGCTTTCAGTAACTTGTAACCTCAACTGGCAAATTCATCCCCAGGTCATTGTGCCGTTGATGACATCACCTTATCTGCATCAGCCAGGTCATACACACAAGATAACGTGCATGACGAATGATCAGCCGTCTGTGCTTTGTTTGTAATTGTGTGCAGTAGTTTTAAAGAAATAAATGGGTACACCATGGAGGCATTTATTTTGTGTTTCTTGTGCTACAAAAATCAATACAAGTAAACAGTAAGAACAATGCAGAGGTTTACTCCCATAACTCAAGCTCTTAGTAATATAAACAACATAACTTAAGCTCTTAGTAATAAGAAGAACGACCACACTCTAACCGAGCCAGCAAGATGGGCTACTTCTGCATTTATGTACAAGCTCTACCTTGTTGGATCAATAAGTCTGCATCGTCTTATTTACAAAAATCGTTTCATATCCATTCAAATAATGCTACTATCTGAGTTCAAACCTTGACAGAGCATTCACTACCAAACAGCGTGGCACAGCTGTTTCATTATACTGTATTTCTGTGCCCTGACATGCACACTGTGCTTCACTTCCCTACACTAATCAGGATTAAGGAACTACATTGTTTTATTGTAATCACATTGAACTAGAATTGCTTTTATGGTACAGATAAAGTGGTCAAATGAGTAATGCTATGCGATTAGAAAAATGGATAGACATACAAACTGACAGCAAGAGCCAACAACACAGACCAACAACACAGAGACAGACAAAGGCAGCAAAACAACCAAAAGAAAGTGTCAGTGAACATCCGTTCACTGACACTTTGTTTTGGTTGTTTTGCTGCTTATGTCTCAATAGAGGGATTCATTGAGTGTCATGTTGCTACTGCTGCTGCTAAACTGACACTACATGTTTGTTCTCTGGTGTTACCTGACATGGTGAGGTCCAGTCTGTGGATGAGGGAACGCTTGGCTGATTCCATCTCAGGACTGGGGTTGTCAAGTGCTTGGCGGCACCACACAATAGGACTCAAGGCTTTCTGCAGGGGACTGTTCAGCTTCGCCTCGTATAGCCTGGAACAAAAACATGAACCGCAAACACAATTGACACACGTGTTCATAAAAGTAATACAAGCAACTGTTACACGAACATAAACGGTTAGCGACACACCTATCTCACCTCTTATGTGATGTGACCCAGCAGCTTTCAGAGGAAATAAGATTGAGGGGATAACAAGTATTTGAATTCTGCAATGGCAATAAGGCGGAGAAGCAGACAGGTATTCATGTGACGTGTTTGCTGTCCCCGGAAAATACTATTTGTTTTAATTCTGATCTATTTTATTCATAAATATTTGAAATCTTGGGGTCCAATTAATTATTTTAAATGCTGCTAAAACTATGACCAGTTAAAAATGTACATAGAGGTGACTTGCAGATATCTGTTAGACTTGTCAATATAATTCAATTCAATTTTATTTGTAGTGAGTCAAAATCATACCAAAAGTTATCCCAGGACACTTTACCGATAGAATAGGTCTAGACCACACTATTATTTACAGAAACCCAACAATTCCCCCAAGAGCATGCATTTGGTGCCACAGCACCAAGGAGAAACGTCCTTTAGACCGGCAGAAAGAAGAGAGAAGCTGGCTCTTGGTGTGTGGACTCTTAGAGTGAGTCCACACGTTGCATACGCTAACCTAACACAAACTAGTGGTCTCTGGGATCTCTTAGCAATGAGGACAATCAGCTCCTGCTGCTGCAGACCGTAGCTCATGAACCACCGTTACTAGCCAAAACTATTTGGAAAAAGTCATTAGGTTCAGTGCATAGTCAGTTATTCAGTATATCAGTGTTGATCGAAACTGTTAAACCCTCTTGATAGTGATGGGAACACGTAAAAGGTATTAAAATAAGGCTACAAATGAACCGAGTAGTCCACTTCCTGTTTGTCGCTTATACAAAAAACACAAATGTGTGTTTATCATAACAATAGAAAAGATAAATGGAGAGAAGAGTTTCCCCTCAGAAGAGAAATCTGAGTCAGCAGTTATCTGCTCTCTTGCAGACATAGAAGAAGCCTTTCATGGTGAAAGGGGGGCTAGTGCAGAGAAATACAAGCCTGCAATCTGGGTCAGCACCTTTTCAATGTTTATCAATGACTATCATTCACATTTGGCACAGCGCGTAGAAAATCTAACAGACCTAACCCATATTGCTTCATACATGAACTCCCCGCTCTGAAACAATGACATGTGTCAGGTCCACATGCAGGAGCGGGAGTGTGACAAGCAGCTACTGATAGGCAGAGCACTGCAGGAGCAGGCAGCACTGACAGTAGACTGATCATGTCAAAAAGGCTCAGTAGCTGCTGGCACAGCACACAGTGGAGCAAACAATGTCAACACTTTAAGGAAACATGTATACTGATTAGCAGCACCCCCCTTTTTATACCTACATGTCATATTCCAGTGGGTCAGTATCAGTGTTAGACCCCTGTTCCCATTTGTCGATACACTCTGTCTGTTAGGGATATGCTTCTTCTTGTACCTACCAATACAAGGCTAAGGTGCAGCACCCAAGTCACATGAATGTAAAATCAATGTGAGCATCAAAACTAACTACTGACTTTACTCAGATCGAGGCCTAATGATTGTAGTTGAAACCGATGGGCTTCTTTAGCAATTTGTGTCTTTCAGCTTTTTGAGTGTTATTTATTTATGATGTGCCCTAGCTTTTCCAAGGTTTTAGACACAGATATGGTAATCATAATGGTCGAAAATTATGTGATTTGAAAAACTTAACATTTTCTTGAGGGTGGACCCCTAAACGCCCTGGCAAATACATCCACCTAAGTCTTCCACAACGCCAGTGAAAACCCTGTAAACCTTTTTTACCAGCACAACAACTTGGACACCGATGATATATCACTAAGTGCTGACTCCCAGAGCTTTTTCACTGCTGTCAGCTGCTGTGAGCTGGCTTTCAACCAAATATGATTGAAAGCCAGCCATACCTTTGTAATAGCCTTAGTAACTGTCTGATGTATCTGCATCAGGAGCTACCACGTCATTTTGCGGTCATTTTATAGTGTCTTATCATAGAAGACGCCAATCAAACAAATTCCTCCTAACAAGATGGATAACAAGGCCCGTCATTACATTGATGTCTAGTCCATAGCTGAAGCCTTACATGTAATTACTTCATATCTATCTCAACAGACCTTCTGTAAACCCGTCTACCAAGTCTGCATGGCTGACATCATCTGTGTAACTGCCTCTTCAAGGGATTTCCTTGAGTTGGAATGAGAGGCACGATTTAAACAGCCGCACAAATCCAATCACACTCTGGAGTGTTAAAGATTAAACTTTTAATGTGTAACTAGGCAAAGCCACCTAAACCTAAGTACCAAGAATGCAAAGAGCTGGAGTAAACACAATGTATTGGGAGAGGATTAAGAACAGGAGTATGGATAAACATGTGGACTGATATCAGCAGACCAACATGATGTCACCTTTGTCCACAAGACACTGCCCACACCCGTTAGGTTGTCAGTAGGCATTGTTTGTAATCCCTGTGACCACAACGCTCAAAAATCAGTGTTTCGACACTGACACAGCATTTATTCCTACAGGATTACACAACAGTCCTATTTCTCACCGCCTGCCTTTCTCCCTTGGTGCTGCAGAGCACTTGTGGGTGTGTGCCAACTGGTTTGGTAAAGGGACTTTAGAGGAGGAATACAACCATGGCTACCTTTCCCACATGGCTGCTGCCTGGCAGGAAAACAACTTTCAGTTTCACTGTACACACTGATCTCTTGCCACCACTGCCATGACAAGCCAAGCCAGGCCAAGCCAGGCCAATCTGCCACATCCCAACAACAAAATGGTTTCAACAGATGATATGGGACTTGAGGCTCCTGAGTGTGACAGCTGAGAGCCTGTGCCTCAGAGGCCGACTGATCAGTCTCAGAAACAAATGCACAACCTGTAAGCAAGGTATGAGGTCATGGATAGAGATTTGGTATTCATTGTATGACAATGCATGTCTGTTATGATCATACAGTCCGAGAACGGGCTTGGCATCACCCACATGACATGCCAAACAACACCCTTCAGTCAGTGACCCACAATGAGACTCCTTCAGCACAGATGACTTCAAATGTTTGCCAGACGTTTGTCGTATAGTAGCTAATGTGTAGAGCAGCTGTTCCCAGGCTGTCGCCCAGCAATGAAGACACAGACACGGCTGTAGAGGCAAGATGCATCCCAAAGACAAGCCCGTCACTCACCAGCTGTCCTCGTCTTCGTTTAGACAATCCATGTCTTCGAGATCTAAGATTTCCACTTCGTCTAGGATTGATGTTTCCCCTTCGTCTGTAAAACCCCCGATGCTGTCTGAATAAAGTGAGTTCATACTCGAAACAGAGGCGGTAGCCGATGCCCCCTCATATTCATACGGCCTCCTGAAACTGATACCGTCGTAAGACAGTCTAGGGCTCAAACCGCGGGTATTCTCCAACAGCCCACCGTAGCCGCCCGTTCCGGCGAACCCCACCCCAGTGAAGCCGGCCAGACCGGCTGACATCCCCGCTGTAAGAGACGACGGGTCGTATCCGTCGCTGAGGGGTCTGTGGTTCCCTGACATCGCTCCAGACGAGGACAACATCGTAGACCGAGTCCGAAGCTGCTCATTTTGCTGTTCGAGTTTCTTCACCAAGTCCTGGAGCTTACGCACCTCCAGGTCCGCGTTGATGTTGGAGTTGATATCCTCCATAGCGGCTCCTCAGCCCTGCGAAAATAGGTGGTGGTCGGTGGTATTTTTAGTCGTTTCTCTGCCGACAGTCTCTTTGTTTTTGTTTACTTCACTAATATCTACGTGTTCAAAAAAGACACTTTAATGTTTAACTGACTTAAAAAGATCAACAACGTCATCTTCTCCGGTTAATCGCGGTTCCGCGCAGGGTCGAGGCCATTTTCATAATACTCGTCACCAACTGTGTGAAAGACCAACAGGCGGCGGCTGAAACGTCACTACGTTCAACATCGGGAGCGAGCACGTAACCAACACTTATTTGAACATGCATGAATGACTACTAAAAATTGCATGTATCATTATTTTGCTACAGAAAAGTCGTATTTACATATGCATTAAGTTGGTTCGGGATTAATCTATTTGATTGGTAACCAAATAATTTGTAATCTACTCAACTATTTTTAAATTATCAATTTATGAATTAACCTTTGCCTAAAGGAATACAATGCTGATCCAATTCATACCTACAAGAAGATATAAAGTGAATGGCATGGTGACACAAATTATCAATAACTCAAAATGTACAGTACTCTAAAAAAGAAGTAAATTTTGAGACAAAATAGTCAACAAAACAAATATAAACACAACCCTGTTTATTGCCATATACAAACATTATACATATTTTGGGATGTTATAAAAAGATCTATTGCAACAAACAAAAAATACTACTTATTATTATTTATTTACGTAGCGTGTTTCTGTGTCTCAGTCTTAAGAGAGTTCCAGGGCCTCCTCTGACTCCAGATGCTCCTCAGTTTTTTTAACCTCATCTCCCCCTCCTTGCTTTCCAGCCTCATCTTTATCCTCCACATTCTCCTCTCCCTGCCCCTCGCTGGTCATAGTAGTGTCCAGCCCATCCTGGTCAGCACTGGCGTTCTGTGAATCACCTCCTTCTTCATCTTCATCTTCTACATCCATCTCCAAAACCCGAATGTGCCTGAGATTGGCACTTAGCTGCCAGGAGAGAAACAAATAAATCTTAGGAGACAGTCCACTACATTTGTTCACTGGCTGGGAAATGTGAGAACACATGAAAATAGATCATCTGACCTTACTGATCCTTGGTACAAATACAGCATAGGAATATTACAATACAGTTCATTCAGAAAATAAACTAAAATCCAGAACACACTAAATACAATCGTTAGTGCTAAATATATCATTTAACTTACCACACAGGCCACTTTGCGGATTCCATTGACAGCTACAAATTGAGCCTTCATGTTTTCCATTTCACGCCACTGATTCCCCATCACCAGGCCTTGGCATGGGATGACACTGCTCTGCTGGTCCAACCTAACCACACGGGTGACATATTGAGCCAATAGGTGCAAAAGCAACCGCCATAAGCTTTCATTTGTCCCTACATCTATAGTACTACTGAACAACCAACCAGTCCAGTCCTCATCTCTATAATACTGTGCTGGCTGTAACCTATGTAACCTGTGTAATTTTACTCTCCATATGCTATTTCTTGTTTTCTTTTATTTGTTCAATACCCTTACTACACGTAAATTATTTTATAATGGGGCACATGCAATACTCTACTATATCAGGGCCTGTGCAATAGCCTCTCAAATAGTAGATGATCTGTATCTATTAATGTATTTTCTTCTCCTAAAGTACACTGTTGTCTTGTTATGTATAGTCTGTTACAAACTGTATGATTGATAACTAATGCATGTTTTTGTATGCAGCTATTGTCATCACTTCTTTCCCAACAACACATTTACTACAAGACAATAAAGTTTATGTTATATTACATATGCAGCATCTGATGCCTCTTCTCTGCTGTCCTTAGAGGATTGATCAAGCTTAATTATAGTACGACATTGTAAAAATACTTTTAATCCAACCATACCTCAGGTTAGGCTCCCAGCTGAATTCAGTCTCACAGTTCAGGACTGAAGCCAGAGGAAGCTGTGCCAGCACACGCCTTTTGTTTTCTTCTTCTGATCCTTGCAAGACCACAGTTAGCATTTCATCGTCATAGAAACGAGCATCCAGGCAGCTGTATACATAATTAGTCCTGCAAAAGAAGAATAATGGCAATCATGGTAGCAACACAACCAGTAGCTGAGTAACGACTTTGCTTTTAAGTCGGTTTTAACAAATCAATTGTCAGGAAAGGGAGGCACTGACTGGGCTGCAGCATTATCATCGTCTGCATTGTCAAGATGCTGGCTGAGGTCAATGGACATGACACTGTTGGGGATATGTCTGTGTGGGGAAAGCAAATAGGGTTAAAAACAGATAAATGCCCAAAGAAACTCACCCACAATCAACCCACACATGTACCTGTTTGGGTCTGTTGCTTTCCGTAACAGGTAGAGCTTGCAGGGTGAAATCTCCGGCATACAGAACACAACATTATGCATTTTGGCTTTCTTGTCATTCCACCTGTAGAAATGCAACCAAGAAATATTAATACAAACCCCTATCACCACATAGACAATTAGGAAATGGTTTGTGTTTTACGTACAAAGATGGGAGTTCAAAAAGTTGTGGAGTGTTTTCCGAGCTGGAAAGAAAATGTAGAGAAACAAATAAATACAATTTTAAGTCACATTAATTTATTCATATTTCAAATAACATGGATTATTAAGAGAGACATAAGAGCATACCTTTCTGGCACAGTGTACAGGGGCAAAAAGACGGCCTGTTTTACAGACCTCCCAATTACTTCCTGCGTACAGATTACAAACGATAAATAAGCAACGTGTAAAATGAAAGAATAAGTCAAAAAAATAATATCAAACATATGTTAATTTGCATTTACCAAATAACTGTATTTTAGCTACTGTATGTGTTCAAAAAATGGGCAAAAACGTTCCTACTCCTGAAGCGTACTGTATCTTGAAGTAACATTTTCAGAGTGTTAAATTCCAGACTCTGTCAGTGAGGGTCCCTGATGTTTGGAACCAAATGCTTCATTGTACTGGTGGATAAGAAAAAGATGAGAAAAACTCACTGCAGGTTCCTGTAGACACTGCACGATCACATTCTCCATCATCCTCTTGACAAAGTGCAAAGACTTTTGGGGAAATGAAGGGAACAGCAAAGGGCTCTCTAGATAAACCAGCCAACACATTCTCTGTTAGTTACGGCAACGGTATCTGAAATAAAACCAACACTCAAACTAATTGAGAGACCAGCAGTTTGTCACCAAACAAGTTATTTCACCTCATTCCAACATGTACAAATTAGTTACAACACTACTAATTAATAACAGTCAAGCTCATAGATCACCCTTGAGGTGCGTGCTCTCCTGTAAGAACTTCAGCCACTGGTTTCCCTTTGTGTTGGGCGGAGACACAAGGTCCTCGTCCTCATCCTTCAGGTACTGTAGGTCCACATGAAAGAGAAACCAGCGTGTTGAAAGACAGCAGCTCCATTCAAAAACACTTGCAGGTATGGAACACAAAACCACTCACCTGACCAACTCGTTCTACATTGAAGTACTTCCCTTTACGATCAAAGAGCTCCTCATTCTGTTAAACCAGAAGACAGTTAACCTTGGTTTATAAAACGCTATAAAAATATTGAATATAAGAGTTAAATTGTCATCACAGTGCCATTACGCTGACCTCACCTCACTGAAATGCTCAGCCAGGAAGTCAGCAACAAAGGCAATGTCCTTCTGAGTCATCTAAGGCATCAACCGACATTAAAATTATTTATTTATTATTTTTTACTCATTATTTAGGACTCTCATATCTCTCTCTCCCTCCAACTCACCTTGTTGAGTTCTGGTGGAACGTGCTCCTCACACATTCTTAGCATGGCTGTGGGGAAACAAAACATGTAGCAAAATATTATTAAAACATTATTTTTTACAAACTAGGGCATGTCAAAATGCAGGAATGTGCACAAATATAAATGTTATATCAGGATCAACAAGTTTAACTACTGCACATGTCTTTGACGAAGAATATTTTAGCCTTACCTACATACAACCACCGAAAAAAGGCTTTAAAGTTTTTCATACTCTTGTCAATCACCCTAAAGGACAAAATGAAAGCAGTGAAAAAAGGCAACAAAACAGCAGCAGGTACACAATTAACACAAAATATAGTCTATATCCACGACGTTCCACTTCCAGGATTGCTAGAGAGCGGTCAGAAATTCCACCAGATTTCACTCTTTTTGGCCGGATGTCCGTCCCCTTCCTCTTTCTTTGTGTTGGTGTTCTAACCTCTGGTGGATACCGGAGGACTATGGTTACCTGGTCCTCAGATCTCTGCAGGGTAAATCCAGACAGCTAGCTAGACTATCTGTCCAATCTGAGGACTATGGTTACCTGGTCCTCAGATCTCTGCAGGGTAAATCCAGACAGCTAGCTAGACTATCTGTCCAATCTGAGGACTATGGTTACCTGGTCCTCAGATCTCTGCAGGGTAAATCCAGACAGCTAGCTAGACTATCTGTCCAATCTGAGGACTATGGTTACCTGGTCCTCAGATCTCTGCAGGGTAAATCCAGACAGCTAGCCAGACTATCTGTCAAATCGGAGTTTTCTGTTAACGATTAAAACTACTTCTGAACGTACACACGTTCCACCAAAACAAGTTCCTTCCTAAGACCATTTATCAGAGGGACCGGGGCTCCGTCTGGCACTTAGCACCGCCCAAGAAGATTGTGATTGGTTTAAAGAAATGTCAAGAAACCAGAGCACAATTTTCTCCCATCCCAGAATGCTGTTTGGACTAGCAAGACCCTCCTCCGCAGAGCTGTAAAGGAAGGTCTGGCAATGCGAGACTGCACAAAATATAACATGCAAATGCCACAAAAAACTAGTTCAATCAAAAATATAATTGAACTCACTGCAGAAGCTCGTTGGCTTTCAGAGAAAATGAACCCACAGCTGTGATGGCACCTGTGAACATAAAACACACATGTGGCTGTTGATGATTAAAAAGCTTAACATTTTTTTCCTGTTGGTGCAGGTTGGGGATACAGTACCTTCTATAGCTGCTGAATCCAGACCAAGGGACTCAAACTTTTGTTTCCAGAGGGACATGCCTTTCACCTCGCTGAGGTGATACAACAGAGCCTCAGAGCCACTGCAGCGAGCCAAATGGGGGGGGCGGGGGACACAGTTTAACAGCAAAATCTCAGATAATAGCAGGCAGCACCGAGGAAAAGTGAAAGGCTGAAATTACCTTTGGAGGTGGCTAATCACTAGCTTCTGGATGCTGGAGTAGGAGGACTCAATGGACTGGCCAAGTTTCTTTAGGCCCTATGGTGAAAATAGAATAAAACTAAAAAACTAAAACAAGATGTGGTTTTCAGTTAAGAATCTTATCTGGTCTGCATATAAACTCCCAAGTTTGAACTCTAAAAAAAGGCAGCATTTACACATCTTACTCTCACCTTGACGGTCAGCTGGTTCATGAGAAGAGCCTGTAGTTCAGGGCTACGTGAAAGCAGAGAGCCAACGGTAAGAAACATTAGAATCCTCCCTACCGTCACATTTAACCAGCCCAACACATTTGCTACCACCTACAGGACATTGGAAATAATACAACATGACACAGAGCAAATACTTCTAACAGAAATTCAAATTGAATCCTTAAAAGCACCATGGTGGCCCAATGGTTAACCCTGTGGCCTCACAGCAAGAAGGTTCTGGGTTTGAATCCAGGTGTGGAGTTTGTATGTTGTTGTATGTGTTTTCTCTGGATGCTCCGGTTTCCCCCACCATAAAAAAACATGTACTAGGTTCTCCGGTGGACCCAGTGATTATCTGCTCAGATCTGTAGTTGGTGGATGGGTTAAATGCAGACAATGAATTTCGATAAATGTACGTTTATGTGACAATATAGTACCTTTACTTTTATTACTCTCTCCTGGATATCCATGGATTATGTGTCATTGTCTTAACTGTTTCCCTGTTACTTGTGAAATATCTATGCTGTGAGCACATGTAAATGAAAGGTCCATGTAAGGTCCTATTTAGTACTTATTTTTATGCATCATTTCATCCAGTATTTGTCTAAGGGGGTTGCTGTCATGTGTGTTTTTTTCTTTTTTTGTGGTCTGTTCTATAAATAAAAAAAAAAAAAAAAAGAAATTGTCTTTTCTCACCTTGACTGTCCCCACAGCAAAAGTTCCAGAAACTCATCCTGGACCTGAGTGCTTGTGTTCTTTTCCTACAGACAAAGAGGAATCGGACAAACTAAAACCTAAACTGTACATTTACTACCACTTAACAAGTAAACTGCTGATTTATTCTCTGCTGTCTCAGCTGGCTGCTGTGAGTGCTGACACCGTCTCGCTCTCTCAAGTACACACTAAGCACTGAGCTAGAGCTGGGCGATATGGAGAAATTCAAATATCATGATATTTTGGACCATACACGTCAACATCAATACTGTAGGGTAGGGCTGGGCAATATATCAATGTTGTTTCGATATCGCGATACAAGACTAGATATCTTCTTAGATTTTCGATATGTCATAATATTAATAAGTGTCGTCTTTACCTGGTTTTACAGGCTGCATTACAGTAAAATTATGTCATTTTCTGAACTTACCAGAATGTTCTAGCTGTTCTATTATTTACCTTTACCCACTAAGTCATTAAATCATTTCTGGAGAATATTTATCAAAAATCTCACTGTGTAAATAACATTTTGTTAAAGCACCAATAGACTACAATATCCGCGCAATATCAACATTGAGGTATTTGGTCAAGAATTTTGTGATATTTGATTTTCCCTATACTGCCCAGCCCTACTGTAGGGTTGACCATTGGAGCTTTCACAAAATATTTACACAATGAGATTTTTGACAAATACTCTACAGTAATACAATTACTAAGTGGGTAAAGGCAAAGAATAAAACAGTCTAGTAAATTCAGAAAATTACATCACTTTATTGTAATGCAGCCTTTAAAAACTGGAAAAAAAGAACCCTTATACCATATAACGATATAATGATATCCAAAATCTAAGAGGATATCTAACCTGTAATCACAATATCGATATATTGCCCCCCCTACACTGAGCTGTTCCTTAAAGGTGCTTCCACAGTCCTATAACAACAAAGACATCCTGCCAGAGCTTCCTGTATTTGGTACGAAATTCCGATCCAAAAAATACGTTCACACTAAAAACAACCCGGATCATGGTTCAGCTTGATCCGGGCCAAGACCACCTCTTTTAGGTCCGGACCAACAGCCTGAAATTTGGTCCAGAACTTGGTCCGGGAGAAGTTTCAAACCTTTAAATTGGGTTTGGATCAAAGTGACATGTCCAAATGTGTGGACCTAACGAGCTAGGTGTGAAAACCCCCTTAGACTACAAACCACGACTTCTTACCTGAACAAACTTAGTGAGTCGAAGATCCATCTGCATGAGTATGTCCTCCCAAGCTTCACACATGCATGTGAGTGAGAGGTGCAGGTACTGCAGCAGGGTAGAGATGTGGGTGAACTTGCGTGCCATCCTGGTTACCTCAGGCAGACAGTCTGACAACAACCCTGTGTCTAGCTGGACGACAAAGAAAAAAGAATCAAATATAAATTGTATGTTTGAGCAGAGATGAGGACAAGAAGAAAAAGCAAGTTTACAAGAAATGGAGGAAGCCAAATTGTCACCTGAATGTAGCAGATCTGTGGGTTACTGTCAGCAGACCGGACGTCTGTGATGACAGACAAAGACTTGAGATCACTGGACAGACTCAGGCTGCGACAGGTTCCTGATACCTGGAAAGTGTCACCACATTAAAGAGTTCAATCAACTAAATGTATTGTTATAGCCAAGGGATATGAGCTTTAGAGGTTTAATATTTAATATTTTTTAAATTTTGTCCTTTTTTTATGTTTAATCAGTCAATTCTGCACTTCCGGTCAAATTTCTGCAGTCTAAACTTGATGAATGGATTATTTCTGAGGTAAAGACAGACCGCTCTTAGGAGTTACCGGAGGGCCTTACCCCTGTTAGAGTGGCAATTTTGTACATCCCATAGGCATAAAGCTCCACAAAGCCAGAGTCTCCTCCAAGAACAAGTATGTTCAGCCTGCATGGAAACAAAAACAGGGTAATGAAATATTATCCAGTCCAACCGAAAAAAGAACACTGCATTAAAAAGACTCAGACGTTGTTTTTCAGTGTGTTGCTTAAACGTGAGGCCTAATTTACCTGACTTCTCCCATCAGATTCAATATCTCATCAGACTTTTCCTCACTGTAACACAGATAGATAAACACATATGACTGTTATCACAAGCAAAACATACAGCTGATATTGGACTTAAGAGTTATGAAATAAAATACTGTCCTACCTAAAGATCTTTGAAGTTGTGCTATAGCTGGGGGAAAACAAGAGTTGCAATCAAATCTTAATAAATCCAGGTGTTGCTCTCGTATAATCTGATGTGCAGTTAGTGCTAGTAGTACCTCTTGGGAAGTGTTGGTAATTTGGGAAGAAAAAGTTTGGATTCATCCTCCGAGTTGTAGAAGGAGCTGAGGGCACTGAAACACAAACAAAAGACAAACACATTAACATTAATCTAGAAAATCAGACGTCCTTTGTGCTACTGAATCAAACCCTTATCCTCGTGCATACCTGCTCTCCTCCGTCACCTCCATCCAGTGCATGCAGGTCACAGGGCTCTGCATTGGAAACACGTGGAGGATCTCTGCTTTCTCAACCCCACACAGGACCACCTGCTTTGTGTCTCTGAGGCTGAAAGCTAAAACTGGGGATTAAAGAGAGAAGTTTAACTTTTTCATGTTACCATCAACAAGCAGGTGACTATAAAACACAAAGAGGTAAAAAAAAGTAATTCCTTACTTTTGCCATCAGGTCGCCAGGCAAGTGCAGTGATGTCCTTCCCAGTATACTCACTGGGTGGTAAACTCCAAACACGCTGAAAACTAGCCAAGCGATGGAGCAACAACTAGGGACAAACCATGAAATTACAAACCACAAGAGAGACCAAGAAGGCATGTTTCAGGGTAACAAAAAAAGGATTCTGCCTACCTCTCCTGTTGTGTTGGCCAGAGCAATAAGATCCCTTTTGGGAGACCATGCCATGCACAGTACCGGGTTAGGAAGCTGCTTCTCTCCCACTTGCCGAAAGGCAGGCATGTTGTGGGCTGGAAAATGTTAAGGTGTCAATAAATAATAATTTGGACGGTTAACTAAAATAAATGTATGAATAATGTGTGATAATGAAATCCTGTTTTTGGGGCCCGAGAAAAAACACAGCTGAGCATTTGTCCTTAAGTGTAACGTTAACGTTTTTTATTACATTTATTAATCGTTTGAGCAATTTTTCAATAACACACATTTGAGAGTTTTCTTAATGTTGTAAGATTGTAAATTTGCTATTTTGTACTGTGTTGAACAAAATCTGCAAAATGCAATTAGCGTGTAACGAAAGTGTGTAGCAGGTGAGTAACGTTAGCGACATAACGTTAACTAACAATATAATAATAATGATCTACATAACGTTATGTCAACATTAGCGATGATTAATGCTCCCTCACCGTTACGAGTTGACAGTTGGAAGCTAATAGCTATGCTAGCAGGTTTGCTAGCAAGCCGACAAAGCTAATGTAGAGAAACTCCCGTGGCTAAGTTCACCACGCTGAGCCTCACAGACGGCGGCATAATAACTGCAACATACCGTTGTGAAATATAAAAGCGTCAAACACACTCTGCTCAGCCTCGCGAAACAGACATGAACGTTTTCTTCTTGATGTTTTCACAATTACGCGGACAGCGCCATATTTTCCCTGTGACCAATCATTGAGGAGCAACGGGAGGCGGGAGAAGACAAAATTACTCATAGGGAAAAACGCAATTTGTAAATGGTTGAATACATGGTCAAATACATCCTGTTGTAATTGTATATTTTTACAATATGATTTTGTTTTTTGTGTGTATTTGTGTTTATATAGGTTCTTTATGTGTACGGTTTTTTATTTTATGTAATGTGTTTTTTTGTTTGTTTTTGCTCTGTATTGTATGTAATCTATTTATTGTTGATGAATAAAATGTAATAATATCATCAAATAATACATTTACGTATATATTATTTATTAGATAAAATTAAAAATATATATATACTGTACGTATATATTATTTTATTGTATAAAATAAAATAAAAAAAAACTACAATAACACTTAAGTTAAACAACATTTTAAGCAACAATCAAATTGAATGTCTCTGACACATGAACAACTGTTTTACTTAAATGTACTAATATTATCTAAACCATGGTTCTGATTATAATTACTTTACTTGTTAGAAAAAAAGAAACAGATGTAACGTTACAGTCAGGCCTCTCATTACACTTGACTTCCTGCTATTCTCCTGTTGACTACTGAGACCTAGTGGGATGCAGCTTCTGACAAGAATAACACAACCACACATTTCAGTAAGAAATCCTACAACAAAATACAGGTTATAGACAAAGTAATTATGTTTTTTGATTTAAAAAAATAGGGGGGGCTAATATTTCCCTGTCTCCTCAAATACCCAGTGCAAATTTAACGTTTCACTCGAAACGTCATTATTACTGAAGAAGTCATTTTAGCATTTTTGTCACTGTATTCATGTTTCATTTCATTTTTCTTGTGCTAACCCTATTTTATAGTAAACCACACGGAGATGACAGTTGACGTGAGTGTAATAAAAAATAAAAAGTATTTTCCACACTCTAGTGGCTACTTTTAAAGTTTTGTATTAAAGTGCAAAAAGTGATTTTGTTAGCTTTACTATAACTTTATTTAGCCACTGCGCCTAAATGCTAATGCGTTTTTGTGAGATTGCGTTTTGAAGTCTTTTATGTATTTATGGTATTGTCTTTTGTGACATTTATTTAAAGATTTGTTTACCAATGTTAAAACATTTAGTCCTTGTCGCTTTGGGTCTAGAAGACCGCTTAAAATAAAACGTATTAATATTATTATTAGTAGAAGTAGTAGTAGTAGTATTACATGTAGGCTACCGAAGCCTCAGTTGCACAGTCTTGTTGATTCAGATTATCTGGTATATTCTTGGTATAATCCAGATATTGTGTGTAGTGTGATGCTATGATATGCCTATAAAGCAAGCAATGCAGTGATGCCAAATGTGAAAGAAATTCTCTGGAGCTTCTAGCTATATTTTCAAAAACTATAGAGAAATACTGTACAGGCCACAGTGTTCACATAATCTCTGATAAGGAATAGTGTTGTGGTGGCACATAGTGTAAGGAGTGCTGGAAATGTTCCAGTAGGCTACTATTTTTACATAGATCACAGCAGAGTGCAAGTATGCATGTTATAGAAGTCACCACTAAATAATGCAGTTATTTTTAAGTGGTAGCCTACTTTAGTATCAGTTATTATTAATTGGGTATGGAGACAAGCAAGTAGAATATTAGAAGATAACTGATTAGCTGGTTAGGTGTGTGTGTGTGTGTGTGTGTGTGTGTGTGTGTGTGTGTGTGTGTGTGTGTATGTGTGTGTGACTAGATAGTTATTACAGTGGAAATTCCTCCCGAACCTGTCACTGGCACTTACTGTAATCAGTAGATTGATGAAGAACCAGAATAGCTCTAAGAGCACAAAATGTGATAGCGGCCTAGAAATAGCCCAAGTGAGTCTGCATGGTCCTCGACTGTCTTTGCCCTTCTAACCCACTGTTTTGTCTTTAGTCCAGTCTAACTCAGACAGTTTAAAATGCTACGGAGATCTGCCTGAATTGAATCTTTATCTACTGTTAGCAGCATTGACCAAACCCAGTGCTGAACCTGTAAGTCAGCACTAGTCTTTGCTGAATCCTCCCAGACCTATTTAACAATAACTTCCCCATAGCTAAAACACATAAGTGGGTGGTGTGGGGTCATTGCGTCCACTCAGCTGGACACAGTGGCAACACTGCCAAGCTGCTGTCACTTCACTGTGTCTGATTAGAAGTCTTTACTAGACAAACCATAACTCATCCAGAAAATGACATATTCAGCAGGATTTTTATTATCTAGTCATTCTTCAAACCAAAGTGACCAATGCACAATGAGCGCTTCTGAATTTTGCATGAACCCCTGTTGTTACACATGCATGTGTGTATGTCAAATATTACAGGCGTATGTGTGTGTGTGTCAAATATTACACGGGGCACTATTTTTCTGTGTTTACTGTGTTTGATTAATAAAAAAACTTGTTCTGTAAAAATGTCATCACTACCTTCTGTTCCCCTGGACTACCTTAACACTCTCTCTTCTTGCCAATATTCTAGCTGTGAAACCTGAGCCACCGGCCAAATATAGCCCCACACAGTGAGCCACCAGAGACCGGGACAGATGGGACAGCAGGCCACTGCAGAGGCAGTACGCAATTGGACCCTGAACCTGAGAGATCCTCTCTGACCAATAACGCTGCTCTTCTGGAAAGAGACGCTTGTTTTTGGCTGTTTAAGCAAGACAAACCTAGAACCACGAAACCGGGAGAAAGTGTTAGGACAAATAAACCTACTTCAAGGTAAGTTTAGCTCTGTTTTGTTGATACTCAACAGTACTTTATGGTTTGGTTCTTAATTTAATTCATAATGTATCAAATAGTATGCTCTAAATCATTTAATGTAACAGTACAGCTGTTTTACATGTAGTCTTTATATACATAATCAGTCAAACTCAAACATGGCATTATCTTCTCAATGCTGATTAATTCTCATTTTAATTATGTATTTGTATTCAATATAACAACATATCAGTCTCAGTGTTTAAAATTTCCCTCATTCATATTTAATAAGCACTGCACTTGTTGTTATTGTTCTCTTCAGATGATGGAACGTTTTCATGACTTGTCTGTTTAATGCGCGGGCCCAGTGACTGTCAGTGGATGTGTGTGTGTGTGTGTGTCCAGTTGTACCTGTGTGCGTTGGAAGGTAGCGACTGAGTTTCAGGGACCTCTCTTCTGAGCTCAGGGTGGGTGGGGCTGCACTGCTGCTGTGAAACATAGCCCAGGGGATTAAAAATAACAACAGCTGGTCTTCAGGACGCCATGAGGCTCTGAGTGGCTCACTGCCTCGTGTATGTGTCTTCACCAACAGCTTCACCCTCCATCAAGAGTCAGAGCTCATAGAGATCAGAGATGAAAACCCCTTTTAAACTGCATGGGACCTATTTTACATCTGAGTCCAAATGTGTAAACTAATACGTAAGGATGCATCAGGTGACATGAATGTAAAGGACATACAGTGTGTGTTGTTGTGCACATTTAATTTGTTTGAAGATACTCATGGCCTCTGTGTGGAGTTTCTCCATCACTTGTTTTCTTTGTGATAAATTTTTTTTTTTTTTTTTACATATTTAAAAAATGAACAGTGACGATTACAAACAATACACTGAAACTAGAATGCGTCTCAGGGCCAACAAAAAAATAATAATATATAACAAAATTTTTACAAATAAAAATTAAACAGAGGAAAGATGGGAGGGAGGGAGACAAAACAACACATGCAGAAACGGACACACACACACAGACAGGCACTTATTAACAAAATGGTTGTAGTTTGGAAAAATGTTAGAGATTTATGGTATGAACATATCAACTTTTACAATTTAGGTGAGTACATAAGTTCAAAGAATAAACAGAAAAAAAATACATATATTCTGTGTATTGTTGGACGTGGCCTTGTGCAATAACTTGTTTGATGCAACTGATTACTCATAAAACAACCTTTGGATCCATTGGGAATGACAATAATTTGTTTTAGCTGTAACTGTTAAACAACCAATCTGTTAATGTGGAGTAAAACAAGACTCAAGTAAGTACAACAAAGAACAGAGTGATGAGGTAAAATATCCTGACAGAAGCATAGCGTGGAAGAAATGCCAGCCATGTCACTATGACCTTAGTAAAGGCCTTTGCTAATACCCACCAACTGCATCCAGACAACACCGGCCTGAGTCATCCTGCCAGCTATGGCTGCAGAGCAAATGAGCCACTACACTTCACTCCTACTGTAACTGTTGTGTCCCTTTCTAATGATAGTGGCCTCATGCACTTTATAAACTCAACTGTCTACAGTGTAAATATGTGTCATTTGCTGGTTAATGACTGCTGATGTGTGTTTCAGGATGCAGGACGGGAGTTGGAATCAGCCACTCCCCATCTCTCTGCTAATAAAGGACCCGGCAGGAGGCGGGACTTTGGAGGGCGATGGGGGGGTGTTTTCTGAGGCCTCCTCTGATGGGGAATTCTACCTGGACTCAGTGACAGAGCGGGATTCTGGAGATGGGGACTTTGCAGATCTTACTGCCTTCTTGAGTGCAGAAGAGATTCATCGTAGCCTGGACCTGGCCCTGGAGGCCTTTGGTGACACATTTGAATCTGAAGATCTAGGACCCTCTAATCCAACATCCCAGGAGCAGGCTCTCCAACAGGTCCCCTCCCTTCCTGTGCCCCCCCAGACTACTGAAAACCTCACCACAAGCCCAAACCTGCAGGACCAGACCAAAGCCCCCTGCCCAGAGGACTCTTCCAGCCACAACGCCAACCTCAGCAAACCCGTACAGGTGTCCTGTGAGGCTCCAGCCTCTGCTGAGAAGGTTGTCCGCCACAAACCCATCCAGCCGGTTTATAAGCAGGATAAACCCAGGCTGGTTCATGAAGGCCTGGAGCTGAATGATCGGGCAGCTTCTGCCACAGAGTTCTGTAGCCGAGCTGCGACGTTCATCGAGGAGCTGTCATCCATCTTCAAAGGTTCTGCTCATTTGGAGCAGCAGGTGGAGGAGGACTCCTCCTCTCCTGATAGTGGCTACCTAACTCCAAGGAGTAGGCGACCAGTCCCTCAGGGCTCAGTCTCTGCTCCCTCTCTGCCTCCTTGCCAGCCAGAGGAGACACAGTACAGCCAGCCCGCCATCATCCCGCAGCCTCAGCCTGGAGTGGCAGCTTCTGCAAGGCACCAACACTCTGGAGCTCCAACCGCACACGGACCGCTGTCTCCTCCCTGCTTCCTTCAAAAGCTGAAGAGTCAGGAGGTGGCAGAAGGAAACCCCATTCGTCTGGAATGCAGAGTCGTAGGAAACCCCCTGCCACTCGTCAGGTAAGATTGACCTTGGTTGACAAAACAGTCTCACCACAACGTCCGTTAAAGGAGAATTCCAGTCGATTCCAACAGGTAGCTGTGTTGTAAATTTGGAGTGCTGTCGGTAGAGAGAAAAGTTAAAACAATCGGTGCTGTCTACACCATGTTCTCCTCCTGTCTATAATGGAGTGCAATGAACATTTCTAAGTGAACCCAAAACTTTTGATTGGTAGTGTATGTGGAGGCAAATAAAATCTAAAGTTCCTGCATGGCTAGATATAACTAGGGGAAAGTGAATAAATCTTTTTTTGTAATTTAAGTGAAATGACACTTTGTCGTTTTAAATGAAACATTGTTTTCTAGCAAGAACTTTGTTTTTTAACTGTTGAAGCAAAGGAATACACAGGCCAGGTAACATTAGAGGATGCTTTCAGAGTTTCAAGATATTGGATGAACATGATCCAAGAATGCGCTGACCTACAGTATATGAACAGACCTTTATATCCCAGTGTCAGTGATATTGACCAGACCAGGCATGAGGATTCAGCCTGGCCATTAGAGATAAGGTGAGAGAGATGGGAGGCTGCCAGGAGGTGAGAGTTACCCATGTGTTGACAAGTAGAGCACCTGGTTTTGGGTTTATGGGGACTTCCACTCTGTGTCCATTGGTATCTGTGCCAGTTCAAGGGACACAAGAGGGACACTGTCTAATTTATGCTTCGATGAACTGTTACTCCATTTCAAAGGATATCACTCCTTCCCCCTGGTTATTTGCACCAGTTCATCAGCTAACTAAAAATACACTCCTCTCTTGTTTCTAGATGTGTCCATCTCACAGCTCTGTCAACATGCCTGCTGTTTACTATAGAGACACACCTGTGCTAATTAAAGTTGCAATCTTTTTGAATGTGATGATTTCAGGGCTGTAAGGATGGTCTTTCTGTAGATGTGTGTCCTTTCCTCTCGATAGGTTAGCTTTCTGGCTCATTTTCATTGATCCTGGACCATACTGTCCATATTAACCTTTTTTAAAACTAATAAACCCTACTATTCAGAATAGCAATAGACCAGAATAACCAGAATAGCTCCTTCTGGTTGCAGCACTTCATTGCATCACTACATAATTAGAAATCAAGATGCCATTAAAGTTTGAATGTCTTTTGAAAACTTGCCATCTTACCTAGGATTTAAATGAATGTGCATTCAACCAGTTCATGTCTTGTCTGAGGTTTTAATTCTGGACCGTCCAAAGGATCTACTAGAGTTAAACAGGTTCACGTTCATGTGTTTGTATAATCAGGAAATATAAAGTCAGTGGCCCAGGACGTGCGTCTCCCCAGTAGGCTATGAGGGGCCTCTTCTGTGGCTGTATAAATAGTCTTCAGGCCAACAGGAGCCAGGCACAGGAATGCAGGCAATGCATTTTCAGTTACCAGGCTCTACATCTCTTCACACCTTCTTGGGGAATACGAAGGTAGCGTGTAGCATGTTAAACCACAGGGAAACAGGAGAGCCTAGACACTGTGACCATACTGATGTTACATAATAGAGAAAATTAATGGGAAGCTCAGAGAAGTGAAGTAGAAATATAAGAACTGTTGGTGAGGACTTTGCGTTTTCCCCCTATAATTTCATAATCATGTGCAATAATGTGCAGTTTACAAATGTCCCAAAAAGGTTATGATCTCTATGTTGTTAAAAGTGAACTCAGCTGTTGTTACAGAACTACTAGAACTGTCCGTGTAAATGATACACATGTGTGGTCTAGACCTACTCTATCTGTAGGTGTCTTGAGAGCTCTTGTTACAAATTGATACTATAAATAAAATTGAATTGAATTGAATTAAATGGAAGGATTTTTTAACCGAATGCACATTTGTGCAGAAGCTTTAGTAGTTTGACAGATTGTGTGTGTTAACCCTCATGTTGTTCCTATATCAATGTTTTTTTTAATTCCCCAAAATAACATGATTGATTCTTTGGCAAGTACAAATCTCTACTTTCATTAATTTTGGGGTGTCTTATTTATTTTTATAGCATTTGAAAAACAAATGGAAGTGTTTTTGAAATAGTATTGAGTAAAAGTTGACATATTCCAGTCTGTGATTATCATCAACATCCATTCCTTTAATTTTAGTCTAAATAATTCCTAATTTCTGCTTTTCTAACTCAAACATTAGGTATAATTTCCTATAAATGAGGTTTAATGACCATAAATTCCAAAAATAACTGTAAAACTAAAGTTAATAAGTTACGGTTACGTAGTGTTGAAAACGTCAAAAAAAGTGTTGATTTTCAATTTTGACGCGAAGACAACACAAGGGTTAAATTTACCAAAGATCATCCATGCATCCATGTTATTTTGGGGTATTTTGGTTGAAAGAAACTTTGGATTAAAAAACTTGGGTCAAATTTTCCCCCGAGGACAACACAAGGGTTAAGCTGCAGTGCCAGCTCTCTCAGCAGTTAGTATTGTTTGTGTGGTTAAAACATTGCTGTCATTTTCTGTGTTGGCTATTGATTGTGGACACTAGATGGCAGCAAATTATATATTAATCAAAACATAACGGAGCATCTTCAAGTTCTGGAAGCGTAAAAGATATCCACATCATAAGAAGTACAGTAACAGAAAGGGTTTATCTGCATCTGTCCTGAGATCTCAGATTAGCTGAAGGAGAAACCCAGAGTTAGTGCTTTCCTCTGCTGCAACCCTAGCTGTATAGGTTTTGATGAGTATACAGTAAAAAAACAAAAAAACAAGGCTTCTAAGGACCATGTCCCCCTCTACTCAGCTAAATAATTAAAGTAAAAAAAACACTATACTCCACTGAATTTCTTGATTTCTTGATTCACCTTTTCTTTTATTAAACTCACACATCTCATACTCATTTGTCTGAAATACCAGCATGCAGGGAAATAAAGCAGTTTGTCAGCTATGACTGACTGCATGTTGTGCATGTGTGTGCATATGGGTGTCTCATTTTTCTTGTGCATCTTGGTAGTTTGACCTATTTTCATTTTCTGGATGTTGCACTGGAAAGTGAACGGCTTCAACTTATCCTTAAAAGTTCGCTCTCTGTTATTTGTATGTGTGTAAAGCGTGCAGATGTGCGTGTGTCTTTTTTAAAATAGAATTTTCCAAAGGTTGAATTAAAATGCCTTATTTAATCTTCGATGGGCAGCACCTTTGATGCCGTTGCTAGTCCAAGCAGCTGCCACACACCTTCTCACCTCCTCATTCACTCAGGCTAATGAGTTGTTGCGGAGCTGAGGCCAGCATTTTGCACGGCCAGTGAAAGAGACATTCCTGGTGGTTGGGTGCTGGGCGCGGCCTTTCCGTGGTCAACCACAATTTGTCTCGGCCGGAGAGTCTTACGGTGCTGAGCGCCTGGTATTCTTCAATATGTCCTCATGCTCCTCTCACACAATGTTTTATGCAATGCTCTGTTTGTAATGATGCATCTCTTGTATTGGGATTTGTTTGTGTGTTATCCTTGTGGGAACCTCTCATTTTGGCCTTTCTTTAAATCTTCAAGGGGCTAGTTTTGGGTTAAGATTAGCTGTTGGCATGAGAGAATAGGGGAATGTATGCTGTTAGTGTAAAACTGTTGTGTGTGTGTGTGTGTGTGTTTGTGTTGTCAAAGAGAGCATTTCTAAACAAAATTGATGGTGTGTGTGGTCTGGTTGTGCAGAACGCCAAACACGCTGCGGGTGCCTGATGACTGATCCCTCACTATTTCAATGCATTGCAAAGCAGACGGAGAAAATCCATCTTCAATTGTGGCATGCTCAGCATGCTATTTAAGGCATTTTGTCTGATGCTCTTCCATGTCATTACGCTAACTGCCTGCTGTACAAACAAGGCATTTCAAGACTTGACTTGGAGTTGAATGAAGAGAGATGGGCAGTTACAGTAGAGAGGAGCCGAATGCACGAAACCACAGGGGAAACGCTTGGAAGATGAGAGACTGCCGATGAATTTTGCTGTTAAATCAACCCAAGGCACAAGGAGACTACATTCCATGGTTTGATGATGGAATTTGTTGTCAAATATACAGTATGATCCTGTTTAAATTCAAACATGGTATCCTGTTTGAGCTATGATTGACAGACAGGATCATAGACAGCAGCAGAGCCACAGACATAACAGGACATACACACTCACACACATGTAATCCAAGTAAAAATGGTCCCATTTTATTCCATTGGGTAAATGCTCTGATCAAATTCAAAAATCTTACACAAAAGGCCTCTTTCTCCCTCTTACAGACATGGTTCAGTCCTAGAAACACTTGATCAAATTGTGGAATAATCCATCCCTCTACAGCCAGAAGGGCCAAATCACTCTAATCTGAGGCTTCAGGAAATACCTTGTGTCCCCTCCTGTTATTACCTCCTCATACTTTATACCACTCGGTCACAGTTCCGATACTTTCTGACACATGTTGCCCCTGTTTTTATTTTAACTCAATACAAATGCATTACGTAAGGGCCATGAAGATGCCAAAGAATCAAATAAGTAATCTTATGTTTTCTTTTTCTTTGTCCAAATGTCATGTCATGTCATGATTGTAGATATTTTTTTTTTTAATTGAATGTGTGTAAAAAAGTAGTTCCTATACCAGCTAACAGTACAGTAGCCCTTCCTCCAACCTTGTGTGAAACACATTTCCAGCGAGGTCATAGCAGGTGACCCACTGCTGACTCATGACGTAGCCTGACTGTAATGCTGACTGCTTGGCCTGTTTCAGGAAGGCCATCATTTTAAATTCTCCCTCATGGGCTCATTTGATCTCTGCAGGAGAAGGGGAAAGAAAAAAAAACACTGGTATGTTTATACCTGCTTTTTCTTTTTCCTTTTTTTTGTAGAAATTTTGCAAGCATGATGTCATTTCATATTTAAGCTCTAAATAATGAGCGAGCCTGGAATGACTGTGTGGTTGCGCTCATACTACAAATTAAACTATATGGGGACTATTTGACAGAAACTTAACATTCCTGAGACGTGAAACATTCACACCAACTTTAACTATGGATTCTGGATTGAGATTTTGCAAGTTGCTGTGAGGTAGTCAGTTTGACGTATTATTTAGTTCTCACCATGGTGATAACTAAACTGTGTTCATGGCTGTGTGTTATACGTGTACAAAGACGTGTCCAAGGCGCGAGTACATTCGAGCATGTTCACTGGAGGCCGCCAAAGAATTTTGTTCATAAAGAGCCAAAGCAACTTTCATGTAATCTAAATCACATCTGAACAGAATGTACACTTTAGCACAACAAGTCAAATCTGACCTACTGCAGATTACAGAAAGTAACGCATTAAGATATCAGCAGTAAAACACTCAGATGGACACACGTCAGAGCTATTCCTCAGTGGTACGTTAATGGCAGTTGTGATGAATGGAGCTGTCCTGTCTAAGCCTCGACGGGGGCCCCTGGCCCTCCGCTGGCCTGGAGACACAGTGTGAAGTTTCACCCAACGAGGTGAGACTTTTCCTGCTCCTCTCCTAGAGTCTAGGAGGCTCCTGACGCTGACCCCTATCATACAGCAACTCCATCCTATTTGTAAAATTAGCTATTTTACTCCCCCACACACACAGACACACACTTTCTTTTACCATGGACATATAGACCACTCTGACCACCTAGTTTAAATTGTGTGTTTTTCCATTTCTTGTATACACAGTTCCCTTGGGTCTTTAAATCCATGAAAGTCTGTTAATTTGAGAGAAAGAAATCAAGGCCATGAACATACACAGGGGTTGTTAAAGTGGTTGAATTTATGTATTTTGTGCAGGAATATAATTTGAAGTTCTTTTGATATTTTTTTGTACTTAACGTCAGTAAAAAGGCTAAACATTATTTTTCTTTGCTGTGAAGAGAAGGCAAGAGACCACATAGTCTGCCTCACTGTAACTAAGGGTTTACACATCTAAGCCTCTCTCTCTTTAATTGTTGTCTGTGAGCTTCTGTAAAGCCTGCTCGTTCTCATTATACAAATTTTCAGTGTTGCAACAGTAATTAACCTTGATCCGTGTCTCAAACTATACCGTGTTGTGTTCTTGAATGTCAGGGAATTGAGCTTGGAAAGTTCATTAGAGGTTCTTGGATGTTATGTTTAAGAAGCTGTGGGAACCCTGTGCGTAGTCAATTAAAGACATTGCAAACATGTAGGGTAATAGGGCCACACAGGGTTCCAATTAAAAGTCCATTACATGGCTTCATTTATAAGAATACAGTATTTGACAGAAAAGTAGTTGACCGATATAGATTTTTTTTAGTGCCGATACCAATTTCTTTTTCATCAGCCTTAGCCGCTGCCGATTTTCTTCTTATTTGGAGTTGATACTGCTTTTGCTCCCACAATTTACATCATAAAACGTAAACCTGCCATACTGGATTTGTTTCGGTCTATCACTAGAATAAATGTATTGTATTTACAGCTGTTAATCAAGAAAATAGACCTCTAATAATGTTGGCTTTGTGCATAGACCATACACAGAGCCAAAAGGATTCTGGGCTCATTGACAGCACCATGTTGAAATCACATTTAGTGCTTAACAGATGAGTCTTGTAGACCATGAAAATTGATTGGCCACTGCTTCTTTTTAATGCATTGAATATAACTTCTTGACACAATAAAAGAAGGAATGTTCTGCCTGTAGTATATGGCCAACCTAGATCATCAGGTGAGAAAGGGTTAAATAAGAAAGAGAGTTGTGTAAGAGTAGAGAAAATGGGATTTGAGGAGAGTTATATAAGTGGTAAGTGACAGTTGAAGAAGTGGAATACCAGATTTAATATGAAGCATGTCTGTTGTGGACAAAGGCAGCAGTCATGCACAGCAAGAGGATGGTAATCTAAGACAAGTCCAACAGGAGGATGGGCAGAGGACACCCCATAAATCTTTACTCTGTACTAAAGCCTCTCCTCCACACTGAGTGTCAGCAGGCAGACAGACCTCATCGGCAAACATGCGCACACTGCTGCTGGAGTTGGTCACCATTCACCAACTTCAGGGAGCCTTTCATGGTCAGTAACACATGAATGCTCAAACTACCTGCTGTCAGATCACAGAAGCTCAACTTACTTGGGCCTCACAACAAATAAGGGACCAACTTTTTAAAGTAAAGGGCACTGAAACCTTTGTCCAGGTACACATTAATTTAAGAGTGGGCAAGGCATCAAAGATCTGCCAGTGTTCATCTGAGACACTCCAGTTCTGTCTGTGTCTGTTCTCAGAGGTTAAGGTTTGTAGTTTTGAGTCATCCGGGCCTCAGGGTCTGTTCCACAGCTGGGCTGTGAACAGTAAGCACCGGGTTACATTCCTCTGTTCACCTGTTAAATGACTCTCTGCTATTCATCATGCTTGATAAGGCATGGGCATTAGATTCAGCTTACTGTAATCTGCCTTTTGATGAGATATTTTAGGCTGTTATGTTTTCCTGGACGTAGGATTCCTGCGTGGCTGCCAAAGAACTGTGTTTGATGTTCAGCTTGATTTAATTACGTATCTTTGACAATATTGAAGTGGTGGAATTTAATGTGCGCTGTTATTATGTGTTTGTGTGTCTTGTGTCTGTATAGACAGCAGCAGGCTCTCATGGTGCTTAAAACTGTAAAATGTGTGTACATGTGTGCTGCACTTGGCTGTGTGTTGTGCAAAAATCAGAGTCTGTGCAGGGATACTTGTTTTACGAGCAGGCATGGGGTCAAATGGGACTCATAAAAACAAGCTCAAGTCTTCCTTCCTTGTACATGTGATGGGCTAACAGCTATGCGGATGTTAAACTGTTTTTCATAGAAACTCATGATATGCATCTTTATTCCTCAGTCTCTCAGGGTTTGTCTTTGCATATCATTTCAACAAAATATCCCTGCCTTTCCCCCCCTTTCCAGTTTGCTGTGGCTCCTGATATCATGTATGACAGTAGGAGGTGGGGGGTCTGCAGGATTCAGTTTCATACGAGGGGGAAGAGGACGAAGAGAGGAAGATGCTCCATGTCTGGCTGATGTGTGTCGAATCAGAGCTCAGCTCTAAGTCCATAAATGTAAAATGTGGAGAAGAGGTCACAGAGTTCAATTCCCTGAGTACAGAAACTTCAGCCTGTTGCCTTTATTGCCATTTATCTCCTCCTGTAGTATTTTGTTGGCAGAAATTTCTTGTTTTTTTCAGTTTTCAACACAGCAGAATTACAGATTACCAAGTTCAGTACTAGCTAATGTGCATCCAATCTGTGAAGTGTGTTTTTAGTGTGTTGCTGATTGTCTCCACCCTTAACCCTCATGTTTTCTTTGGGTCAAATTGACCCGTTTTCCTATATCAATGTTTTTTTTAACTACCCAAAATAACATGATTGATTCCACACAACGCTCTTTGCCAAGTACAAATCTCTACTTTCATTAATTTTGGGGCGTCTTATTCAATTTTATAGCATTGAAAAACAAATGGAAGTGTTTTTGAAATAGTATTGAGTAAAAGTTGACATATTCCAGTCTGTGATTATCATCAACATCCATTCCTTTAATTTTAGTCAAAATAATTCCTAATTTCTGCTTTTCTAACTTAAACATAATTTCCTATAAATGAGGTTTATTAATCATAAATTCCAAAAATAACTGTAAAACTAATTAGTAAAACTAATTTTGACGGGAAGACAACACGAGGGTTACAGGTCTCATATCATTGCCCGTCTGCTCTGATTAGTTAGCTTTAAACCTTTAAAGACTATCAGACTAGCTAAAATTTGGCTTTAGAATTGAAAATATTCAAGGATACTGACGTTGAGGTGCACGACCTCACTACCCACACCCTAGGAGAGGTGGTCTGGCTGTCATGGAAACATTTTTGTATGCTTGTGTGTTTGCATGTTTGTGGCGAGGTCGTGGGTGGCTGGTGAATCCTGCACATTTGTTTTTTTCAGTATATTTACTCGTCTGGGTCCACAGATGGACAGATGTATGCTGCTGCCTCTAAAACTCAAGTCAGAAATTGCATATGGTTGATGCAACTAACAGGATGTTAACTACGACAGTAGAAAGTAACTATCAAAAGAGGAAATATTGCTATAATGATAGTTACTTTGACTCAGAGGGTAACCATACATGATATGATCACAGATCTGCTCTGTGTGATTCAGCTATTGCATTAACCTCATCTAATTGTTGTTCCCAGAAAGTTATGATACATACCTTAAATTAGCGCAATTAACACAGACTGTCATGTGGTTTATCTCCAGCTGTACTTACTCATTTACAGGAAGATTGATGATTGTGGTTATGGAAGAAGTTATAAATTAGTAAATTGATTAAAGTTAAAGCACAAGATCTGATCTATCTGCCTTCAGTATAGGTGTGAGTACATACGTACTGAAGCGTTGATGATTGAGGAAAGACTTAGGTCGAATTCTAGGCGCATGACTGCTCCAGAAATAAAAAAATTAAAAAATGATCCCACATCAGTCAGAATTATACTCATTCATACCCACAGCTAGGTTTTTTTCAAATAGTTCACAGAACATAAGTAACCTCACTGTTGGTCTCAATAGTCTTGTTGGCCAGCAGTCAGCTTCTTTTAGCAGAGGCTTCATGTTAAATACGTGGGCTCATTTATTTTCTGTGGCTGATGTGTTTAATGTAGGACTCTTCTTAATGTTGCTTTTGTTGGTTCTCATACTGGATTTATTTGACAGTTGGGAGGACATATTGGGATCACAGTGTGACATCATGAGAGGACATAGTCTCTGTTTTTGTTAGTGTCATTCGGTCTCCTTGGAGCGAAAACAGAAGTTGTCATGACTACTGTACCTGCCCCCCCATTTTTTTTTATGTCAACTGACCCTTGAAAGACCTTTTTTAAACAACAAATAGTATGTGGAAGTGGGGGTTCTAATAGATTACAAAATTAATGTTTGGTTGTTTGTAGTAGATCAGAAACTTTGTGTGTGTACATGTTTTTAATGTATGTGTCTGTGAGCCCATGTGCACCTGTGTATGTTTGAATGTCAATACACATTGAGCGACTGTTAAAGTCCTTCCTCTTATTAACCCATGTTTCATTGTCACTTAGAGGAAGTACGATGCTTTTCATGTTGTTATCGCTACAAAAGGGAGGGGAGTTTTTTTTTTTTTTTTTTTTTTTTACAAACCAGAGGAATTTAAATAAAAGAACTGCATGATTACATTGTGTGTGCCACTGGGACAGGACGTTGTCAGGTGTGTGTGTGTGTGTGTGTGTGTGTGTGTGTGTTTTTCCCATCATAGATTTCCATGTTGTACAAGGGTTAGAGCAGATCTAGTTGCAAGCACCACAAATAATCCCATCTGCTACGTCCCAGTGGTAGGCTAACAGGCTTTTTCATTGACAGCGACCAAAATATCACTAGTGTGTGTTAAAGCCCGAATGGAGCCCCTGCAGAGAGAGAAACACACCACACCCTTTCATTCTACTGTGGACTGTGCGTCAGACACCAACCCTCTGGCTCGAAATATGCCTCAAATACCAGATTTTGATTTGTTGACCAATGTGAATTCGGCCTTTGGAGTTTTGGGTCATATTTAAATGGTCTCAATGTGTGGGGATTTTGTGTGTGATGGTTGTGTACAAAGCATGACCAGTCACCGAAGCCATGGCCAGTTGTCTTGTACTTGCCAGGTGCTACCAACTCAAAGTGGTCTATTTAAATCCTGACTTACCCAAGCTATTTTTATTCCGGCCGAATTTGGCTTTTTAAGTGGCCTACTTAATTCTGGCATGTGGGATTTATTAAGTCAGGGCCATTATATTTGATGCCCTTTCTCTTTGGGTCACACTGTAGTACATACTGTAGTACTGTCATCTTTTATTGCCACAATTCCCTCTTCCTGCAGCCACAGATCAGAGCCCCAGAGGTTTCCATGGTGACAGGGTCATTTGGCTGGAGCCGAGGGTTTGCTGCAGTGCTTTTGGTGGTCAGCAGACTGGATTCCACAAAGAAGAAAAAAAATTCCATGGCCTTGATATATACTATCTGCTTGTTATAAATGTTTGTAGCCCACAAAATGCAACACATTGGAGGATGTTTACTTGTGTCCTATGAGGGGTTTGGAGTTGTAGGGATGTTGACTAGCATACGGATGTGTTCTCGTTGTAAGGAAGAGAAAAACATAGTGACAGTTCAACCAACCACTGGAGTTATATGAATGAATCCAGTGCGGGCAGTAAAACTAAAACACAAAAACTGTTTTTATCTTTTAATTTAGTCTTAAATGTGTTTTTTCAGCCCTTCTGTCTTGTATGGAATTTGGCAATTTGGGGCTGCTCCCTCCCTCTCAACCCTCTGCTTGGTCCGGGCATTGTGTGTATGTCTGGCTGTCTGACTGACTCAGAGTGGCAGTCCTGCTGTGAGAGTGTCAGTGGCTCAGTGTGTGTCATGCTGTCAGGAGGAGAAGCTACGTGTGCATCCTAAGTTCAAGGAAATCGTCAGTGACTTTGGTTTAACTAACTGGAATTAGCACAACAGCGTAGGTAAGTTACAGTGTGAACAGCCATCTTGCATGGGGATGTAATTTGCTTGTATACTGGTTGAGTTAACATGGTAAATCTTTCTTACTTCAACTTCACAGTTTAGCCATATTTTGATTGTTGTAAAGGAGATTAGCAGAATCCGGGCACACTCACCCTGAATGAGGGTGCATGTCGAGGGTCGACATGTTATTGAATGGGATTTAAGTCTATTTGGAGAACGTTGCTAACATTTAGTTTTTACTACGGAAAAATGTGATGTTTCTCTCTAAAACAACAGTTGATAGACTGTCTCGTTTGAATGAATTAATGAGCTCATGTTTTTTTTTGTGAACAAAAAGAAAACCAACCCTGTTTGCTTCACCTCTTTTAATTCTACTCATTTCTTAATTAAATTGAATCCCTGTCATGTCTTGTACATGCATGTCGGGGAATTCCCATTAGTGCCAAGGTGCATGCATGTGTAGCTCAGCTGCTGCATATGTCTGTCACTATTTCAGTTCAGTCTCTCTGTCACACACACACACACACACACACACACACACACACACACACACACACACACACACACACACACACACACACACACACACACACACACACACACTAAATGTGTTGATTCAAACTGCAAGAACTGTATTAGTATATAATACTTGGTATAGTTACTAATTAATACCTACTAACCACAATATTAATTCATTTTGAAATGATTTCATAATGAATTAATTAATGCCTGCTATGATTCAGTCTGAACTATTTGCCTGCTCTGCACATTGACTCTTACGTTGACTCTCCTGTACAGTAATGCATCACTGGACAATATCTGTTAATGGACAAAATAAAGGATATAAAGTAGCCTATCCTTCCCCTGGGTTAAAATGTCTTGGAGGATAGTATTCCTTCTTTGCTTCAGCTCAAAGTTTTAACTGTCATCTGCAGCTGTCTGATATCCGGAATATTCCAGTGAACCCTGACCTGTGATCCTGTGCCACGATTAACAGAGCTCCATCATCAGATGGCTTCTGCTGCTTTATATAGCAGGAATCCTGCATGAATGGGTGGTTGCCTGCATTTATAAGCCTGTAGCAGAACACTTCAATCTCAAATCTAGGATACTAATAATTCATTTTCTCTGGATGACAACGCTCAAACAGATTGATGCAATTTAATAGAATCTTAACATCTGCTGTAGTCTTTTTCTAGAATACAAACATACATTGATACAGTAATTCTGAACAACAATTAGGTCATTGTCATTTAATTATAATGTTGTCCCATGCAGCTCAAAACAGTAATATACCAACACCCATTCACAGCACTTAAACTATATTTTACTAAATATTACACTTTTAACTACAGTCTGGTGCACTATCACAGCCAATGTTCGCCATGCAATGTTAACTTATACTGATAGATGGAAGGAGCACTAGTCATTTTTATTTGGCACCTTGGAGGCACTTTCACAACAAGTTATTCATAAAACATGGGGGACGCCCAGGCCTAATGACGCCTCTGGAGTCAAGTCAAATATAAATCAAAAGTATAAATCGAGTATTTAGCTTGCTTTATGTGTCCCTGTGTTCACCAGCTAGTTGCTAACTTTAATGTATGATATTAGGTTCTGGGCAGGTAGTGTGCAGTGGGTTTATTAAATCAATTTCACTTAAAATAGCTGCCTACCGCTTCTGGAAAAGATCAGAGCAGATACAAGGACAGCTGAGGCTGATGGGAATGCCATTAGTTTTGCAGGCATTTGGTCATAAACCAAAATATTGGACAAATTGTAATTTTGACATAATTCATCCTGAGGCAGACATGAATGTCTGTACCAAACATCATGGCAATCTATCCAAAAGTTTAGATATTTCACTAAAAGACAAACATATCAACCTGCTGGCACTAAAGGCACTAAAGGAAAAGTCAGAGGACCACTAAAGTCTGTAAGAATCATCCTCTGGGGACCATGAATGTCAGTACAAGCCTTTATAGCAACCCTTTCAGTAATTGTTGCAATGTTTAAGTCTGGACCAACCAACAAACTAGACCATTAGACCAACATTACCCTGGAGCTACGCTGCTAGCATGAACTAATTAGAAAATCGAGTAGAGTTGCATATATTTTTGGCATGTTAAATTGTTTCCGGTTTAATAATGGGAATATTTTGTTGGGCAGCTAAATGATGCATTCAGTGGTATCAATATTGGTGCCATTGCATACCAAGAGGGCAGGTAAATGATGCATTATGTGGTATAATGGAAAATTACTGTAATAAGGAGGGCTGTGGTGGGAATAAATATATTGCAGCTTTAGCGAGGTTGTGCTTTTAGACTTTACCCTGAGCCTTGTAGAGTTGCATTCATTGTTGGTTTGAGTAAGCATGCGTGGGAAAGAGGAAACCCAATATGGTTTCCATCTTGTGTTTGCATGAATTGGGAGATTGCTCTGTTGTGGATAATAAAACCAACATTTCTTGCTATAGAGTTTGGAAAGTTTCAGTTGACCTCTATTGTAGTTTGTAATTATGGATAAAGACAGCCTTGATGCTGCTCCTCTTGTCCTTGTCCAGTTGCACTTTGGTTGACTTTTGTGGTCCATAACCTAGAAACTGAACATTGACCAGACTTAGGCGTAAAAAGAAAAGACAGAAATGTCTCAGGAAGTATATATCTATTCTACCCATTCCTTATATCCCATACTGATTGCTGATTGACTTGTGAAGTTTTTTTTTTGCACGCTTGTTACTCCTACATCCTGTCAAAGTCGTTTTTGTGATTGAAACCTACTGCTTCCTTTTTCTCTTCGCTCTGCGCTCTGGCCTCCACTCGTTTGGGTTTGTGGTGAAACTGAGCCTGGCTTCATAAAATTTTCCATCAACAGCAGCAAATAACAACAGGGTCAGATGAGGAAAGTGGGCCTTCAGCACGCACTATGGAGGCTAGGGCAACATGCTCTGATTTGGCTGGTGTGGTAATGCTCTCTTCTTTGGTATGTGAATAGGTTAGTGAAGGGAGCGCCATGAAACCAAGATCATCCTTCCGTTATTATGTGAGGCGTCATCTGGCATCAATAGTCTTTGCTGAGACGTGTATAATTGCTTTCGCACATGCTATCCTTATTCGGAAAGCTGGCGACAGGCTGGTTGATTGTGATGGTGGTATGTTTAGTCACCATCTTGGCTGGGTGAATGAAGAGGGGAGGCGTTACTCTGCAGCCTATTTTACAGGCATGTTCAGAATAGTTGTGTTTTATAATGGTATTGTGTTAAGAGGAAATGGGTGGTAAAGGTACTTTCTGCCAAGAAACTTGTACCTTCACTCAAGTTTTCTCAAAGCACGGAGTGACTGCTATTATAACACACCCAGCTTCCCCTCCAAATGAGACTATTGATGGTTTAGTTCTGGACTGTATATGACTCAACAAAGTCCCCTCTCTCCCACTGGAGAGAACACTATGTGCTGTTTAGGTCTAGCACCGTGTTCAGCACATTCCACCGAAATAGAGAGGGGATTAAATAAACATTACCGTCTGTCTCTAAATGAGTTTACTCAGTAATTATACATAATGGTAGATCATTAAGGTTGATTAATAAGGCGTTTTATTGTTGTGCTTGTTGGGAATGGTTTGTGCTTCTTAGTTTATGCTCAGTCAACCCCCAGAGGAGCACAAGCTGATGATGAGTCTTGTGCCCTGCTGTGTTTTGTCAACTTGTGCCCAAACAAATGTGTATTTCCATTCCTTTACTCCGACTAAGCAGGCGCTTTGGCAGATCTACAGTATGTGCCATAACCAGAATGAAAGATAACTAGAGACATTTATATTTTTAAAAAATAAAATAAAATACTAATCCATAAGACTTCTAAAGAATTCTGGAATTACAACTCTTTTGCCCTTTTGTTTACATATGTTGCCGCATTCAAATGCCATATTTAATTTCCTAAGATTTGGACAGATTCAGGCCACACTGCAGAAAAATTATCCCCCCTGCTGTTTGTTGGCCTATGTTCACTATAGTTACATACACACAAAACTCCTGCATTCCTCCAACCATCAACAGCTTTAACATCCCCCATCACAAAAACAGTCATTTGTTTAATGATGCCATCTGTTACAATAAGCTCTTTATTTCTCTATGTGTTTGATTTAACAATGTCCAGATGATTTTCCTATATAGAAGACAATTTGTACTATGTGGTCCACATCAAACAGAGAGCATATAGCTGCAAAGTCCATAGTGAACCATTTTTATTAATACAGTGGGTGACTTAAAAGAAGGCAGTCAGTTTTAACCAACAAAAGAAGCCTGATTTTCCCAAGCATATTGCCAGCAGACATGGCAGTCACCCAAACAAGTTGTTCCTCTGCCTGACTATAATCTGGAAAAATGGATTACAGAACTGCCCAGACATATTGGTTTGCTTAATCAATTATTTTACCCTTATTTTTAATCACCAGATGCTGGCAGTTTTGACTAAAGCATTTGGCTTGTGTTACACTGTGTACAGTCACACAGGATCCCCTGTGTTGTCCTAGCCTTTTGTCTGTCTGGATCATGTGTTTGATGCACAGATACTGTAGCTGCTGGGATGTTTGAAGCGTGGCTATGACTCTGGCCTCTGGTGCCACGAGGGCCGACAAAATAGCGGATAAGGTCTCCCAGCTCGTGCCATGAACAACTCTTCATTTGTCTCATCATCATTTGATCTGTTTCCTATCAATTAACATACCGGCTTCTGGCTGCATAATAGCTCCAGCGAGGTTTCCGTTGTTTAACTTCATAAAACAATAGGACAGAGGAACTACCCTGAAATGTCTATTGAACAAGGGGGTTTGGTGTTGAAAAAAAAAATGGCAGAGAGCAGAAACTTGAGTGACAGGGCGCTACACTGCTGCACCTGTCACTGCTGATGATGAATTGCTCAGAATGATCAGCCTCAACAACGACCAAGCATATTATTTTCCCTGTCTGACCCGGCCTGACTCATGCTCATTCAACTCCTGTTCCTATACTTTCCACTCATACATTCACTTTCCCTGTCTCTGTCTCTGCTCCCACACCCACTCTTTCAGGTGTGGATCCTCAAGTTTGAAGTCTTGTCTGATTTTTTTTTGGCTGATGGATTGCTCTCTGGAACAGGAGTTAGCCTGCTGTTTGACAGACACACCAGAGTGATAAATAAAATCAAGAAATCACTAAGCAGCAGGATGTTGGGATTTTTTATACAGCCCTCCAAGATATCTGGTATGTCCTCAGGTCAGGCTTCTGAACAGACGGAGCAGCTGTTTTTCCGGCATTTAGGTAATTCCTGCCCCTCCCCATGTCAATGCAGAAGGCGGGAGGTGAACAAGCCATAGATGCCCTCTCATATAAAAGGTGCTGATAGGCTGTACAGTATGTAGTGTGTTAGTGGAGTGTGGGTATCCTCATTTAATGTGACATAATGCACTCTTAAAAGAAGATAAGACATTAGGATTGATGATAGCAGCAAATGAGTGTGTGTTTTAAAGATGGGTGATGTGACCCCAGTTTTTGATGTAGTCACACAGTGCTGAGGGGTCTGCTTTAATCATAACTCTGTGAAGGGAGATGAGCCAGATGAAGCTGGTTTTGTTGTAGACTCTCTCATCCCTCTTCTGTCCTAGATCAGGGGAAAAGCCGGTGGTAGCAGACCCCAAGGGAGGTGGTACAAAGTCTAGGCGCCTGCCTGGACACACAGGCCTCTGATTGGAAGGAGGGAAAGGGTGTGTCTGCTTCCCGTAACACGGCGTCTCCCCAGTGCCTCAGGGTGGCTGACGTTTGGCAGATATGAAATCTCAGACATGCCCAGCGGGTGTATATGAGTGTGTGAATGAGTAGTTGACACATACTGGTATATTCCTATTGCTTCCTTGTCTGTAATGTACATTTTTGCTTTTATTAGAATATTAATTTCTTTTGGCAAGAAGTGTAATACATTTTCAGTCACAAGGCAATGATGAAATAATACAACTCATATTTACCACTTTTTCCGTACAAAATGGATTTGGATCTTTGGGTCCACAAGTTAACCAAACATTATATACTCTGTTAAACCACTTATTGTTATATCTGGTAGGAAGGAATGGTGGCCAAAACTACGCAGATTGGAAATATGTCATACTTTTTTTTTAAGCACTCTAGGCTTTGTGGTATTAAAAGTCACAATAAATGAAATGCATGGTAGTATACTATGGCAGTAACTGTCACACAAAATGTTTTTATGATTTCAAAAGTCTGTTTTTTTCCTCTGGATAATGCCAGTTGTGACATATTCATTAATCAACATAATGCAGTTTGCCAAAGCGTTAGTATGGAGCACTGTCTCTGTGCATCCAACTGTAGTTTGACTTTTCTGCCTGTGAGGCTCTGCTCAGTAATGCATTACATTTGCTCTGATTGCTTAAAGTACAGATGTGATTGACCTCCTCCACCAGGTGGTTCTGTGAAGGCCGTGAGCTGCACAACTCTCCTGACATACAAATCTGGAGGGACAACGACCTGCACACACTGGTGATTACTGAAGCCTTTGAGGACGACACAGGACGTTACACCTGCGTGGCTTCCAACAGTATCGGAGCAGACAACACCTCTGCTGAGGTTTACATCGAAGGTCAGATGTTTCCATATCAAGAAATTATTATATTTTTCTTCTAAAGGCATTTATACTGTACTAATGAGCGGACTGGCCACCTCTGTCGAGCTCTACATTTAAGTATATGTGGGCTTTCATGGTGGCTAATCTTCTATAATATTTAACAGCACCAAGGAAATAGTGATTTATGGCACATAACAGGCTTGCTATTCATCTAATACATCTAAGATGGCGTCCATCACATGGGAATCCCTGCCTTTGTTTGTGTCCCATTGCAGGAGCTTCGTCATCAGACTCAGAAGGAGAAGGAGCTGTGTCAAAGTCCAGATCCGGGAACCATGCCTCAGTACGTGTGTTTCAGCATGACCTCTTGTGACCCATTGACCCAATGAACCCCTGAGCAGGTTAACTGAGCCCTGCTGCAGCTAATCAGGTCTGCTGCCTTTAACTAGGCCCTTTAAAAGCCCTTAAAGAGCCATAACCCTGACCCAGTACACAGACCACAATCTACATAATGAGAGGTGCAGAGGGTTACTATGGTTAAAAAAAACACCCTGTCGTTATTGTCCCATGTACATTTTTACACATTTGCTTTCACTGTCTTCTTTTAATTCCTTTTCTTTTGAATCTTTTTCTTCTTCATATGAAAAATAATGTGTTTTTTGATTGGGTGAAAGGTGGGGCTACAGATCAAAGTGCACATAATGTTGTGTGCAATTTTAACTTACTTGACTGACAACAATCTGGCACAGATATGTATTTATCTTCATGCTGATTTGGATCAATGTGCATGTTCAACATTTCAAAACTTTTTCATTTCCACTTGGAGGGTTGCGCTCTCCATCAACAGTACCCGATCTGGGTGCTTTCAATTCTCTAAATGTTTTTGATTGTTATCCGTTGTATAAATCTGCCTCTATCTAGACTACTTCCTGCTTCCCTTTCTGTTTACACACTGAAGCCAAGATCACTGATATCATCTTAATTGCTGTGGAGACAATGTTCTTTGATTCAAGTATGATATTATAACTAAAAGCATATTGAGTTGAGAAATGCCTCATTTTTTCTTGGGATTTGTTTTTTAATGAGTATGTGTGGGTACTGATTTATACTTTGTTCATTTTAGAGTTCAAAAGAAGACTACTTCAATGTCTCTGACAATACGCTCATCGTCACCCAAAACCCCCGAGGTCCATCCTCATCGCTCCACCCTGGTCCAGGCCCTGTCTCAGCCCCTGTCTCAGCCCTCACAGCGGGTAAGCAGCTACAGCACACAAGACGGTAGATCCACACAATCACATGGTCAAAAGGTGAAAAAATCTCTTCTTTCTGAGTAGACTCAACCTGTTCTGAAAGTACCTTTTTGTTGTCTTCTAGATGCAGAGCCCAGTGTCATTACTGCAGGGTGGGGAGGTGTCAGGGCCTCCTATATTCACCAAGGTAGGTCGGCATACACAATATGCACTATATGGTGAAAAGTATGTGGACACAGAAACATTATGCACAATATGTCATTGAGCAGGCTCTATTCATCTGGGAAGTTTTCCCATAAGATTTTGTAACCTGGCTTGTAACCTTAGCCTCAAAAGCATTTATGAGGGTAAACACTGATGTTGGGCAATAAGACCTATCTGGCAGTAAGTGTTTAAATTTATCTTAAAGGTCTTTGACGGGGTTGAGGTCAGGGCTGTGCGCAGGCCCAGTTAAATTCTTTCACGCTAGTCTTGGAAAACCATTGCTTTCTTTAAAATGTTTTTTTGCACAGAGGAGTTGGCATAAAACAGACTATTGCCCCAAAGTTTGTAGCATACCATGTCTAAAATATTTAGTATGTTGTGGCATTAGGATTTGCCTTAATTGGATCTAAGGGAACTAACCAAAACCATTAAAAATAGCCCCTGATACATTTATACATACATACTTACGTCCAGTACAGGACGTCATGTATGCAATACATACACGCATACAGTACATAACCTGACACACATGTACTCAGTCCCATAATAACGGTATGCTGTGCTGTTGCGTTCAGCAGTGGGGGACAGATAAAACACAAATACAAGACAAGAACACCCTTTTCCAGCTCAGACTCTTCAACACTCCCCCACCTCCCTTTCCCTCAGGCTGTGGGTCTTGTGATGGTGGGGCAGAGACGGGCTGAGGCAGAGCTTCAAACGGCCCTGCCAAACCCACAAGGGTCAGGTCTCTTTCACTCTAATTCAGCCAGTCAGGCCCTAAATCATTTTCCACTTCATTACAAAAAGACATTTGTTTTTCTTCACCTCCAGTAACCTCTTTTAAAAACTGTCGCAGGCTTTATAATCATCTCAATGAGAGGATGTTCGCCTCCAGTGAAGTCAGCACCGTGATGTCACCCGAACCCACACACATCATCTGTCAGACCCATGGTGTACATTCCACCCCTGGTCTTCCCAAAACATGCCCATGCCAAAGACTCAGTCAAAAGGATAAAGAAGCTCATTCTCACAGACACAATTATTTACACTGACACTGAGTGCCTCTTGTTGATGGATACACCAGTCTAAGTCGCTGTGGCCCTGTGACCAGCAGAAGAGACAACACAGTGTTGACAATGGATTCTCCATCAGCCCCTATGTTGATGTTTTTTTTTAGTTTTGGAACACTATAAACTGTCATATGATTGATTGGACACAGGTTAAATTGGCATTTGTAAAGAGTAGGTCCTGCAATTTTGAGGTTGAGATTACTTAGGTAGTGGGTAATTATTACCTATTCTATTGGCCAAAAGCACAATGTTTACATATGTATAAGTACATTTAAATATAGTAGATACAATAATAATCAGCATACAGCTGAGTCTATTTAGTTATTTTACACAATGTTTTCTTCTTATGCTAAAAGCTCACCCCTAGCTTACACTTAAGTATTTCAAGTTAATAGTTAAAACTATTTACTTTATAGAACTTGCCTTTTCAGTTCATCATTTTCCAAACTTAAGAAATTATTTGATTTTGAAATATGAAGTTGGTTTTTTTTAATTGTGAGTGGCGTTTGGTGACAGGTATTTGGACCAAAATAGATGTTCATTTTGGGCTAACGTTAAAACAAGTGGACTATCATTTTTGAAATATGTGATGATTAAAAGTAATGGACCAGATGGATTCAATAAAATACCAGTGGATCTCAGGTTATTGGTGGTAAGTATATTAGCATACTAACATTAGTGTATCTGTGATGTTTTAAAAATCAGGTTAGGACAAGAAAATCAACAAAAAGTGATTTTTCAGAGGAAAGACCGGTAGAATCTGCCTTAACAGTGAGTGACTAAATGGTCTTTTTGTTTTCAAATGCATCCTTGAGTAGATGGCTTATTGGGGAGTTGGTTGGAAGATAGTTTCCAGGTACACATTTATCCTTGGGAGTACCTGTCTCATAATAGAGAAGTAAAATTGTCTGATACTGGGCCTTAACAGGATCTGGTGATTTGTACCTAAAGAGGCAGCTCTAGTTGTCATTAGTGGAATTTAACAGGTGGCACAGCAAGCTAGTACTCTGTAGGAAACAGAGTAACTGTTGATAGAGAATAAGTCCACTGGCCTCCAGTTCCACGGTGTTTCTTGACAGTGGGCCATCTTCAACAATCTCTGTCTGTCTATCCCATGCTGTACTTCTGAGGCAGATTTATCCTTTTCATTACAGGTTTCAGTCTCTTCTCATCTCTTCTTCATTCTTCACTCACTCGCTCCTTTTTCTCATTATCTCGCTCTTACCCTATCCCTCATCTGTGCAGCTGCTGCAGGATGCCCAGGCATCTGAGGGCCAGGTGGTGGTTCTGGAGTGCAGGGTCCGTGGAAACCCTCCTCTGCAGGTCAGATGGTCCCGCCAGGGAGAGGAGATCCTGGATTCGCCCGATTTTCGTATTCTCCAGAAAAGTGAGACATTCTTCTTTGTAGTCATGAAGCCCATTGTACAGCAGCTGAGTGATTTGTACATGTACTTTATAATATATGCTAACCAAAATGTTTCTCTTTGTCTTCTCTTCCTTCCTGCCTATAATATCCTGTGAATCAGAGCCTCGATCTGCAGCTGAGCCAGGTATAACACCTCATGTGCTTTCATTTTTCCAACCCCAGTCAGTGGTGCCAATTAGAAATGGCTTATTAGATGTGTCTGGAGACTCAGTTTGATGCTTTCATTATTAGCTGCATCCTTTCACTTGGTTATGACTACAGCAAACCACAAGTTAATAAGTCTGTGTCACACAAGACACTCATATCACACCAACTACAGTCAGAGGGAGTCCCTGGGAAAGTCTGAGAAACCCCATCACCTGCAAATTCCAACACATAAACACAGACAAAATCACAGATAATCAATGACACACATGCTAATATGAGTTAGACATTTCTCACCTGTGTGACTCAGGGAGTCGTTTCAGGTGTTACTTACAGGCTGTGAGTCACTTGAACATCTGTGCTTGAGTGTTTCTCTGTTTGTCTGTCTGTTCTTCACAAATAGTAAGATCCATGCTTTGTATGTCCGACTATGAAGAGCTACTCACAGGTATATGACATCATCTGTCATCAATTTACAGTGTACGTAACCTGTCTTTCTCTATTACAGTATGTATATCTCATTACAAACAAATCAAGTGTCAACACGTTACTCCACTCCACACCTGCTCAGATCACTGTTCATCAGTGTCAAAGCTTTTATCTCTTTCCATATCTAACTTTTAGGATAACAGTTCATTAAAGGTTTATTAATGGTGGTTGTTATTTTAGAGGAGATCTGCACCTTGGTGATAGCTGAGGCCTTTCCAGAGGACGGTGGTCTGTTCTGCTGCACTGCGTCCAACCCGTATGGCTCTGTTAACAGCACAGCCCAGCTCTCCGTCACTGCAGGTGCGTGCAACACAAACAGAAAGAGCTGCTCAGCATGCTGTTACCAGGCAGCGTCTAAGCATCAACAAGCAGCGACCACCGCAACTGTACTTTAAAGCCAATGTGTGAGTGCCTTAAGATGCACTTTGTGTTTATCCTAGAGAAAACTTAATGTCAGTCACTGGGAAAAAACACACACATGTTGCCTGTTTTTACAAAGTCAATACACAATATCAATACACAGTGATAGTGTGCCAAAAATTTGTTGAGCATTCTAATGTCATTAGTCATAAACGTCTGCTGCTGCATGGTTTCAATAGGAATTTGTGTGTGAGTGTCTGAGTGCAGGTCTACAGGGTCAGCAGGTGGGCACTCGCTAAATAATAGGTGTTCATTTGAGTTGGGCCCGTGACACAGGATAAGGCTTAACAGTTAATTCTAGTGTTGCAGAGCCACCTTCTCTTTAGCTGCATCAACACAGTCAAAACTGCCCTAACTAGCAAGTGATACTCACTTTTGTCTATAACACCAGTTAACATAATCAGTTAAGAGCATGCAAGCCAAACCAACAACTTCCCAACATGTCAAGCTAACTAGCATGCTACTAGCATCAGCAACATGCAGCTCAACCCAACGAGCAACATCCAGACAATTAGCCACAGCTACCTCACCTTGGAAAGCAACAAATCATTCACTCCTGCCTATTGCGTCCTGTTAAGCTAACTACCATGCTAAACTTTTAGCTAACTAGCATGCTGCCTGAGCCACAAAATAAACCAAACAGCAACAACATTTTAAACCAGTCAATATTTTCAATAAGTTAGGGTCTTGATAACTAATTTCCCTTCTTCTAATTTGTGTTTGTGTGGAACTATTGAAAACTGTTGTACCATTCAGACGATATTAAGACTTTTGGGAGCACTTTGAGATGAAGCTGTCAAGCATAAGCAACTCTATGCTTTAAAAAGGTCCTTCTGAAACCCATCGACAAATGTTCTCATTTGAATGGTATTTTTTCCACAACAAATGTAACTGGCAAATGAATCAGGGCTTGAGTACACTAACCTCTGATAATCCAGTAGGCTAATTCCCTGGAAGACATGGGGTTTATGACCAGTTATAAAAGTTGATGTCTCAACAAGATGACCATCTTTTGTAAGGTTTATTATTGTGTAGTCTGTATGGGAGAGGGGTGAGAGGCGTCAGTTGATAAGCAAGACATTAATATTTCTGTGTGTATATTTTAACAGACATAACTGTGTAAAGGACTCACAGCACAGTTAAGGGAAAGGCTGAATAAACAGGAATTACATCAGCCTGACTGGACCCAGCTGCTACTTTAAGCCAGATCAGCTGTGACACAGTTCTGTGTGTGTAATCTGCACAAATCTAAACATAAATTTTCCAATATTTCTTTTGTTTGTTTCCTTCGGCAGCTGTGGACTCATCCAGTAATGGCATGTCTGGTGATAACACAAGGTTTGAGGATGTGGCAGCCTTCCCCCCTCCTCCCCCACCCACAGAGATCAGCCTCCTAGAGCTGCCACCCAAGATGCTGCCTCAGCCCGGTGCTTTCCTTATCAAGGAGCTTGAGATCTGGCCCGGTGTGTCATCGCTGCCTCCAGTGCAGATGGGCTTAGAGGAGGACAGCAATAAGGGAAACGGGTCTATACAGAATGGCCAACCCCCAAATCCATCATCACCACCAAGCCAGCTTCCACCTCCACCTCCACCGCTGCCACAGTCTGACCCTACGACACATATCCCAGTCACAGCCCAAAGTCCTGCCCAGGTGGCACCAGACTCCCCTCCATCCCCAGGCAAGCTGTCTCCATCCCCTGGGAAGGACGGTCCTCCGCTGCCTACCAAGCCTAAACCAAAGCTGTGAGTACCTGCCGTGTCCCCATGTGTCTGTGCCCAGGGGACAGGCTAGTCACCAGGGAGGGCTTGTGGGTTGGGAGACAGGCTGGGAAGTCTGTCTGAGGTCTGGTGGAAAGGATAGTATCTCAGTTTTGTGAAAGTGTTAACGGTGGGAATCCCAAGCCTTTTAAGAACAAAAGCATTCCCTTGCCTTTATGTTGGTTTGAATTTGGCATCATGTTATCCAGGGGGAGTCTGCTAGCTGCTTTCTGTCTGTGGCTGTAAACAGATCTGTGTAGCTTTTGCTGGATGGCTCCTATTGTTTCTGTCTGATCTCGGCTGCATGCCCAGCCCAGGTCAGAGCCATTGTGTTTTTTTCCCTGAGCCCCTTTCTGTAAGCACTATAGAGATCAGGTAGGATGTCACTGTTATTAGAAGAGAGTTGGGCATTGAATGGCTTTTTTTCAATTATCCTGTGTTTTGAGATGTCTGCCGTGGACAAGCCTTTTGGCCTGCATGGATTTTTATCTCACTTGCTGATGCATTTTGCATTTGCAGTTTTGCCTTAATCAGAAAAAATACCATAGACCAGAAATAAGGAAAAAGAAACAGAAGGAATAGAAGGTCCAAATTCAGACTTGAAGCAGAGACGTTGGGATTACAGGGCTGCCATCTTTATCCACAAGGCCACCAGGATGACTCACTAATGCATTTCTGATGATAAATGACAGCTGACCATTCACAAATAATTGTAGTGTGGAAACTTTCACTCCATTGGTTGGTTTGGGGATATGTGTTTTCCTCCCTTCTCTGTATTCTTTTAGCCATGCTAGCGGCATGGCTAGAGAGATGGCAATGTCCATCTGCCTACTGGGTTGGTCGACCTTTTGTAAAGGTATTCATGATTCCCAGAAAATTAATGCAACTGATTTTGGCGATCCCCTGACTTTTCCTGTTGTGCCACTATGGAGTTGACTTTTGTGGTTCAGAGTAAAATATTTAAAAAAAAATATTTGATGGATTGTCATGGAAGTTGCTACAGGTACGTTTCTCCTATTCAGGATGAAGTGTAATAACTGGTAATCACCTGACTTTTTCTCTACTGCGACCATCATGTCAAATTTTCATTTATTCAGTGAAATATCTCATAAGATATCATCTATAAGATGGTTTGGGACTTTAACATTCATTGTTCCCAGACAATAAATCCTAATGAATTAAGTAATCCCCTGAATTTTCATGTAGCGCCACAAGACATTTTTCAATGGATGATGTAAAATAGATGCACCATAATCAATATTTCTGCTTATTTAATACTTTGGTTTGGTTCCACTCAGCCTCAGCTTTACTTTGTTTGGTGCTAATTTGCTAATATTAGCATGCTTAACCACTACACTAAAATGGTAAACATTACACCTGATAAACAACAACATGAGAGCATTTCTGATGTTGACCTATTAGCTCAAAGCACCACGTTACCTATAGTACAGCCTCATGGTGGTAGACTCACTCTTAATACTTTCCCATGTAGTTTGACAAAACTTAATTAGGTGGGGGACATTTTGGGAGGTTTCTAATAGTGCTGTCAGAATATTAAACAATGCAAGCAGTATATCCTTTCAATAGCAGATGCTTAACAGTGTTGCTGTGCGAGTTAGGACAGGCTGCATTTAGACTAGAGTTTGGTTACAGTGCAGTGAGGCTTGATTCTTGTATTGCACATGCTTTTTCCACTGCATGTGTACTGGACTTGGTTACCACTGATGGATGCTACATAATTGCATATCTGTTAACATTTATGACTTGTTAATTCTGTGCTTCCAGAGCTGAGAATATAGAGGAGGATACAGGAAATTACAGGTAAATATTTGGCTGTGAGGGTGATGCTCTGGGTGTGAGTTGAGTGGCGCTACATGTAGCCTCATACAACAGTAGAAATTATGTTAAGGCACATACCATTTCTGATTAATTTCTTTCCAATATTACACTGTAGGATGACAAAACAGAGTGGAATCAACTGATCATTTACAATTAACATACTGTGAATTAATTATGCATAATTTTTGATGAATCAGTTTTCTTTTGTGGCCTGCGAAAACATAGTTACTGAGATTGATTTTAGGGATGTGACACAGATGGAACAATAATCTGACTTTTATCTCTAGATCAGACTTCAATGCTAGATAAATGAGGCAGAAAGCTGTTTTTCTCTGGTTATACACACTAACTCCATCAATACACTGCTAAAAACAACTGCGAAGCAATTAAAAAGCATAGGCCATCCCTCTCCTGCCCTCTCACCTTTAAATTCTATAATTACACAGTAAAAACCACAGCCCTGCCATTAACCAGAGGTCATGTTTCTGCCAGACTGCACTCTGTTTCCTTAGGTTACATGTAGGAACAGAGTCTGACCACTCTCAACTTAAAACCTCCGAGCTTATCCCTGAGTTCATCATATCCTGTTTGTTGTGTGGCACATCCCGTACAGACTGATCAATTGTTTCTTCTCTGTGCGCCACATGCTGCTATGAAACCTCAACATAGCACAGCAAAGCCTGCAGTCTTTAAAATGCTCCCAGTTTGTTACTTTAATTGCTTTTTTGCACTTTTTATAGGAGTTCTCTTTAATAAGCAACATGACTTTCTAACAGACCAATTTGTTGAAATGCTATAAATTCAACAGACAGAGTGGAAACTATGACCCTTTTGTTGCGCATTTTTAAGATAAGGCGATTTCATTAATTAGATTGTTTTATTGCATTTACATGAAGGCAGTGAGGATTAGTATGGAATAAGGCATGAGTGTTTAGACTTTAATACTTATTGAGAATTATTTCTTAAGTCTAAAGTTTTCTGGCTATCTGAACATATAAGCTTTTACTCTCAAGGAAATGTTACTCATATGCGGATATCCGAAAAAATTATTCTGGGTTTTCACAGCACCCATTATTATTTATAAAGGGACAGCTGAATTAAACAACATCACAATCGTACCACCAGGAGTTATAGCTATTTGAGACATGTGTTCATGTTCACAAATCTAGAATAAATTGTTCTTAATCACAGGAACAACAAACTGGAAGCCTGTGGAAGGTATGATTTTTTGCTTCAATAACACTGAGCTGATGAGAGGGAGGAAGTCGTTGTGTGAGTTGGCAAACAGGAGGGACTGCAGGAGACCTGAGCTGTGAAAACAGACCTGCTGTTTTTCTGTGCTAAGGAAGACAGAGCAGGGTCGGTAGGTATTTGGGTTTGATGCCCAGCGTTGATGTCAGACATCAGGATAAGAATCAAAGGAAATTCTCAGGGGAGAGGCTCAGATTGGCCAGTTGGCTCTGAACCAACCCCCCAGTTTGGAGAGAAAGCTGAGTTTTACCACATGGTAGAGAATAGTCCTCCTCTATATTCTCAGCTCTGTAAATTAGCAGCACAGTCTCATTTCATGTTCCTCTGGAATTCAGTTTTTTCACAGCATTTTGTCAGGAATTCTACACATAGAAACATATATTTGGGTACTTGCTATAGTTGGCAACGCTAATAGGTGTGTTATTTTCAGACTACTGAGTTTTTATTGCCCTCTCATAAACTGCCTCGAACAATAAGTATAGAAAGAAAAAATTGTGATAAGTAACATATTTCTTAAAGCAGACGTGTAATGCATGAAAACTAAAGATTATCCTGAGATTGAAGCCTACTTGACTGTGTGAGATGGGAGATGGACTTGGGTTCCTGCACAAGGGTCTAAATAAAGATCTGACAGGATTTAGGACTACAGCTTTGAAACACATCCTGAGAGGATACTATGAGACAAACCATACTTCAGCTTCAGCTGAGATTTGCATCTCAAAGTAAGGTCATTGCCATGTTGTACAGAGTTGTGGTCACTTCTAATTCAACAACACAACTCCTCTTTGTTCATGGCTTCAACAGTACACACGTAACCATTTGTAAAGCCACACCATGACAGACTGATAAATCTGTGTGTGTCCGCTCATGCACTTGCATACACATTGAGTGTGTGTTGATGGATGAGGTGTCCAGTGTCTGCTTTCCTATATTGATAAAGGTACGTGTTTGCCTAGTGTGACATTTCACAAGGACGTTTTGCGTTTCATTTTGGTGTAATGACATATCCTTGCTAGTACAAGAGGTGCATGTGTGTGTTTTCACATTTTTTTACATCAAAATTTTTTTCATTGCTGTTGAGATAATGCTTTCCTTGTGTTGTTAAGTCACTTGTAGACCTCCAGTTTGTAGGAAAAGTCTACATATGATGCAGTGAAACATTAAGGCTCTATAGTGAGCAACCGTTTCAACAAACCACTTCACTGAGACCAAAAACAAGACTACAAGACAAAGTAGAGACAGTCAAAAGAGTCAAGCTAGTGCAACGCGTCGAAGGTGTGACCATGATGATATCGACCGTGATAATAGGGGCAAAGCATTATATTATAGGGTGGGATAATGTCTGGGTGGGCGTCTCAGACCAAGCCCAAGTAGCAGAGGCAACAATTATCTTTGAACCATTTCACAGCTTAATCTCTCTTTCATAAGACCAGGAATCAACTTTGACAGTCAAAATTGTTCTCTTGCACGGATTTCATTGCACAGAGCCCTTTTTATGTGTCAATTGAACTCTTACCAGCAATGTGTCTGTGAATTTTTTCATGCAGCTCTACAATATGTTCATTTTAACTCAGTATGCTAAAATTACAGATGATGTAAACCAGGCACACATCGGGGGTCAACAGGACCGCATTTAAGCCTTTTCTCCCTACACTGAGGGTCTAGAATAATTAAGGTTTAAGTTTTGTGCTGTTCATTTGTTAAAGAGATACTGTGATAATTACTGATTGAGTAAGTTGGTTGCATAAAGCAAGACAGTGAAAAACGAGAGAAAGAACTGAGGCAATTACATGGCAGACAGTGTGTACCAATCAGCTGTCTAATGTTATAGATCGGACGTTACTGTCAAACCTTCTTAGCGTGACCCAAAAGTACACAAGCTCACTTAAAGGCTGGGACCTTCTGCTATAATCATTATTATGAATCATATTTCTGATATTGATATACATCATAGTATATAAAAAGATTGAATGAACTGTCTTTCACTGTTTTCTGTCTTTCATCATGTTTCAAAGGTCCCACATTATGCTCATTTTCAGGTTCATACTTGTATTATGGGTCTGGGCTAAAAGATATTTACATGCTTTAATGTTAAAATTTCATTGTTTTTCTCATAACGTCGGTCTCAATATAGCTTTATTCACCCTCTGGCCGAAATTATTCATTTCAGTCCCTGTCTCTTTAAGCCCCCCACCCAAAGTCCCGTCTGTTCTGATTGTTGCCATTCAGGTCCGGTTCTTCTACATCTGCACTCTTGAAGTCATTGCAGCCGGGGAGTGACTGTAACTGCGCTGAAGCGACACTTACAACCGTGAGGAAGTCCAAGCGGCTCGTTTAAAAGCACACTTTCTGAATATGGCTTTGTGCATTTCTCCATGGATTGAGAGTTTTGACACTTTCCCAGTATTTATATAGCACCTCGACCTGCTTTATAATCAAAAAAGAAATATAGATATATATTTCTACAAGATGGGACCTTTAAGTATAGTTAGTTTGGAATGATTATTTTTGACTGCAGAAAGATGTAAAACGATGTCATGATATGATTATAACATCATAATAGAATTCCGCCAAAAGTCGATATAAGTTGATATAATATTGAATTATTGCCCAGCTCTAACTCACACAAACACATAGTTCTAAACACACAGGAGCTTAGAGCAACAGTGTGTAAGTGACGCCATGTGTGCCACTTGCCAACGGTAATGTTTCCAGGCTCTGCAAACTTACATACTGCAATGATAAATATGAGCAATGGTCTGATCCACTTTTATGTGGCCTTTTATACCTTTCAATCCTTGTCCGCTGACATAATTGCCATACCGCTGAGATTAAATGATTTTTGCAGTAGCTCCAAACCTCTTTAACCCCAGGGTGGTTGTTGTCAAGGGAACAGCATACAAACTGACGGCAACAAACAGTTCTTTGCCAATGGCCATCATCAGTCTCCCACTGTCACACACACACACACACACACACACACACACAGAACTTGTATTTACAGTGTAACAATGCAACTGGTGCTTGGTTGTTTGCCCTCTGTCCCTCTGTATTCTGTTTACTACAGACTACTAGTAGGACTAAGTAGGAGACTTTTCAGGCTTGTTGCATTCAATGTAAAGCAGGATCTATATGCTCTCTGTGTTGCGTTGCTGAGCAAGGAGCTCTGGCTGCCAGGATTGGTCGCATATCTCTGCTGTGACTCAGAGCTTCCTCTCAGCAGTGTGTTTGTGTTTATGAGGTGCAAGTCATGAACTCTCTAATGAAGTATTAACAATCACTTTCTTGTCGAGGTGTTGCTTGTGGTTTTATGGAGAGCGTGTATCCAGAACCACATATGGTACTGGATACACACTGAGAACTTGTGGTTCGTCATCATCAAACGTCTAATTAAAAATGGAAGTAACTGGGGATCTGTTCTTTAATGGATGCCTTTGCGTCAATGAATGCAGGCCAGAGAGGGTTGTGATTACCAGCAAATGGAAAAAGGCAGAACAGAAAGTTAGTTGTCATTGGGAATAAGATTGTGTAACCGAATAGCCGAATAAAAAGTAACCAGAGACACAAGGGAGCAGGAAAAGCAGACAATTTCACATTAACCTCCAGAGTGAGAGATGGGCAGTCCTTAAAAGGACATGGGAGACACAGGATTGGCTGAGAAACCAGACCAACTAACTGGATTGGTTGGTCAGGCTAGAATGACCTGCATGGAATGGAGAAACTTTCCAAATAAGGAAGAGAGTTGTCGGAGCTGACCTTCATAACACAGACAGGGGGCTGGAAGAAAGAGGGGTGAGCCGAGGGAAAAGGGAGCGATGAAAAGACGCACAGAGAGATGTGGGGAGCGAGAGACAGGGTGTATGCTTGGGAGTTGACAGCATGGAAACTAACGGGCTTCAATGATCCCCTCATAGAAAGCAGACTGTGTTTCCCAGGAAAGAACGCCCTGGTATGTTAAACACTGACAAAGACACATATAAATACACATTACACCCCCCGCCAACCCCCCCACACACACACACACACACACACTCTCTCTCAGAGAAGCACATTGTTTCCGGATGAAGTCAATCAATCTCTGCTTAAATTCTGGCCCCGGCTTTTGGTGCAAGCAGTGTGTGTGTGTGTGTGTGTGTGTGTGTGGGGGGGGTATTGACTAGCTCACCCTGTAGACACAGTCCCAGTCAGACCACTACAGCACTTTCCCTTGTGGATGTTAATTAGAGGATGCAATAATGTATACACACACTCTGATCTCATGACACTGCTGTCACCGACTCAGAGGAGATTCACTCTGACACGCCTCTAAAGCGTCAATGACTCAACACACAGGGAATGACTTTGTCTAGAGAGAGGGGGACCTGGCTCTCCAACCTTTCCCCAATATACGAACATAATGACATGCACACTTACATCTACACGCAACACCTCACTGGACCAGATCCCTTGCCTCCCACCTCCCATCAACACACTGTGACTCATCAGTAGTCTGGAAAACGCACAGCGACCCTAAAAATAGAGGCATTACACACAAAAATTGAAATGACAAATTCACAAAAAGGTTTTGTTTCATCTCACAAAAATGAAGGAAATTTCTTCTATTGAGAAACTAAATACTAAACTAAATACTAGTGAATGAAACCAGATCTATTGTGGTTGTGATGGGAGAGTTTGCACCAAGACCTTACCTCTATTATAGTCATTGTTCTAAAAGTCCAATAGGGTATATGTTACATAAAACTGTCATGTTCCATATGCTGGCATAGTCACTGTGCTCTGTCTATATGTGAAGGGTAGATAATGTTTATGTGAAGAGTACACAGAATGTGGGTTTTTATTTTCAGATAGGGCATTGTCTCAAATGTAACCTTACAATGGACAAATCTCATTTGTGTCACCTGAAACTGAAAGAATTGTTTTAATGATTAATTTCTTAAATCTGTCTTTCAATCCTCTTTGTCCTCTATCCTCCTGTTTCTTTTGCCTTTGGTCATTCAGAAAACAATATAATGTGGACACAAATGGTAAAAGCAATTAGATATGGGTATCTCATTCAGCTTTTCTTATGGACGTTTTCTTTATCTGTGACTCTGAAAACTGTTGTTTTGGTTCCTGACTCCCAAAGGGAAGTTCCTCGGTCAGTACAGTATATGGCAGAGGTTTTATTTTGAAATGAGTTGGTTTCTGGCAGGCTGGGAGCTTTTATTGTGAAGAGGAGGAGCTCACAGACAGACTGACTCATGCAGAGAGAGAGAGAGAGAGAGAGAGACTGCCTCTGTCACTGTCTGGCTGCTCAGGGCTCTATATATGCTGCTCATACCTGGCAGAGCAGCACTGCATCGTAGTTTACTCTCCTGCAGGGAAATATCAGAGCAGCTACACACCAAGACCACAACACTGAAGGTAAAACTTTGCTTTGTGTAGACTGACAACTTATTTGAATGAAGCAAACCTCAGTGAGACTGATACAATGACGATGGAATGGATAAAACATGAACTTAATGTTTTTCTTTCACTTTTTCATCTTTGAGCTATCATGGAGAAAACTTTTTAAATAACTTAAAAAAAAATGTTATTGCATTTAGGGTTCTTTGGGTTGTTTATTTGTAATTGAAAAGGCACCGAAGAAAAATACCGTAATTCATTACATTTTAATTAGGGAGTAGAGGAAGAAGGAGAAGTCAAATGTTTGAGGTAGAATAAGGACAATTTTCCCCCTGGTGTTTTCCTGGTTTACCAGTTCACCATGTTAATGTTTAAATCATATGTTATCAGAATGGGTGTGTGGTTTTCTGGGAGCACACAGAGGCTGAGTGTGATACCCATTCATTTGCTGGAGGCTCTGGAAAGGTAGTGAGTTCAGGCTGTAGTGAGAAAGAGAAGAAGAGCAGGCGGCATCACTTTGAGTGACTTTAACAAAGATGAGTCGGCCGTTTTCTTTCTAGTGTTGCATCTGTGATGCAGACAGACTGTGTTTATGTGGCGAGGTCCGTTTGTTTGCAGAGCTCCTCAGTGGAGTCGCATGGATTAGTTAACACAATAGAGTCTGTGAGGTGAGAATGCTCGTGTCTTACTCATCCAACTCTCAGTGACTGATTTCTTCTCTTCACTCTCTGCCTCCTTTCCTCCCCTTGGCTCTTCCTTCACTTCCCTCCTCCTCCTCTCCCTGCTCTCCTGCTGCTAATCCCATTTGATGGCAATGTCTTTCCCACTCCAATCCAGGGAAGAATGTCGCCAGCATTCTTGCTATAGAAAAAGAAAAAAAACACTCTGTGTATCACTTGGACAGAAAGAGCAAAAGGTGGAGGAGTGGGGAGAAGAAAAGAGGTTGAATGGATGGAGGTATATAGAGAAAAGTAGGGCTCGCTGGTTGTAAAGAGCCCTCTTCACCTACACTTGGATATGAAATATTAGCCCAGACAGAGAGCAAGGGGGAAATAATAGTTGAAGAAGGAAGAAAGAAAGAAAGTAGGGCAGTGAGTAAGTGGATGAGCGGAGAAGCCGCGAGTTGTTGGTGTGGCTGGAATAAGAAAAACGCTCTGTGCTACGTTTTAAAGAGAGAGGGGGGGGGGGAAGGAAAACAGTCTGGTTCTGTTTTATGTGGTGTGTGTGCAATTAGAGCCAGAGAGAACGAGGAGAAGGGAAGGGGGGCTGGGGTACCCAGGGAGGAAAGGGGCTGAAAATAAGTTAAGGACACCAGGAGAACAAAGGATGAGAGAGAACATGTCAGCTGACAGGGAAGAAGTGAATGGATGGAAGCTGCAGAAGGCCAATTCAATGCTTTTTTGTATATGAGACACATTGAATGTTGTGTGCTCCCAGCAGCAGCAGCCTGGTTTGTGGGTCAGACAAGATTATGGTGAATGTTCTTGGAAACTTTGTGGCTCCTCTGCTACTCTGCTTTGTCTTGTAGGGTAGAGGGAGGCAGGAGAGTGGTATGTGTGTGTCTGTGTGTGTCTGTGTGTGTGTGTGTGTGTGTGTACGTGCGTGTCCTGGTAGGTGTGTGAGAGTGAGATACAGATTGGAGGATTTTACAGTTGTACAATTTGAATGATTTTGTGTGGCCTATGTAACTTTGTAAAGTAGTTCAAATGTGACTCAACCAAAGTGTCACTCTTCTCAGTAAATGTAGAAATCCTCCAACATGACACAAAAGCCATTTCTTCCTTTTAATCACTTCCCAGCAGTTTAGTTTAGTCACAGTCTGTCAGTGTGAAAGACACTCAGAGATCAGCTCATCACCACGTCAGATTGACGGTCCCGGCCTGCTCGGCGGCATCAGACAAGTTTATTGACGCACTTCAGTGATGATGCAATGCTCGGTGGCGAATACAAGTGAGGAAACCGTGAACCAGGTGTGTAGGTGGCCGTGCAGTTCAAATAAAAGAAAACAAGATACACCTTGTTTTTGAGTGACTAGAAAGGTGTGTTCCAGCTAGGATTTCATCTTCCATTTGGGGGGGGGGGCAGTAGCTTAGTCTGCAGGAGGTGGGTTGGGAACCAGAGGGTTGCTGGTTCAAGTCCCTATACGGACCAAAGTATGGTGTTGGACTGGTAGCTGGAAAGGTCCAGTTCACCACCACCTTCAGGGCGCCTTTCCACGGACCGACATGGATCTCAGGCAGCGTTAGCAAAGCTGTGTTGTAGGTGTAACAGAGCTCAATTTAACTATTTGGAAAAATCCATTTTGGATTATAAATAATTTACAAATGGGCAAGGTCAGGCTGTTGCACAGCCGCGGATGTTTGCAGAATCAAGTGAAACCGAGTTGTAATGCAAACACAAAGTCGCCTGAAAGTACACCCACCCACTAAAGGCATGCCTCGTTCCATTTACACGGCCTAGACGCCTTGTAGTATGTGTATAATGTTACTTTTTCTGTTAGTAAACACCTACAGAATTTTAAAGAGAATGGGCACGTCTTTAGTTCCCCCCCCCCCCCTATGTTGTTGTTTACCGAAGGAAAGCCCTCATTACTGGCAATGTACACTCAACTACTTCCTGTTTTCCCCCTGGCCTGCTTCCTGTCATCCGCTGGCCGGGTCTAATAAAGCGGCTCCGTCTTTTCAGCCAGCTGCAGAGCTAACAAGATGGGCGGCAGATAAACCTGGGGATGGCTTCCTGCTTGCTCCAACTGGCGGTGGAACAGTGGATGACTTTCTCACGCACCCCCCGGTCGTTATTGTTCAGGAAGCAACACAAACAAGCGGCAACACTGCCATTTAAGATGTTGAGGTCTTCCTTTATTGAAGCAAGATGCTGCCGGTAACGACTCCCAGTGTCTGGCACCAGCTCCTCTGTAGCTGTAGCTGACTGATAAAACACTCTTACAATTAAGCTGTTAAGCTGTTCCTGGATCTGTTCATTGAGCTTTTCCATGTAGAAACTGGAGAGACAAAGTTACTCCACCAATCCCTTTCGCCTTTTCTACTCTTCTTTCTTTTTTTCCCCCATTAAAGAGTTTACAGACAGGCTCCAGCCCAAGGAAAGTATTTTTCAGGATAAAAAGGGGGAACTGCTCTGCCTATTTTTACCATGGGCAAAAAAAGAGGCAATGAGAGACAGAAGAGTAATGCTGTGTTACAGAATGACAGACAGAGGAGCTGGAGCGTTTTCTCTCAGCAAAGCACGGCGCTCCGTGGGCCAGTAGGCTCGGACCAGGACAGCAAAACACAGGGCCGTTGGCATGACGACAGAGGAACACTTGCCTTCTAATTCAGCCCCTCTCCGCCACAGAGACAAAAAATAAGAGAGAGAGTAATGGAGCCATTTGTAGATGCCTTCTGATCTTTTATACAAGGGGCAGGTTTTAGCAGGGGCCGTGCTGTTTTAGAGTACAGCTGGGATGAAAGCGGGCAGGCAGAGTGTGCGTACAGCGGCATTTGTCATGCACTCTGTGGTCAAAGAGGTCTGGACAATCAGAGCTGGAGGGTCACAGAGTCTGCATGATCTTCACTTGATGTAAATCCAGAAGTGGGCCGTAAAACTATTCATGCAGCTGCAGATTATACAAGCTGACCTTTTTATGCGCTGTGAAATATGGAGAAGCCAAATGTCTAAACAGCAAAATTAGATTTATATTACGCTGCATTGTATTTAGATGAAAGTCAAATGTCACAGTAAGAGAGTGTACCATTGTACTTTAAGATAGTTGCATAGCAGTTTGGATGTGTAACAAATGGAGGGTCTTGTTTCTTATAGTAAAGAGCACATTTTAAGGCAACGGGGATGATGTCAGTTCAAGCTGGATAACACCCAAGTCATACATTTACAGCATTTACCTTTGTCAAAAACATAGGTAAAAAAACTGTAAATGTCTTTGAGGTCTTTCATGCTGAGGCAGTGTCGGCTTGAGAGGGATGAGGCTCGGAGGAAATTAAGTGTGTTTCCTCTCTGCTGGAGCAGACGGGCAGGGTGCTTTGTGCCTGATGCTCCGAGAACACAGCCAAAAAAGGAATCAAACCGCTGCATAGCGCTGCGAGCCTCACGAGCTGCCAAACGGTTCCTGTAAAAGCACTCTTTTGGTTGAGGCCTGAACAGGAGAGCTTTGGAGAATGTAAAGAAAAATGTATACGGGGGGGGGAGAGACACATTGATTCGACTGTGTGCTCTCGCGGTCAGTGAGGACAGCACCAGGTTACGCTGAGCTGGAATGATTGCAATGAAGGGTTTTGAATTAATGACTATTTATTTGGGAAAGTGAAGCCTCCTCTGGAGGGGAGCATGAGACCAAAATAACTGGCTCATACAGACCAATCAGTCATGTTGCTGTTTGATTGTACGGTGGATTTGTTACACTTTGCTACAACTGTCAGTTTTGTGAAATACTCACCAGTGTTGTTTGCAAATGTATAGGGGGGGAGGCTAAAGGGAGGGGGGGTCTTCTCTGCATTCTCACAGATGAAAAATAGTCGAAAGACTCCACTGATTATTCAACATCTGGAACAGATTTGGGCATGTGAACTTGGTCCTGGTGGACTCCTGACAACATGCACCACTGGGATGCACAGTATATTCTGAACAGGCAGCCTATGAAGAACTCATCGGTCTCACATACACATAGCTGCATACGCCGAAGGTTTATAACCTCCAGCCTTTCCTCTCCTTCTGATCCTCAAGGAGAGCTTCTGTCTCGCCGTTTTCAAAAGTCGTCTTTAGAAAAAGTAATCTTGTGCATGTAGAGCTGGTTTTAGCAATGCTATGAGAAAATAAAAACTAGTAAAAAAAAACTCCCTCTCTCCCACAATGACGACACAGTGAATCAACCAAACTGGGGGAGAGACTGGGCAACCGCACCTCTGTGAAAATATTTCATCATCAGGACCTATCCCTGGCAAATGACCCCGCAACATTACATTTTTTGTTTTTCTTCATCTCAGTGCCATTCAGATACCAAAAGCCACGCATCAACAGAGTAATTCACTCTTCTTATTTCTCAGATGGAAAATCATCATCATATTAACTGAGCTCAGACCAGTTTACAATTCAGTTCAGTTAGAGTAAACTGCTGCACCGTTGAACAGTTTCTCTCCCTTCTCTCCTGATTCCTTTACTGTACTTGATGTATTGTCAACAGGCTGGCTTTTGAAAGGCAAGAGGCTGATAACCTATCAGCTGGTGCTGCTGGTGCAGCGTTTCCTTCCCAGAAAACACACACACACACATACACACACACACAATGTGTCCAGGCTGTCACCTTCAGACCAGTGAAAAAATGCTTGACTTGGCTCCTGTTGACAAACGACCACGTGCTGAGGTCATCCTCAAAATCCTTTATGTCTTTAATAATGAACATGTTCACAAAGTGTTGTTTCTGCCTCACTCGGATGTCCCAACACTAAAGATTGACATTCTAACTCTACATCGATTATGTTCACATGTGGCAGCTAACACTTCTGCCAGTTGTGTTCTGTTACAGTTAGATAGAGACCAGGCAATGGTGTCCTACATAAATTGACAACAGCTGCATGATTTTGTAACATTTTTACAAGTCTGTTATTTTTTTTACAGACACCCCCACCCAACCCCCACCCCCAACCCTTTGCTATAAAGAATGTGAAGTCACAATGATTTAAGTAGAACTGCCACTGATGCCCATGCTTCTGCTTTTTAGGAACGCGTCCCAGCTGAAGCAGCTGCAGGACCAGATTCTATTGGAGCAACAGGAAGCAGTCAGCTGGCAGCAGCAGGAACACCCGAGCCAGGAAATCCCGCCTCCACCTCAGCAACAAGAAGCGCCTCCACCTGCTCCACCATCCCCACCTCTCCCACCTCCTCCCTCCTTCCAGGAGTTGGAGAGCAGCACCGCCATGCAGGCCAGCACCTTCAACTACGCCCGGCCCAAGCAGTTCATCGCAGCCCAGAGCCCCGGCGGGGCGGGCTACATCACCCAGTCCTCTGGCTCCTCAGGGTCCAGCCTGTCCTCCCCCCTGTCTCCTCCACCTCACACAAGCCCTTCACCCGGGTCACCGTGCCCCCCTTCACCAAGGCCAGCAGCGTGGAGTCTCCCAGCTCTCCCTCCTTCCCGCCTCCACCTCCGCCCTTCTTTAGCTCCAGCAACCTGTCCTCTCCATCAGGCCCTGGCCAAGACTTCCCTCCTCCTCCGCCTCCCCCCCCTCCGCCCGTCTCCATGTCTCCAGCCCTCTCAGATATGTCCTCGCCGTTCTCTTCCGTTCCTCCGTCTCCAGCCTCCAGCTTCCTGTCCTCAGTGTTGCCCTCCACACCCTCCTCACCCAGCAGTCCTATAGTTAACGCCCTGGGCCTTCCCAAAGGCAACGGCACCGTGTAAGTATCCTTCACATGCACTTTTACAAATAGAGCTTTCTGTACAAAGTCAGTCAACGCTAGCTCTTTATACATGTTGTGTCTCAGGCGAGTTGACCTGCTGGCAACTGGCGGCAGGATGTCTGCTAGATGGAAGATGACATGTTTACATTTTTATACAGCATGTTTACAGGAAAACGCGAACTAAAGAATTCTTTTAAACCCACAAAAACCCACACACAAAGACACAAAAGTCTTCTCAAGGTGCAAGAGCTTTAGCACCTATAAGGCAAGAAAATATACAAGAGGACCTGAGAGTGAAAGGTGTGTCAAAATCAAATAAACACTCCAGATGTATCACTTCACAGAGTTCTGCGCCCAGCATGATGTAGGGTGCAGGTCTTCGAGCGCTGCATATTGTTTTAGCCAATCAAAATCTCTCATTGTGTAGATAATCCTCCTCTGATGGCTGTCTTCAAGGGAGACATTTAGATTTTCTTTTTCCTCCACCAAGGGCATTCCACCTTAAACTCTTTGCCAGTCATTTTTCATCAGCCCCTCACTCACCCCTGCACTCCCCCTCTCACCCTGGCATTCCTGCTGCAATTTTTAGAGATAAGAAGACACATTGTGGAATGCTATAGCTGCACATGTCCAGATAAGGCTGGATATGAGAGAGCCAGAGAGGGAGCAAGAGAGCTAGAGAGGAAAGAGGAGTTTCGACGTGTTGAGATAATGTACGTGCATGTGCGTCACAGAGCCACAATGTTGACAAATGTTTCTGTTTTGTCCTTTTTTCAGCAAAGCGTTCCCCAGGAAGTCCTCGGTCACCAGGACGCCCCGCCTCGCCTCTGACTCTGACATCCAAGGATCCAAGGACGCTGTCATACAGGACTTGGAGAGAAAACTGCGCTTAAAGAGGAACGCATAAGCAATGGTCAACAGGTGTGTTTGTGTGTGTGTGTGTGTGTGTGTGTGTGTGTTAGTTCTCTAGGTTTATTCTATTACTGAAACATCTGTGTGTTTGCAGACAATCAGAGAATGAGCGTGTTCAGTAACACAGATTAACATCCCATCAAGTCATGCATCTTTTCGTGAAGAAAAGACAACCCATAAAAGTGTATTTAAGCTTTCGTGCCATGCACCCTCAAATAAATTCAAAATGTTGTATCCATACATAACTACATCCCTCTTAACACAAGATACAGTGGCTAGCCGATGGTGTGTATCAGTGTGTGCTCTGCAACTCACACACTAACCCCCCACTGACCCCAATAATCCCTGCATTTCTAGAAATTAACCTATGAGGAGAAGATGGCCCGCAGACTGCTGGGTGCTGACAACGCTGCCACAGTCTTAAACACACAGGACACAGAGGAGGAGCCAGTCACACAGGTACGGTAGCTCTTTTTTAGGATCCACACACTTGGAGGGGGAAATCACACATACTGTGTACATTTCACAGTTTTTTACACAAATCCCACTGTTGCATGTGTGCGACAAATCACCTTTCTATTCTCTGGTTTGTCTACCTGTGCTTTTCTGGTGTCATTCCTATCTTATGACTATACTGGCTTTCCTTAACATACTGTTGAATCTGAGTGCACACAACCCTTACCCCACCCTCAGTCCCTGTAAACACTGTTGAAGAGCGAGATATTGAAAGCAGGGTATAAACAGTGTAAAGTCCTCCAGAGGCCTCCATAAAAAGCTCTGTTTATGCAAACTGGTAGAAACCAATGTTGCTGGAAACATGCTGGGGGGTGGGGAGTAACACTGTTTGAAGGCTTGTGTGGCCGTTTGTCTAACTGTGAGCCACCAAAACATTCTGTGGTTGTGTTAGAGTGTAGCACCTCCGCACAGCGTTGGTTCTTCATTCAAATATAAACTGGCTTCTTTTTTTTAACTTGTGCAAATGGTTGTTTATATTAATCCTCTCATTTACACCTATGGAAGAAAGTATTTGTTGTTGAATATTTTAATTTAAATCTTTGTCATTTAAAATTGGACCACATAACAAGCTGCATGCACCGAGAGTTGACAGAGAGGAAACTGGCTCTGAATTAGTTAGGTCCAATTTAAATTAAATTACATTTTATTCATTATTTCAAATAATATTACAGAGACCAAACAATTCCCCCAAGAGTAATAACAGAGAGAGAATACCTAACTACTAATAAATACAGAAATGCAGATGTAGTTGTGTCTACACTGTCATCTTAGTGTGCCTGTTGGCATGAGAAGCGATCTGATTGGCTGTGGCACTACATCACTGCATGGCTCTGGGCACAAACTGTAAGCCAGGGAATGCATCTGTACCAATGCATCGTGAGACGTCGTATTTTGATACTAAAGCATGTGAATTTAAATGTTCTGTTTTGAGAGCATGGTTAGATTGAACATGTACACACACTAAAACACACAACACCCATGTGTTTGCCACCCTGTGTGATGCACAGTGACAATGTACAGTAAAACATGGAAAAAACCTTTTTTCTCTCAACAGGAAGACGAGTCATCTGATAGAGAATATTTCCCTCAAAAGGTGTTTGAAAGCTTTGTTTCTCTCTGTCACCTTTTGTGTAAATGTGCACACAGAGTCACACTAAGAGCTTTCACTTTGACGAAAACAGGATCAGGCCTGGGAATTAGCTGATAAGGGAACAAGTGGCACACAAAGGCAGCGATACGGAATTTAATTTCTTTGGTCCCTGCGGTTCCATACTCATTGTGTAGTCCATTCACAGGCAGGTGTGCCTGGAAACACAAAAGAATACAACTGATTAGGCTCGTGTAAAACTCACCTTTTACAGTTGCTTGTTGCTCACATGGGTAGTTAGAATTGATTCAGATACTGACGCATGCTGTAGCTTGATTGCAACGCAAGTATCAGTCAGCACCTTTTCACACAGGTTGCACTTTGTTCTGTCTGTCCATCACGCGATGCATGCTTCAACGTTAATTTGCATTTGAGATGTAAGCCAGCAATTAAGTTAAATCTTTAGAAAACAAGGATAATTGAATAATACTTTGTTAGATTTTTAGAAAAGAACATGCTGCAGCAGCTGCCTCTGCGCTATTATAGGATGATACCTCAGCAGTTTAGGATGGGCCACTTCTGTGATTGCTGTCGTTATGAGCGGCAGATTGAGGATAAATGCTGGTTCTGCAGCTGTTCCCAAGGCCTGTCATTATCTGTGGGATGTGTCATCAGACCATGTTGCCCTGCAGATGTTCCCCTTGCCTCAGCAGAGCTACAGTGATGACAGATTGATGGAGGTGGTGGGAAGGAGGAGTGGCTCATCGGGGCAAGGAGGAATTAGGAAATTGGGAGAAAGTTGCTAGTTTGGGTGATAATCAAGACAGGTTAATGATTGTGTGTAAAATGTAGAATAAAGGGAAAATAGGGTTTTATTGATAGCTTACTGCATGCTCTTGAATGTGTTGGCCCTTGCCACGTGATCACACAAACCTGCTCTAGTACTTCTGTCCCAGTGTTTTTCTAAATCCTTTTTCGCTCTCCTTCTCTGGCATGTAGGAATACAAAGTGTCCAGCTTTGAGCAGCGTCTGATCAGTGAGATTGAATTCCGTCTAGAGCGTTCACCGGTGGAGGAATCAGACGACGACGTACAGCACGATGAAGACTCAGCCGGCCGGGGGAAGGCCCCATCCTTCGACCAGAAGCTCAAACACTACAAAGTCTTCGAGGGCATGCCGGTCACCTTCTCCTGCAAGGTCCACGGAGACCCCAAACCAAAGGTGGGAGGTTGAACATGTTTACCGAAGGAATCTCATCGCCCTTTATGATTAGACAATGTTGAGGATGACGCTGTGGCAGTTATTAATATTAGATAAATATTTGGTTATTTTTAGGCATTTACATGACTTGGCTCCCTTGCTTTGGGAGTTGCTGATGTGTGATGTTGATGACGGAGGGTGTAGATGTTGCACATGTGCTCCATGTTGTGATAAGGGGGGGTGCCTTTGCGAGAACACACACTGGCCTGGGCTGGCTGCCTGGCTCTGTACACATTAATGGCATGGTGATGACAGGCTTCAGGATGAACTGATGAAATATAAAAAAGCAGAGCAATAGAGGTGAAAGAGGAATAGAGCACTAGATGAAAACTATCAAAAGATGATACTAAACTTTAGTTTTATAAGCCACTGATTTTAATATCAAGGTCGGTCTGGTAAATCCTAACTTTGTCTGATAGTTTCCGTCTGTTCTCATCTTGTGTCACAGGTCTATTGGTTTAAAGATGGCAAGCAAATCTCCAAGAGGAGCGAGCACTACAGGATCAGCCGCGACGCTGATGGAACCTGCTCTCTGCACACCGCTGCAGCCTCACTCGATGACGACGGCAACTACACCATCATGGCTGGCAACCCTGAGGTGAGCAGACGGGTGCAGACATCAGAGATAGAAATTTCTGTTCACCTTTTCATAGAAAAAAAAATGCACACACACACACATCTGTTTGGCTGCTCCTTAGAAGACATCAGCGCCCATTAGCGAGAGAATAATGAGTATCGAGATAATAGTCTCCGGCCTGAGGAGGAAGAGGGCGTTGAATGAGACAGGAAATCACTAAAGCCCATGAGGGTCAAAAGTCCATGTGCTACAGGAATTCTAACAGCCTTTTCCAGCTCCAACACTCACATTTTATTTCCTCCTCCCTGTCTGACTGCTGCTTGTGCTGTGGTGGAGTGTCAACACCTCATCAGCTCCCTCTCTCTCTCTCTCTGTCTCCACCTCGCAGGGCAGGGTGAGCTGCACCGGCAGGATGATGGTGCAGGCTGTGAACCAGCGAGGCCGAAGCCAACGCTCCACACCTGGACACATGCGCAGGTGAGGCTGCGCTGACTGGCCGAGGAATATATTTCATTCCCAACTTGGAGCTGCTGGCTGGCACATGTGCTGCATGCTGTTTGCCATTTGCATTACTTCTGTACTCACTCACTTGCACATATTTAATAAGTTGTTTTATAAATGTTTGCTGTGAGCTGAGTCACAGTTTTGCTTTTGTTGAACTGTCTGTCCAGGAAAGAAAGGCTTTGTGTTAGAGAGGGAACACCTGTTTGCGCTGTTCTGTTTTCCATTGCTCTTATGACTTTGTATATATAGAGTGCATTCATCCGGGTCCAGATATTGAAAAGATGCACAGAAGATCACAGACGCTCCTCACAGAACACAAAAACACCTGTACTCACTCCCAGAGCTCAGAGGTGTTTTGAGAAGAGAGATCAAGATAACAATCAGTGTCTCCCATTTCTTTTTTACCCCTCCCTGGTTGACGTGCAGGCAGAGTGGTGATGTCATTGTTATAGGGCAGAATCACAGGAACTCCTATGAGTCTTGGCTGTACACGATTAACTCACAGATCAAGAAAGAGCTAGTGGAAGGATGCCAGAGCAGAAAATAAGAGCAAAAAAGGCCCAAAAATTCTAACTATGTCTATGAAAGGGGGGAAATATAATATACAAGTGAGAATTAAAGTGGAAAGAGTATTGCACTCTTTTTTCTTAACAAGCTTCTCTAAAAGCATTTAGATCCATGCTTCAAAGGGACATACAACAACTAAAAGGCTTCCATTTTTTTTTAAATAGAAATGAATTTAAAGTTGCAAAAATGTAAAAAAAAATCTAGAAGTTGATTTTTATTACAAAATACTGTACTTTTACCTTTCTCTCTCAATCAGGCCCAGGTCCAGGTCTAGAGACAGCGGGGATGAGAACGATAACATCCAAGAGCGCCACTTCCGCCCCCACTTCCTGCAGGCGCCCGGTGACCTCATAGTTCAGGAGGGCCGACTGTGCCGGATGGACTGCAAGGTAAATGCACGCCAACCTGTGCTAACATGGGTGGACAGTGTGGTTAAAGCGGGGGGGGGGGGGACAACGTGTCGCCCTGTGGTGGCTGCATCTCAACACTTTCCATATAAAACAGGTCTTTATTGATTAGTATGAAGACACTTCCTGAGTGATTTGAGTGTGTTGGGCCAGTTTTGATACAGTGCTGCTTACTGAAGGAAATTTTTAAAACTTATAAATAGAAAAGACAAATTATACATTATGTATTTTTGTCTGGTATGGCATGTCAATCTTTGAACTTTAATGTGAAGAAAGCTTTTTCTTTTTTATGACCGCAGTTTTAAGGCATTTTTTTTGGACAAGTTATGTCAGAATCTGCCATTTTTACTTTGGCCTTCTACTTGTATACTTATAGTTAGCAAGGTCTAACATAGTGGTGTAGTTTAGCAGACAGCCAACTTCTGCTTTAACCTTCTGTGTGTCTAACCTGTAGCTGTTATTCTGATAAAAGAGAGAAAGAGAGATGGTTTAAAATAACTGAGACATGACTGGAAAAATGCCCGCACCAAAGAGAATATGTTAATCATAGTTATGGAGAAAGTAATTTCAGATCCGCCCTTTAATTCAGTGTCTGTATTGCTTTCAGGGAGGCTCCATGTCTGCGCTGCAAAAGAAACAATTGCCTTTCCGTGCATTTCTTTAGGGAATAAAAAAAAAGCGGAGATGAGCTCACAAGATCGGAGTTTCATCACTTCTTTGCGAAACGAATGGCTCAAAGCAGACAGGGAGAATAAAGAGGCGTCATTTTGCAGTTTAATTAAGTAAGATTAAGTGGGATCAGGTTTTCTATAATTATTTCACCCTCGTGCCACTCCCACCACCCCATGCTCATTTTCTCTCTTGAAAGCTGGTACATGTAATAAAATAAAACAGGCCCACAATTAACTCACTTTAAAAAGACTTTATGCTCGTCAGAAATAAACTGAGAGTCTCCATTCCTACGGAGCCCTTAATGTCAAGGATATTTATAGCAAATATTTATTTCCAGATCATTTGTGGCTTTCCAAAACTTTCCATCCTTAAAATGTCTCAACTTCTAAAAGTGTATTGGACCGCTTCCAGAAACACTTATCACTGCTTAGTCTACTCTCCTTTGTGATATCTGTGAATTTCACATTATAATACCATACATGCATATCCACAGTGGTGCATTTTCCAGGTGGGAAGGGTGATAGGTCTTGGGTTTCTCTGCAAAGTGAGACAAGTCTGCAGTTTATTCCCGTGCCAAAGTGTGCAGGCGACCAGGCTCCTCCAGACAAACACAACACAGATGGATTAACCAAACACTGCTGTTTTCATCCTTTCAACAGCACACTGCCCCCACAGAACACATGCAGCTTGTTTATGCATTTTCTCCAACAAAAACCTGTAGGTGAGCGGCCTTCCCACTCCGGACCTCATCTGGCAGCTGAACGGGCAGACCATCCGGCCCGACTCTGCCCATAAGATGCTGGTGAGGGAAAATGGTGTGCACTCATTGGTCATCGAGCCTGTGACTAGCCGCGACGCAGGCATCTACACCTGCATCGCCAGCAACCGAGCCGGGCAGAACTCCTTTAACCTGGAACTCATTGTTGCAGGTAAACAGAAACATCAAATCAGTAGTCGCATGTGTGCTGAAGATACATGTTAGCATGATTTGGACCAAAAAAATACATCACACACATTTTTGTATGAAAAAATACTTCCAACAATCTTGACATAAATTATATCAAACAAGTGTTTCCAGTTTTACATGTAAGCATGGTTTGGACCAAGAAAAAAAATCTCAGTAATGGACTCTTTCCACAGCCAAAGAGATGCACAAGGCCCCTTCGTTTGTCGAGAAGCTGCAGAACACAAGTGTGGCTGAGGGTCATCCTGTGCGACTGGAGTGTCGTGTCGCAGGGGTCCCTTACCCACAAATCTTCTGGAAAAGGGAGAATGAGTCATTAACTCACAACACAGATAGAATCAGGTACAGAAAATCCAGTTTGATTATGGGCACTTCTCCCAAAAACTGAACAATAGAATATGTAAATACTCACTTCCCTTAAATTTGTGTCAATTGTCTTTCCCAGCATGCACCAGGACAACTGTGGCTACCTGTGTATGATCATCCAGCCAGCCATGAAAGAAGATGCTGGCTGGTACACTGTGTCAGCCAAGAATGACGCCGGGCATCGTATCCAGCACTGCACGCCTCGATGTCCACAGTAAGTTGTGACTCTGAAACACACACACACTGCTCATCGACTCAAAACCTTTCTTGTGTTGCTTATTTTCCATTCTACACATCATTAAACACCCTCTGCTCCATCCTCAGCTCAGTGGCAGCAGCCTAACCTCCCCAGGCCCAAGAAGGTGCGTCCCTCCACCAGCCGCTACGCCGCTCTGACAGAGAGAGGGCTGGACGTGAAGGCAGCATTCTTCCCCGACTCCAGCCCGCTGCAGCCTGGTGGCCTGGTGGAAAGTGATGACCTGTAGAGAGACCCCCCTCCCCGAGAAAAACCTGAAAGCTGCCCTTGTTCTCAGCACTCTGAAACAAATACTTTATGATGGCAACAAGGGGGAGAGCGTAGAACCTTGTCCACCGGAGGGACTGCGGATACAGAACTGAAGGGTTGGGGGGCAGAGTGAGCTGGTGTAGCCATGGTGTTCATGTTTTTATAATGTTCCCCTTGCTTTATTTTATCAAATGGGCCTGGAAAACTATTGAAGTGTTTACCACAAGGAAAGACTGTTCATTAATATGCTCTCACGTGTTTCATGACCTGTTCGGATGACTCTGTTTTGCAAAGGGTTGCCTGTTTAAGTGCCTCACTCAAAAGATACAAAATGAATGAAACATGAATTACTATGCATGTTCCTAGTGGTGCCATTTGATATACACAGGCTAATACTGTATTTATACGTAGCACGCCACCAGCTGGGTTTAAATATGGACATGAGGGAGAAAAGATGACTTCAGAAGCGGCTGAAGGACTCAAAGCATTGTAGCTTTGATGAATGAGATCACACTTTTATTCTGTTGGCTTGTGTAGCACAGTACTGGTATCTACAGTATCTGATTGTAGCTGCAATATCATACAGTCTCTTTGTTGTCATACATCAGCTTACAGATATTGGAAAAGGCCGGGCCTTACAAACAGCTGTTTTTTTTTTTAGCAAAATAAATTACATTTGGGAAAAGAACGCTCACACATGGATGTGATCTGTTTGGTTGTGGATGCAGCACAACTTAAGGAAAGTTGGATCTGACAGACACAGGAGGGGACAGCAACGGAAAAGGCAGGTTTTTGTGAATATGATGGGCGTCAACTGTAATGTGGTAAGTTAACATTTGATAAAGGGATGTAAGTGACTGTGGTGATATTCAAAAAATGGAAGATCTTTGGCGATAGAGGGTCATTTGTGTGAATTTTCTTTGTTTTTTTTAAAAGGGTGAATTGAAATGTTCTTACTCAAGAGAGGGTGCTGTGAAAGGTTTCTGTGTTTTTGTCACACACATCACAGATTGTCCATTTTATTTTTGTATGAAAAAAAAACTCCAACAGTCTTGACATAAATTATATAAGCAACCTTTTGTTCACTGATAAAACAACCCTTTCTGTATTATGAAGTTTTATAAATATATTTACTGCCTTAAATCACGTTTAGGCTTAATGCAAACACAACCTCTTTGCATGTTATTCTTGGACACTTGTACAGTGCCAAACGACTGTTTCCAGGATGTATAAAAACTCCCCCAGTGTTCAGGGGTAGAAAGCACTCTTAGCTGGTAGAAAGTGAAAATCAAGTTATATTTATATCTACTATTTTCATCATCTATACTATACAAAGTGGACATCTTTTTCTGTCTGTTCAGAGCTTGCATCAGCTGACAGTTACTGTGTTTGCACATTTCTATGCCAATCAATGCCTGTATATGGATTGTTCTCCTGATTTTATTTTAGGTTATGAAAGTTAATAAAAAATCTAACGCTTCAGAGACAGTGTGAGATGTTTTTATAGACTGGCAGACTCTTCTTATAACAATAAGAGAATGCCAAAAAAAACACATTATCAGTCGCAGTGGAAAGAACATACTTGCTAAGAATGTTAATCAGAGTAAATGTAATCCAATCCTTTAATAGGAAATACAACATGTAGGACAATTGCACGCAAAAAACAGAGTACAGATGAAGTTGCTAATTTAAAGTTTTGATTCTAATGGATGGTAACAGCATGTTCCAGTGAAAGAAACAACCAACGCAGCATTTCAAATCTCATCTCTGAGCACGTCAGTCACCTCCAACCCCATCCATCCACACTACAGTTTCAGAGCTGTAACCAGACACTCAAAACATTCCCAGAGTTAAAAATACCCCCACCTCCACCACTAAGTCTAATTTCCTCCAGCTGCAGCCCAACATGCCTGGCCCCTCAACAGGCCTCTCCAGAGGTGGGCTCAGGGGGCCACTGGTGGAGGGTGGAAGGGTGGGGGGGGGACATGTGTTGGCTGGGAGGGAATCTCTCGGGGGAGGTGGGGAAACAACACAGTGCTACGATCAGTGGCGGGCTCTTTACAGTCATGGAAAAAGACCCAACGGCGTTCAATCTGCTGATCCAATTTAGGACCTCGGGGCACAGAGGTCTGGACTGGGCCAGACACTCTGGAGTCAGCAGCGTTAGTCATCACGACCGACTGTCACACACATCAGGCCACGTCTACTGTTGCCGGACAGAGTGACTCAGCAGAAAGACAGAGAGCAGCGGGACAGTGATCCTCAGAGAGATGTGGGGTTGTGTCTCCGATGTCAACAGGAAACTGCTTTTTATCTCTTGTGCAAAGATTTTGTTTACTCTTTGTGTTTAGTAGCAAGAATTCTGATAAGAAAACAGCTGATATTAAATTCTGTATATCCAATCTCACACTACAGCTCACCAGACTCTGAATTGTCATGTGGCCAGAGCAATATCCAACTTCAGCCATGAAGCATTGTTGTAATGTTTATCATTCATTTATCATTCCCCTCATCTTTCTCTTGAGCCATTTCCTCTAGTCTCCATCTTCTATGTCTTCAACAAGACATACCATTTTCAAGGAAAGGCAGAGTGACACTTGCACCTGCCCTGCTGCCATTGTTCTGAACAATGAGATAACTCCAGGTAGGCCCCATCCCTTACATGGCCAGCTGCAGTCCTCCATCCACCACTAGCACCTGTCCTGTAATGTAGGAAGACTCCAAAAGGAAGAGGACAGCCTGGGCTACCTCCTCTGGCTGGCCAAACCTCCCCAGTGGGATAGAGGGCACCCCGTCCTCCTCATTCAGCCCTGCGGTCATGTCGGTGCGAATGAAACCTGAAAGCCAGAGAGGGCAGGGGCATGAGACTATAATAAAAAAGACAATGCAAGAAGCTGAGACAGTAAAAAGAAGCCAGAGCAGTTGCTGAGAGGAAAGGTGAAGTAAGAAGATGAAGTTGTACTGTACCGGGAGCGAGCAGGTTAACTCTGACATGGCGTGAAGCGACCTCTTTAGCCAAAGAGCGTGTGAAGCCCTCTAGACCGGCTTTACTGGCACTGTAGACACACTGGCCAGCGTTCCCTTTCAGGCCCACAACAGAGCCTACACGCAACAAACATCCATTAGAATGACTTAGTATGACAGAAATGTTTATAATAAAACACTGGTAGGAGGCTACTACAGTGTTTGATGCCATTATGCTTATAAATGACAATATTAGTGTTTAGCCCAATTGATACAAATCACTAATATTTAATTAGTCCCACACAAAAGCATCATACAGGTTTACAGACTGATGAATTATGCTTTCCTATGTTTGAGTCAGCCTTTTGCTTTTGATTTATCTCAGTATGCTAATAAAATCAATGTTGTTGATTGATGTTAAAACATGCAAAAATGTATGTAAAAGTAAAATGTACAGCCTTTGAAGTACTTCACTTTAACCCTTGTGTTGTTTTCCCGTCAAAATTGAAAATTAACACTTTTGTTGATGCTTTTTATCAATGTTTTAACTTTTTATTACGTTTTTGTCCCTATTTTCAAAACTTTTGATGCTTTTTTTCAATGTTTGTCACTTTTTTTGACGTTTTCAACACAACTTAATAACTTTAGTTTTACAGTTATTTTTGGAATTTATGGTCAGTAAACCTCATTTTTAGGAAATTATACCTAATGTTTGAGTTAGAAAAGCAGAAATGAGGAATTATTTAGACTAAAACTAAATGAATGTATGTTGATGGATAATCACAGACTGGAATATGTCAACTTTTACTCAATACTATTTCAAAAACACTGCAATTTTTTCTTCAAATGCTATCAAATTGAATAAGACGCCCCAAAATTAATGAAAGTAGAGATTTGTACATGCCAAAGAGCGTTGTGTGGAATCAATCCTGTTAATGTGGGTAGTTAAAAAGAACACTGATATAGGAAAATGGGTCAATTTGAACCAAAGAAAACATGAGGGTTAAAAGGAAGTAGTAATGATGTACACTGCCATCTAGTGACCAAACTGAAAACATTATTAATCATGAAGGCCACTGCCTTCAGAGCTATCAGTACCTATATTAACAATGGCGGCTCCCTGGGTGTGCAGCATGCAGCGCAGTGCTGCCCTGCAGGTCAGCATGGTGCCCAGCAGGTTGGTGTGAAGCACAGCCACCATGTCCTCCGGCTTGGCCCTCAGTAACAGAGCATCCCTGAACAAACACACATTAATATAGGTCAGCCATAAAGTTTAGTGTGCTGTGACAACATTATATCAATCTATATATAAAAGTACAGCGGGGCGCTAACGGAGAAGCCCGCTCGAGTGCCTGCTCACCTGTTGATGCCAGCTGCATTTACAAGATAAGAGATGTTTCCACAGGTCTTCTGGATTGTCTCAAAGATTTTCTGCACCTCCTGCTCTTTAGAGACATCACAGCTGAAAGCCACGTGGTCAGCTAGAGAGCATATACAGAAGGAATTTGAGTTTAAATGCTTACAAGACTACAGTCTGTTCATAACTGCTGCAGGTAGTGGGGCTTCTTCTTTGTGTTTTATAGCACTAAGCACCAGATCAGGTAATGTCTATGTATATAACTATGACATTTTCTGTTAGAGCTGCAAAGATTAATTGATTTATCGATTAGTTGTCAACTATTAAATTAATCAGCAACTATATTGATAATCGATTAACTGGTTTGAGTCAATTCACTTTATGAAAAAAGTAAAAATTCTCAGATTCCTGCATGTGAATATTTTCTTCTCTCCTTTGTGACAGTAAAACCAATATCTTTGAAGTATTCAGATTCTTTACTTAAGTGAAAGTACTAATACTACACTGTAAAAATACAAGTTAAAGTCCTGCATTGAAAATGTTACTTGAGTAAAAGTATCATCAGGAAAGTGTATTTGAAGTATTTAAAAGTACTCAATGCAGAAAAATCCTCACATCTTAGAAACGGGAACAGATCTGTCAATCAACTAAGTGTTTAATCAGCTAATCATTTCAGCTGGAGTTGTAAGCCTGTATACTGTAGTACTGTGGGTAGTGTAGTGTATACTAAAACAGCGTATTTTAACCCTCCTGTTGTCCTCGGAGTCAAATCTGACCCAATTTCAAAAGGTTTCTAAATCAGAAATTTGGGTTTCCTTCAACCAAATTGTGAAAGAAATAACGTGGATGGTTCCATACGACGCTCCTCACAAGTTAAATAACTGATCAGTTCACCATTTTCATTGAATTTGGGTGTTTAATTTAATTTTAAAGCATTTAAAAAAAAAAAAAACATACAACAAAAATCGACAGACATTGGAAAAAGTGAGAAAGAACTTCGGGAAAAGTTGAAACAAAAGTGACAACAAATCTCGGAGAACAAACAACAAAAATGTCCAAAAAAATCAACAAAGAAGAAAAGTGACAAATGTGTCTTAAGGAGGTTTTAACTTAACTTAACTTTTTAACTTAAAATTTTCACCCATGTGTTATGTATGCAGAAAAAAAACTTAATTTGTAAAGTAACTAGTAACTAAAGCTCTGAAATGTAGCGGAGTAGAAGTAGAAAGTGGCATGAAAAGTAAAGACAAGAACCTAAAATTGTACTTAAGTACAGTACTTGAGGACATGTACTTCCATTCCACCACCTGTTTCCTGCTGAACAGACATGTTTGTGTGTATCTGTGCACAGCTCCATACCCCCATGTAGAGATGCCACAGTGGCACGGGCAGCGTCTTCGTTCCTAGATAGGACAGCCAGCTTGCAGCCCTTCTCAGCCAGCAAGCGGGCCACAGCCTTCCCAATGCCCCTGGAGCCCCCACACACCGCTGCCAGCCTGGACATGGCGGACACCGCACAGGGGCGCAGGAGAGAGACCGACTGCACCACTGTATTTCAACTGTATAATGTACGTATACACAAACTGTAACAGGACTAGCATGTAGTCAATGCATAGCTAATTTATTTACCACACACATACTGTAGAAAAACTACAGCTCGTGCAAGCTAATGCTATTAAAATGTAGCGTTACTGCTAATGTTTCACGGGCATTTTGCCGTCTGGCGTTAGCTAGTAGCGTTAGCAGGTTTTCAGCTAGCTTAGACAAATATGGTTGCATATATTATAAATTAATAGACCTAGTTAGCTGTACCTTAGCGTATTTTCGACTGCTTTTTACCCCGTTGGACAAAATGTGCTCCTCGGTAAATAAATGAGTTTACTAACTGACAGAAGACCAAGAGCGGGCGCTTATGGACGTCGCCATGTTTCTTCTCAGTGTTGTTGCGTTGCTCTTCATTGGTCGATAGATGGCGCAGTAGACACACAACAGCACAGGACTGTTCTGGCCCTTTCACTGTCTATGGTCTGGACGTACACTGTATAAAACAGGTCTGAAGACTCTGGACTCACTGTTTTTCATCTTCGTCGAGGTTTCTGTCTTTGGAAAGCCTCTAAGCAGCCAAAGTACACGTCAATATTCGTCCACATGCATTGTAAACACCACAGCAACCTGACATTGTCTCTGTAAAAGTTGTCAGTTCACATGACATTTAAATAGCCCAGAGAATTTAAAAGGCCAGTAAAACTTTAAAACATTATTTCCTTGTATGTGTTTGCTATTGACAATTTCAACAAGGAAGCACTCACTAACAAATTACTGGTACTGCATAATTATGTCAGAATACAGACAAAATCTGTTTTTATATAGCTGCTGTTGGTAGTGTTTGCAGTGCCCATGTTCTTGTACTTTATTAATATGATCATATTCATATCATGTCTTTTCAATATGGAGACTTCACAATTACTGCAATATTTGTGTAAGAATGCTCTTATTAGTTCCCTTAGACACTCTTATTTCACAGGAACAAGTGAAGTTGTTTCTGAGTTAACTTTTAGAGATTAGCTGCCCATAGAAATAGCTCATTGACTGATAATTGCAGTCATTCATTCTCCTTCTTGCTTCATGTATCATTGTTCCCCATTGAAATAGATTTCACCAGGAAAGAAAAACTGTCATTGGTGTAAAAAAAGACAAGTGAGTGATGTTGAGAGTGGGTGGGCTCGGCCCATCAGACCGAGACATTCTGCAAGATTGATTTGCTGAGGTTAAATCACATCCACAACCTGTGCCGGAATGGACCGGTGACACTGAGCATAAATGTATGAATCATATCCAAAAATACAACCATCCCAATAATATAACGTGCTCAGGGGTGGCAGTAGCTCAGTCCGTAGGGTGTTGGGTTGGGAACCGGAGGTTCAAGTCCCAGTACGTACCAAAGTACGGAGTACAGAGTGTGGATCGGTAGCTGAAGTGGTGCCAGTTCACAAACTGCTCACTGGCAGCCCCCCCACTCTGACATCTCTCCATTTGTGCATGTATTTGTCCTGAGCACATGTGTGTGCGTATTTCATGCCTGTGTGTGATTTCTAACAAAAACTCTGTGTAAATTGTAATTTCCCCACTGGGGATCAATAAATAGTATACATTTATTTATTTATTTATTTATAAAATGTGATTACTCTCAGCACAATGTTCATTAATACACTGTGTCTGGATGTCGCAGAGAGAAATACAGCTTGATTTGTATTCAGATCACCTCTCTGAACACCAAGACATCATTTCCCTCTTTCACACTTTACTGATCTAATTATACCTGCCAACAGAACAGTATTTTGCTCTCTCTGTGTGAACACAAACACACACACACAAAGCAAGACATGTCTTTTTTTATATATATATATATATATATATATATATATATATATATATATATATATATATATATATATATATATATATATATATATATATATATATATATATATATATATATATAGTTTTTATGAAGGTATGTCTTTTTTGCTCATTACTGTAACTGAAAACCTTTGAGTTTGGATCAAGTAATGAAGAGGGGATATTTTCTTTTCTTTGAACATGTATTGGTCTTTGTGAAATCTCTGAAATACCAATGCATACTGAAATGTGTTCAAGGGAGACAAATACCTGACTCCTCTGTTAAGTACAGTAAAGGGTTCAAGAAGGACTTGACTGGCACTCCTCTAAGTGACTTTAAATTGACACCTGAGCTTTAAATTGTCAAGAAATTCTTAAACTTGAGACTCTTGACAGCCCTTGCAGCTATTATGTTGAATGTAAACCTACACCGCTTTTTTCTGTCAATCAAATAACCACTTTACGCATTATTCAACCCACATCTCACAGCTCCGTGAGACAGCGATGATCTTTTATCAGATTCAGAATTTTGTAATTCATGTACTAAAATAATATAAGCGGAGTGGCCAAAGAAACAATGTGATGAAGTCAGACATAAAAATAAATTACTTCTTGTTTATATTCCTAAATCTAGTCGTATGCAAATACATTGGAATAACTTATTTCCATGGTAACCCATCCTCTGCAGGGTACTGTGTGCAGCACAATGACCTCTCTGGGTGCTTGTCAGTTCCCGTCAGTGTTTCCCAGCTGAACACGCTGGAGAGGCTCACCTCTCTTTGCAACACTGCTCTGCTGTATGACACAGGAGAAGCTCCTCTACAGCCCACAACCTTTTATTCCTGGAGACATTAATGGCCACATGTAGCGTAACTTACCCCAATCACATTAATTAGGAACAACTGCCTTTTTTTGCTGGTAATTCCTCATATGTGAATACGTTCGGTCATATCTTCAGCCGTCTAAGCTTAGGAACAAAGGGAAAGGTGAGGACGGGAGTACTCAGTCAGTCCTGTCAACTGCGGTCTATGTCTTTGATAATACTCCTGCCCTGGCTGCAGGTGGCCAACATAACAAGCAACTAGAGAAAACAGAACACAACATACTGTTATAACGAAACAAAGACTTAGCCCGAGGAAATTATGGAAACCATTAGCTTTTATTGTTATAGAGATTTTTACAAAATGTGCTATTCCCTCAAATACTTCAGAATTCTTTTCACATAATAGATTTGTGCCAAATAGGTTGATTTCAGTTTCACCATTTTCAGACATACAACAGACTAACTAAAGACAAAAAGAATCAAGTAGGTCACCTTGGCATGAGGAAAATCTGTTAAGTTGTGTTCCAATGAATGAAAAAATAGTTTATTTACTGTTGTAAGAAATTCTTCATGTTTTTGAGAACTGTGCAGCTTATGCATGAACAATAATAATGAAAAGTCAGTACGATTAGATATGTCATGATAGTGCATACATGTGTACACCTGTGTTGGATTAAGTCTGACGTGTATATTAAAGGCTAACCAGTGAAAATGGAAAGACACTCAGAGGAACAGTTTAGCATATAGCCTGAGGTTGCTGTGGTGATTGCCAAGACAACAATGCAACTTCAGATTAATTCTACAGAAGTACCAATTCAGAAAGACAAAAAGGCCCTAACAGTGATTTGTACCATCCTTTACCATACACTCCAAATTTCAAACAAACTACATAACATATTCCAGCAGTCAGTTACACAGTGGTCCCCCTCAATTTACAACAGACTACAAAAAAAACAAACTATGGGTCTAATTCAATCAGTAAATTCATTTTCTAAAACAAATTTGGCACGATTCAGTGGTTGTCTCTTGACTTTAAAGTGTTTAAAGACTCGGCCCTCATAAGACTTGTTGAAGATCAGATGTATAAGTCACATTACATTACATTACATATTGTGGGGTCCACTGAGGCAGGAGCCCTCAGCCTGTAATGTTACCTAATAATACCTTTATTTTGAAGAAATTCATTTAGAAAATACGTTAGGAAAAGGAATTACATAATGAGATATATGATCTAGTGTTATTTTTTTCCCCACTAAAACTGCCCATTCTTTTTATTTTATGTTCAATAACAAACACTGACCAAATCCACTCCAATCACATATAAATCTTACAGTCATTCAAGTCAATACAATAGTTAACATTAAAAACTTTGTATAGATGTAATGTACAACAAAACCCAATCATAAAATAAAAAAATAAATCAAAGGGGTCAAAGTGATTGATTTCAATAAAACCTTATCTTTTGAGATTCAACAGACTTACACTACACATCTCTTCCTATGGAGTGATACAATGATATGTTCCTTTAGGCAAACATTCTGTGCTTTAGCTAGCTCTGGTTTTTTGCAACAAGTCACATTAGGAATGAGTTGTAGTGTACAAAAACTTGAGATCCGCTGAAGGGTGCATGTTTCCTGTCTGTCTTACTGTGTGTCCAGGTTAGTTTAATGACAGACTCCGTAAGAGCAGAAGGTGTCAGCCTCTGTGGAATTTGTAACAAACATAAATATACACTAAAAATAATCTGTTGTGCACCGTTACTGAAATGTTACGTTGCTCTTATAATGTAGAGCTACGTCTGGGTTTGGCTATTGCCAAAGGGTTTAGGAGAGAAGCTACACTGGGCAGTACAAAGAAGGTACAAAGTAAGCAATCTTTGATTGCAAGTCTATATTGGAGTGTGATTTCCACATATTGAAAAGGCATAACCAAACTGTCCTGCAAAACAAGTAACACCATTTTGTCTCTTATGGGAGGCTTTGTTCATCACATGCAAATATTTGATCACTGCAGGTAACAGAGTCCTTAGCACTTCAGCCTCAGCCACACCAGGGAAAACAAGCTGGAGGCCTATGAATGGCCCACAGAAATATTTTGTGATGTGCAATGTTCACATGGCTGTGAACTGTAGCTCAAATGTGCAATACGGCAGATCTCTCTTATGATCCTCAGGTTTAGGTAATGCCTTTAGAGCTGGGGAAGTATCCTTTTTCCTACCTACAGTGCAAGCGATGAGGACACTGCTCATTTGTTCTGGTCTGATGATCTGATATAGCTACTCCTATCTGCTGACAGTTTGATATCATGGTAAAACTGCAGTCAGAGGGACAAAAGTGTACCTGATGTTGAAAAATGTAGCATAAGGCATGTGTCAGCCTAACCCCTTAATGTGTTGCATTACAAAAAGGCCAATCTATGAAATAAGTTAAATGTGTAACATATCTATATCAACAGCTCATATTGGTTGTTTTAGGACTAATCTTCTTTGTGTCCTTATGTACAATAAAGTGAGGAACAGTACAAGGCACACATTTAACAGCTGAATTGTTACAAAGATATAAATAACCAACAAAAAGTAAAGTTCATGAGTAGTGTGCTCTCCTCTAACTCTGTCCACTGTGCTTTCAATGACAACATATTCTGTTCTTCACCTCAGCTCTCTCTCATGTACCACTAGTGGGGGTTTTTCAGTGGGCTCTAAGGAGTTAAAGTGTCCATACGATGGGCCTGTGCTAGCAATCTTTCAAGCGCTGATCCGTTTGGTTGGCACGTTGACACACAGTAGCGAGGCGAGCAGCGGTCTGCTTGGTCATGGTGTTGACCGTGGTTCACCGTAATGTGTGTATTAATTAGATGCTGTCTACAAAGCTGCCGGGGAACAATCCGGTCCTCCCGTTCCGCTGCAGTGTGCCTTTGAACCAGCCGTCCTCCCTCTTCCTGTGAACAAACACAATGTCGCCCTCCTTAAGTTCCAGCTCTGCCTCACTCTGGGGAGGATATGATACCACCACTCTGTACCTGAAGGGAGGACAGCCAGAGGCACAGTCAGTGACTGATACACACTGCAACAATGACAAGTGATAAGTCATGATGCTTGTAATATAGGGTTACACTTCCCATAAAAAGGACAGAGCAGGACAATCACAAACAACGCTTTGTAGCAGAAGATTCAGATCAATGTACCTCTCACATATGATGGGCCGTG